>LPNX010753036.1:1022973-1166417 GCA_001517045.1 Pseudotsuga menziesii
TGCATCCCACTCTCGACCAACTACACGATGACAATAAAAATCAAAATTTAAGATATATGCAAATTTTTTGAACAAAGTATATGCTCTTAAGTGATGCAATAAATTTTATATGCAATTAGAATATGTACGATATAATTAACATCCACTAGCTAATAATTACCTTTTACCTTCCTCGATCTACCTTTCCCCTTTAGGTACTCCCCTTCAAAATAGTTAATGGAGTTTGGGTCACAAATGCCACATAAATTGAGCTTTGACGCTAACTTAGGGAGATATTCGCTAACATACAACATGTTTTGGTATACCATATATCCTTCCATCATAGAACCCTCAGCATGTGCTCGTTGTCTCACCCTTCATAAATTTCAAGTTACTCTCAACCATCCACATGGACCTTGAGTGCACCGGTCCACACAATTCAATCTCCTCAACTTGGTGTATGAGGTAGTGTTCCTGTGCATTGAGAAATGCCGAACGTAGATGCTTCTGCATTTCACACATGAGACGAGGAATTTCTCTCCTCCAATACTTTATATATTCTTTATGGATTTCTTTAGATGTCAAGCAACTACAAGTGATGCAACCCAATAATAATAATTAACATAAAAAACATTAAATTACATAACATGAATTAGTGCACAAGCAACTAATCGATAGTTACCTCATGTATTTCCCAATATTATATATAACTTGTTTAACATTGTCATCGAAGTTGTCTGGGAGAGAGAGAGGTAGAACATACTATATAAATATACAAATGACACCATTTTTAAACTAAGATTATACAAACAAGAAAACAAATTTATGCAATATATATATATATATGGACATAACAATAATAATTAACTTGATGAATATGTGCCAATGATGCGTTTTTGACCCCCACAAAATCACCTTTTTTTGTTATGATATTATTCAAGTTCAAACAAAATCTAGTGGGAAATTTAATTTTTCGCATTACTTCTTTAACAACATTACTTTGTTGCTTCGTAAACATCCATGGAATTGAGTCTATATTAATTTGATATCCATTGCTATGAAATTGAATGACGTCTTTCATTGCATGGTTTCCTTCTTGAATGTCTTTGCAAGCTTTCACAATTTTATCTTGTTCCCTCCTTAGCTCCAATAGTCGCCATAATGTTTCAGACACATTCTTTCCAATATGCATTGTATCAAACATATGGGCAATTTGTAGGTGCTCATAGTAGGGAAACCTACTAAATTGTATAGGATAACTTTTCATTCCTCGTGGAAGCCCATTAGTGCCTTGATGATCACGAAGGATATTGTGAATATTAGTTAGTAACTAAAGGACATCATGAATATTAGTTAGTAACTAAATTATAGAAATCAATTATGGCCACTACATTAAACAACTGACAATAAAAATTAAAATACATAACAATTCATGTACGATGATCCATACATACCATCTTGACGATTTCTATTGTATTGCATCTTCCAAAGGCGAGGTATCATTCTCCATGGTTTTAATGCAGTCTCTTGCTTCCCATTGAAAAGATTTTTTTTGGTTTTTCTATACCTGTGATTCTTAGAGAGAAAATGCCTATACTCATCAAACACCTCCTTTCTTAAGATTTTTGAGCGATGAGATTTGATCTTAGGACCACAAACTGGACATGTAAATTTACCCTTTGTTTGAAGACCTAAAATATAAAGATATGGAATATCTATGTCAATTATAATTATATACAAACTATATTAACTACTTTATATAATTAAATGCAATTAAAGTGGAACTTAAAAATACAAACCACAAAAATGGGTTAATCCTGGGCCATCATGTATTGTCCATACAACTATTACATGGAATTGAAATTTCCTTTTTCATATTGGTCTAGATACATCATACATAGTGATGCCATTCCATAACTTCAGTAGCTCATCTATAAGAGGTTCAAACCTACATTCATATCTTTGACTTGGAACTTACCTGAATGATTTGAAGTACATATAAAATATATAATTATGAGAACCATTAAGATATATAAGCCATGCACAAGAGTCAAATAAAAAATATATATATGAAATTAGGAAACATAATACGACAAATGAGATGCCACAACTACATTAGAAATAAAACAGATGTAGACACAAAATACCTGGAATAGTCATCGACAACATTATGTGCTTCCTCTCTATTGACAACTAGGGAGGAATGTTATTGTTGATAACAAAAATAGGCCACACCGTGTAAATGGATTTCATATGTACAAATGCATTAACACCATCTGCTACCAAAGAAATCCTAAGATTACGGGGTTCTTCTTTAAAGTGAGGCCACTTTTCCTCCATATCTCTAAATGCAGAACCATATGCAGGCATTTGAATAACATCATCTTGACTTCTGTTCCTAGCATGGTAATCCATAAATTGCACTATGTTATTGCACCTGAATAGTCATTGCAAACGTGGAATGATGGGAATATAATGAAAAACCTTGTGAGGCACCTTTTTTGTTACTTGATCTGTCTGATATCTACTTATATGACATTCCATACATTATGTTGCAAATTCATGCTGATTATAATATATAACATGGTCATCGAGGCATGCATGAATTTCTTCATAATGCATTCCAATATCTTTCATGATGGAAGATAAATCTCGATATGTGCGAGGTAAAATATTTGATGGTGGTAACAAAAATTTAGCTATCAAGCTACATCAACTAAAAATAAAAATAGAGTTAATATAATATATAAATAATATTAACGAAACACACTTCATCCGTATTAATTTGAATTATGAATTAACAATATAATTATTATAGGAATAAAGATAAACTTTATCACGATCATATATATGTGATCAATTATTTTACATAGCTTAGCATCGGTGTGATTGATATGTTTGAAATACCATTCATAACCTTCAAGTTCATTATCAACAATATAACAGAGAGAATATTTGTTTTGGATCCGTCATACAGGGGTTTGTATGCCTTATTGAGATGAGGTATATCGTGAACATCATCAAAGTCATCAATATTTTCATTATCATTGTTATCATCGTCATCCATTCTAGCATTAAATGAATCATGGATCAATGTATTTGTACCATCATCTTTAACTACGTTATCAATATGATCATCTTCTTCAATATGATCAATCACTTGTTCTCCATTAAACATAAACGCTCTATGATCCTTCGGTACTTGTTCTGAAATAACTTCCTCTAGATGATATGCCATAGGATGTATTTCCTTTATAAATACATGAATACATGAATACATCAATAGTTAATAGTTAATATAAGAAATATTAAAATAATACATACATTTAGCAAAGCAAAAAAATATAAAAAAAATTATAATGCTAAACCTACAAATGGATGATATTCATTCCCCCCGTGAGCGTGTCCATGTTCCCTACAATGTTTTGTGGCTGTTACGATCAATATTCTTCTCCTTTTAAATCCCCTGCATTGAATACATTATCAATAAAATTTCTCATCACCCCTTCGTTTCATTGCATCCCATAGTCTAGCAAGCAATTGTCGATTTTCTTCGTTTAAATCAAGAATATTGCTATTTGACATTTTGTCACAAACTTTGTGAATGAATACTATCGACAATGTTAAAAAATCAAGTTCCACACATCACAAATTTCTCAAATGGTAGTTTGTTGAAGAATAAAAAATTCCCGCAAACTGTCTGCCGAAGAAATTTTTTTTTCCCTAACCGGCCGTTGAATAATAAAACAATTCCTCAAACCGTCCGTCGAGGAATAACCAATTTCTGCAAACCATTCGTCGTGGAAGATGATGATTTCCAAAAACCATTCATCGCTTCTATAGTAAACATATATGAATGTTTAAAAATGTTTATATTTATAATTCCACGGTCATCGGATATTCGACGACATGAACCTAGTTACCGTTGCAAGTAAGCCTTTTTCCAACTTCAAACAAGTATCGTGGACTCTTCGGAAGTTTGACGATAGCACCTTCCCTATTCATTGAAATCTCAATGATAACACCTTCCCTAGTCATTGCAAAACCGACGACTGCCCCTTACAATAATGTTGCACATCCGACGAGGTGACATCGCTTAATTGACGAGAATGTTCGTCGCAAAACCTATGAGGAGTAAAGTTGAAAATTCGACGACTCTGCAAGATGACCAATTTTTTTTGGAATGTACAATACTTTTCATCATTGCAATCTAACACAATCATACTTTACGTCAGATGTCGTCATATTCCTTCGTCGTATTTTGGGCTCAAATGTTGTTGTGTCAACAAAATGGTGTTGCTGAGAGGAAGAATAGAAGCCTCAAGGAGATGGATACTTGTATGATGGAGTCTAAGACTTTGCCACCAAATTTTTGGTCTAAAGCTATAAACTGTGCATCCTACATCTAGAATAGGGTGCTTCATAAGCAACTTGATGGAGTTACTTCTTTCGAAGCTTGGAGTGGAAACAAGCATGATGTGTCTCATTTTAGGATTTTTTACTCAAGAGCATGGGTTAAGATTAAGGAGGGATTTAGAACCCCAAAGTCAAGAGTGCCTATTTGTTGGGTATTCTGAATATTCCAAAGTGTATAATCTGATCAACATGAGAAATAAAAAATACTTCGTTGAAAGGAGTGTTCAATGCGAAGAAGAGCCTATGCTAGCAGTAGAAATTGGAGAGTCCTATTCGACTCCTCCACCTTTGGTTGTAAGTGAAGAAACTAATGAAATTTATGATTCTGATATGTATGATAATGATGATTTAATTTCATATCCAAACAAACCCACAAGGTCAAAGTGGGAAGCAAATACCTTTCAAGCAGCTGGGGAACTAGCTGGGAATCCTAGTGATTCTAGGAGGACTAGATCTCAATTCGAGAGTGCCCTTTATGTCAATGAACCTTTCTTTGATGATAAGTGTTTTCTAATGATTGAATCTAACCCACAAACACATGAAGAATCATATTAAGACCCAATATGGAAAACATCAATGAAGGAGGAATTCCATTCGCTCCAAAAGAATGACACATGGGAACTAGTCATTCTCCATTGAGGGGGAAAACTAGTCAAGTGTAAGTGGGTATTCAAAAATAAATTCGATGATGATGGTTCTGCTCTGAAGTATAAGGCAAGTTTAGTGGCCAAGGGATTCTCCCAATTCCAAGGAATTGACTACAACAAGACCTTTGCACCAGTTGCAAAGATGGACTCCATAAGATTAGTTTTGACCACTGCAGCTTCCAAGCAGTGGGAGTTACATCACATGGATGTGAAGAGTGCCTTTATAAATGGTGATATGAAAGAATAAATATATATTAAGTAGCCAAATTTTTTTGTGACTAATCCATCTCTTGTGTGCAGGTTGAAGAAATCACTATATGGGCTAAAACAAGCTCCCAGAGCTTGGTATGCCAAGATTGATGGATTTTTGCTATCACTGAACTATTGTAGATGCAAGTCTGATACAAATGTATATTTGAAGCTGATTCATGGTTATTTAATCATTCTTGTATTATATGTGGATGAACTTCTGATCACATGAAGTTACAAGAAATAATTTTCCTCTTTGAAGAGTGCAATGAACCATGCCTTCTCTATGGATGATTTGGGATTGTTAAGCCAATTTTTGGGGCTCAAAATTTCTCAATCAGATATTGGAATAAATTTAAATCAGTCCAAGTATGCTTCTGATCCACTCAATAAGTTCATAATGAATGATTGCAGGCCAAGTAAGACTCCTTTCCTTTCAGGAGTTAATATTGAAGAAGGCAATCAACTCCATTGGAAAACATCACCCTGTATAGGCAGCTGGTTGGTTGTGTTCTTTATTTGACTCATACTTGTCCTGATATATATTATGCGATGAGTGTGGCTTCCAGGAACATGGATAAACCTCATGACATCCATTAGAGGGCACCAAAGAAAATCCTAAACTTTGTACAAGGAATAAAAATTCATGGGATTCACTATGTTGCACAATCTAGCCTTGAGTTAGTTGGTTTTACTGACTCTCATTGGGAAGGTGATAACACTAATAGAAAATAAACTTATGGATATGTTTTTATGCTTGAAGATGGACCAATGATTTGGTCAAGTAAGAATCAAAGCGGAATTTTGCTTTCATCTACTGAGGAAGAATGCAGAGGAGCTGTGAATGCAACTACTCAATGTTTGTGGTTGCAGGGAATACTTGGAGAGTTTGGGATCCAGTCAGAGAATTCCACAATCATATATTGTGAAAACCATAGTACCATTCGAATCTCAAATGATCCAATACTGAGACAACAAACCAAACACTTCGAGGTCCATATACACTACATCAGAGGACTTGTGCATTATGGGGTAATTTCTTTGATCTAGTGTGCCTCATCTGTGAAAATTGTGGACATCTTCACCAAGGTGTTTTCTAAAAATACTTTCACCAATCTCAAATCACAGGCAGGAATAGATGATCATGTGGTGAAGACTGATTGAAGAAAATATTTCTTACAATTTTGTTCATGTCCATGTTCAAGGGAGGATTTTTCCCTTTTTGGTTTTACCTATTTCCTTGGTTTGTATGGACAAGAAATATGTAAAGGGTGACTAAGCCTTGTTTCTAGGCCCTATATTTCGATATTTTCTGATATTGTACATAAAGTTAGTCCCACACTAGCTAGTTTGCACCCAATTCCATTTTTGTGGTCAAACTTGCCCAAAATGCCTCATGGAGCGCATTAGAAATATCCCAGGTAAGATTCTGAAAACTCTGTAGTCTTCCCAGATAGGCAAGTGCATATTTATTCTTTTTCCATAGTTTCCAGCTGTTCTACAGTTTTAAGGAAAAAGCTAAAGCTAGTTTTAAGGTAGTTTTCCTTGTTTTTTGCACCAACTCACCTCCCTTCTCTTTCTCATACAAAAGCATGATAAAATACACTTTCCATCACTTATGATCTGTACCTACTCATTCATCATATTCACGATCATCTTGACTGGTTTGGAAAGTGCTTTATGCACCTATGGGGGATTTTGACTAGTTTACTAAGCCTGCTTTTGTACTGATTTGAATAGAATATTTGAGCTTTATAATACTTGGAGTATATACATCATGAGAAGCCTATATCTATTTAATTATTTCTTATGTAAATTAATATCAACAACAATTTGTGTTATTCAACATATTCGGTCTCCTTCGTGAGTGTTTCTTGCATATTATCAAGCAATTTTGTGAGTTCAATTGATCTAAGCTTGGGATTAATTTCCACAGGGGTTGGAGACAGATCCATGTGGAGGTTTCAAAAGTAACTTCTTCATTAAGATGGAGTGTTAGTTTTTGTAGCTCATACATGTACTTCTACATAAGATATGTGTCTAACATGTAGAAGTGGTCCGAAAAGTGACTTTCTGGACATTAACTTTATAAAGTGATTTTATAAAGTTAAAGTGACTTTTATATTTAATGATAAAGTCACATTTTTAATATATAGTTGACTGAATTGAGTGATTTAAGTGATCTTAGTGTGTGGCTAAGTCATATCCGTTGATCTCAAGAGGGAAAGATCTAATCTTGGCCATTTATATTCTCTTTGGAGATCCAAGTTTAGGTTTTTATCGATAAAGATAATTATAAAAAGAGATATAAGGATAGGATTAGACACACATTCATTTGAGAAATATATTTTCTCAAGAAATGAAGTCACGGGGTTGAGAGGATCTCAAGCATGAGTGTATCATTTCATCATAAGAGATTTAGAGACTGAGAGGAAATCTAAAACAAAGCAAGGAAAACATATTTGGATTGTGTATTTTCTTCTTAGTCAATAAGGTTTTGGAGATTGTAACACTACAAGGAAAATACCAAGTATTGGAGGTTTATAGTGGTACAAGGTTGGTCAAAAGTGTCATAAAAATATCTACTACAACCTCCATTACTGGTAGTGGATGTTTTAGTAGAGGTTGTTACAATTTTTTTTATAACCAAGTAAAATGTGACGGTCAAAGGTTTTAGCAGAGGTTTTTAGATCAATGTGTTTTATATACAAATGAAATGGTGTGTACAAATAAACCATCACTGGTGCTTAACAAAAAACCATCGCATTGGTACATTACTAAATTTTAAAGCACTGGTGATTTATAACATACATGCATCGGTGCAATAAAACATGGAAAATTGCACTAGTGATTTAAAAACATTATGAGCACCAATGCGCTATAAACATAAAAGAACTAGTTCTTTTAGAATATTATAATCACAAATTATTTTTATATATACCACACCAGTGCTTATTATAGTAATGAAAGGCTCAGTGTGAAACTAGTTAAATAACGCACCATACTAGTGGTTTCAGACCTAATAATAATAATTCACCGATAATGATTATTTAAGACAACATATCAATGGGTATAACATAACACATTGGTTCATATTGATAACGGAAAAAACATCGTTTTGAGTCTTCGGGGAATTTTTGTTATAGAAGCATTGGCGCGACACATTAATGATAATGCACCAATGAAAACATTTTTTTAAAATTCATTATTTATTAAAAAATGACATATTTATTATAATTGTGCCGAGAGGCGCTCTACAGCCCAGTATGGGGGAGATCTTGTAACGTTACGTAACGTTGTAGCGTTACGTAACGTAACGTTACATAGATGTCGGCTATAAAAAAACAAAACTTTTAATTATCTTCCACAAAATAAATGTCCGCCTCAAAAACAATCTAATATGGGTGAGATGTTGTAATGTTCCTACCTAACAAAATAATAATAAATAAATAAATAATTTAATTATCTGCCATAAAAATTGTCCGTGAGAAAAACAACACAATATATGGGAGATGTTGTAATGTTTCTACTTAACAAAATAATAAAAAATAATAAAAATAAAAAATTGAATTATCCCCAAAAAAAATGTTGGTCATGCACATGGTTTTAAAACCATGTGCAAGGCCTCTTAAAAACCCATGGTTTAATTATACATGGTTTAGGAGGGCCTTACAAATGGTTTTAAAGCCATGTGCAAGGCCTCCTAAATAGCCCATGGTTTTGTTGTACATGGTTTAGGAGATAGTTGCAAATGGTTTTAATACCATGTGCAAGGCCTCCTAAACAACCCATGATTTTAGGAGGGCCTTGCACATGGTTTTAAAACTATGTATAGGGGAGATGTTTTAAAGTTTTTTCTTAACAAAATAAAAAATATTATATGCAGTCATAAATAGTATTAAATATTAATAATAAAAATATTATTTGTGGACCTTAAATAAAAAAATGTGCCTTTTGTTCTGAATCACATTAAAGCTTATAGTTGAGTGCAATACTTAAGAAGAGGTCTGCACCTCCAAAGATTTGATCCCTCTCGGCGCTTGATAGAGCCAGGGATTTGGATCTATGCTGGTAGTATATATAAATTGAATTTTGATTTTTTCATTTGGATATGATGTTTGGATTAATTTGTTATATCATTAGATTTCACACCTCTTCATTATAATATTTAATCATCGATATATTTAATTAGCGATGTAACATTTTACAATGACATTGGACAATGCAATAGAATCAAAAGCTTATTTTATTATATATGAATAAGAAGCTCTTTCTCATACAAAGTAGGACAACATAAAAGTCCACAATAATAAAAATGTCAATATGTAATTGTTACACTTATTGGTAAACCATTGTCTTTTAATGGGGACACTATGTCCATTACATTATACAAAATGTCTAATTTTCACATGAAATTATTTTAGAAGACATAACATCTTGCATTAACATCCAATTATATTGATAATCATTCTTGGATGGAACTATTGATAGTGGCCGATCTATTTGCATGACTTTGGTTATTAATTTGACTGAATATTTTGTTGATTGCCTCGATTATGTTCCTCATTATCTTCAACTTCCATTTACAAACATAAAAATAAAGTGTTATGAGTGTATCTACATTGGTAGACATAATACAAACTAAAATAGATAATATACATGTTCATTATCTAAATTAAAAAACATAGCAAGGAAAGAATTGTGTCATGAATGATACACATTATTTTAAAACCAAATCTCATTCCTTCTTTCAACTACTATTATGTTAGCTCCACTTTATACTTTGTTTCTTGCAAGTTTTATACCCCATCACAAATAAATATATTTAATATAATGGATTTTTGTCATTTCATTAATTAAGAAAAAAGAGAAGTAAAACAACATAGATACTTACAAAGTCTACAATTAATTTTTGATACTCCAATATATACTCACAACCCATACTTAACCCAATGTCAATCAAATATTTTGATGGCTCTTCTTTGTATATTAACACCCGTTTGAAAAAATACAAGGATGGTAAGTGTAAAATAAAATAAAATATAAAGATTAAAATCTTAAGTTTCTATAATGAAAGCCAATTACTCAAAAAAATTACTATCACCCATTTTCTTCTCTGTCATCTTGTCGTATGTCCTGACTCGGGTTCTATTTTTTTGCAACAAAAGAATTGAAAACTATTATTTAATGTTGAATTGTTTTTATATGTACAAGTGAGGTAAGGACCAATTCATCATCATTTACTTCTTCCGACATAATTTTATTTTCTTAGGACATCATTCCATTCCCTTGCTGTCGGTCATTGCAAAACATTAAAAATATCTGAAATTGATTGTTTGAAACATGTTATCGAATATTCTTAAATATATTATTGCTAAATATTCAATAAACTAACTGATATTGAATAGTACTTTTTGATTCACTTGATTAAACATCATTATGCAATTTTTCCATTAATGTTTTACGCTCTCCTGCACTTAGATTGCAAAGAATCTTATCAAGTATCTTCATATTTTGGCTTTGCATGACACACATTAATTATTACATATTATTTAAACTTACATATAATTCAAACATATTGATTTCATATAGAAATTAAAAAGAACTTGCCTTCTTCACTTTTGTGGATGTGCTGGACCATTACGCTGATTGGAATTATTGTTACTTGAACTCTTATCACACATTTTTTTTATCAACATAGAACCTATATGATTCAATAGAAAAGATATTAAATACATTTTACATATAAATCACATAAATTTCAAATAATTTAGTATGCACTGGTGCGTCACAGACAAAAGCACACCAATAGCGATGATTTTTAGTTATGATATTAAGGGAATTAAGTTTGGATTGGATACTAAGTATTTTTTATTATTAGAAAAAAATTAATTATTTTAAGAAAAAATATGTTTGTAAAAATGAATACCGGGTTACATATGCCTAGACTAAGGAAAAATTAAATTAAAAGTCTATGCAATGCATAGATTAAATAGTATGTTATGACCATTTTCCACTGCGATATGTTGATTTTAATGCATCGATGTGTCTTAATTTATTTAACACACCATTTTTGCACTTTTTTAAAAATAACGCGTTACCATAATTGCACATTACTGGTGTATCGGTGCTTTATAATAAAACATGACGTGCACCAAAAATACCGAAAGCATTTTTAAGAAGAAAAAAACCGACATGGAAACACACAAAGATTGGGATCCAATCATGCAATTAGTAATTTCCTTGTATCATATTCCAAATGATTTATCTATAGAAGCACAAACCCATTAAATATATTGTGCTTCAAATGAAAATCCCTAATTGTCAAGTGAAAGATGAAGATAAACCTTA
Source organism: Pseudotsuga menziesii (assembly GCA_001517045.1). Lineage (NCBI taxonomy): Eukaryota > Viridiplantae > Streptophyta > Pinopsida > Pinales > Pinaceae > Pseudotsuga > Pseudotsuga menziesii. The sequence goes on from LPNX010753036.1 coordinate 1,034,616, forward strand.
AGGTGAAATTTTGCAGCCACTTAAAAAAATGAATACAAATAGTAAAAAAATAAATTTTAATAGGAACACAAACAAATAATAATAAAATTTATTATTGAGATCAATACTAATATTCTTAATTTTTTATATCCAGAGTTTTGAGTGATACACAATACCTTTTAAATTCTGATATTCTGGATAATTTAGTTGCTTTGCAGTTCTCCTTTTGAAGTCTATATTCCAAAACTCTTCCCTCAAAATTTAGGCAAAATAATGTATCCTCCTCGACAACTTTGTATTTCAAAAATATTTCCTCATAATGAAATAGTGATAAGTTTTTAAGTTTTTAAAACACTTTATGAAATTACTTTTTTCAAAAAATAAGTTCCCACTCATTTTTAAATTGTAAAAATAAAAAAGCGGGTGTTTTTTAATTTTAATTTTCGGTTTTCTGGTGCGCTTTGAGTTATAGAGAACCGATGTGCTATATATCATGTGGTGCACTGAATAGTCATAATATGAAATTAAACATATAAAAGGATTTATATGTAATTTGGTATAATTTCCTGGTTATCGCTGCACTATTACTAAATGGAAGCACTAGTGCGATTGTTTTTATTACATGCACCTGATTTACGATATTGAAAAAAAAGTATATAGAAATATATGATAGCAAATATAGAGGAAGTTTTATTAAGCACATATTTTAGCTAATGTTCATAATCAGTTCGGTTTGTTCTTGCCTCCTTGGTGCTTCTTATGATTACAAACACATTAGTGCATCTTAAGTTGATAAGCACAACGTTATGCTAAAAAATTTAACTAAATTTATGTTTGAATTGAAAATGAAATATTTGTCACAAACTTTGATTTGATTTTTAGTTTGTATTTGTGTTTGGGTTGCAATGATACTTTGGTAGTCGATTTCTTTGGTTGTTTGAATATCTTGATGGAATCTCTTAAGGATTACATATGTTCTTCATAATATCTCTCATGTGAAATATGTCTTGAAAAGTTAATTATTAGTGTAAGTTCACAAGTGTGTGTACACACACACACATAGAGACACACACATGTTATGGATACTTGCATGTTGATAGAGTGCAAGATAGAGAGAAATGGAAAGAACCTGGCCTTAAATCCAAATCAATTTCCCAATTTCCCTTGTTTAGGACCTCAATTGTCACATTATATAGAAGGTGGATATTGATCACCATTCCTTCATAATTCTCTAATGAATTTGTGATAGATTCCTTATGTACACATATAAATGGAAATAGGAACTAATTTCAATGATTGATAGGGAAGGCCCAATATTTCTCCCAACACCTAATCCATATCACATCACATTAACACATAAAGGTGACTTGGGATTGCACACACACACACAAACAAATATATATAATAATCATGAAATTAATGGAGGCTATCTATGTGTCAATTTTCTTTAACTTTCTTGAATTAATGTGAATTTAATGATGCTTTTGGATATTTAAATAAAATGACAGGCGCTAGTCGGGGGCAGAAGGAATGCGATTACATTGAATCACTTCGGTGGTTGAGGTGACACGCTTGATTTACACATGGAATGCCTCATATGAATAATTAAACTGGATTTATTTATATGTTTGCAATTAGACAAGTTAGGGTAGTCTTCAAAGCCTTTCATCTCTATCCAAATTAGATTCTCTAGTTGGAATTGCATGGAAGTTTATTCGAGTCATGATCATATTTTTGGTGATATGCAAAGATTCATCAGTGTTGCAAGTATTAGAGGAGCTTGATGATATATTCTCTAGGTTATGGGATATAAACAAAATTTATTGGATGATCCCCGACAAAGAATGAAGTGGGGTTCATGAAGTTAGTTATTATTAATAATTTATATATTTTATTAGTCAGGGCTCTATGCCAAACTACTATTATGAAAGTGCCAAATAGATAATGAACTCATGAGATGTGTGTATAATTATTAAATATATTTTTTGGAAAAAAAAGGTTGTAAATGATTAAGGTTATTGTAATAAGCACACTTTTCTCAATCTTGTAGATCCAAGAGGTACTCAATCATATACACAATTTGGAGGATGCAATTTTCGCAAAAGCTATTGTATGGTGCCTCATAAACAATAGAAGAATGACATATGAAATTTATTATGATATAGAATCTATATCTTATAAGAGTCATGGATCTATGTTGAATACAATATAAGTGATCCTCAATACACTCATAAGTCCTATGTAAAAGATGTTGATATATTTTTTCAAAAATAAGGATGTGATACTATTGTTAAGATGTTTGAAACTAATTTTTAATGCTAGAAATAATGCATTATACTTGTAGGTTTACCTTTAAAACATTTCACCTCTATCAATGCTGATTATCTTACGTTGTAAGTAAATTGTTTTGTACCTTAACTCCGTAGTTTAGTTTCTCTGTTATTTGGTTTATAAATAATAAGAATTAGTATCCCACATGAGTTAGAATCTAGTGACCTTATACACCATAAAGAAAAATAATAGATAAAATATTTCTCATTCTACACATATCCTTATGCTTTTGTGTTTTTTAACAAGTGTTTTTTCCTCTCTTACTCTTTGAAGGTATGTTTTCAATATTTGAGATTACCTATTGTAGGAGGTTTCAATTAGGATTTGGTGTGTTATTTGCTTAAATTTTAAAAGAACTTTTCATTTTTCACCAAGTCCCTTTGCTATGTAGTTGATTTTTTCCAAGGTAGGTGGGTAATGGTAGTTTTCCAGTGTTAGAGGGCAGTTTTGTTTTGGTTAAAGGAGTGCTCTTTTTTAACCAAGAAAGTGGTTATTCTCTTATCAGTGGTTGGATTCCACACCACACAATGTATCTTTTATTTGGTCATTTAAATATATGCTAAAATTCTCATTATTTTAAGTGGATCTACACATAACATCAACACAAATATAAGGGACAATTAATTTGCATGTTTATCGCTAAGATTCACTTCAAAAACTAGACAAAATTGATTATTATTTCATCATGAGTTGTTTTAATACTAACTATTTTTTCAAATAGATCATTTTTTATCCTTTTTTGTTAATGATTATTTTACTAATTAAATTACTAATTGTTTTATGTAAGTTTTCAAAAATTGGATTTTTATTTTACTATTCAATCTTCCAAAAAAGAATTTTGATATTTTTTTTCAATGTAAGTAATTTTCTTTTCCGTAAGTCATATTTTCCCCTTTTTTTCATGATTTAATTTTTTGTGTATTGTTTTAAATATAAACATAAGAAGTGGAAATATATATTTTTAAACTGTATAAATAAAGTTATGAAATTAATACATTTAATTATTTATAATAATATATTACATCCATATATTACTATTCACTATAATATCATGTTTTTTTACTTCGAAAATATAATATAGTTTATGATGATGATGGTTATCATCTAACGTACCATCATCACCATCATCAATATCTAACAAACATAAACATAATCTAAAATACTATAAAAAAACTAGCACCATCATCATTATCTAACAAACATAAACATAATCTAAAATACTATAAAATAAAACTAGCTAACATCATCTAAAATACACATCTATCATCACCTATCAAACATGATAATCACCATCTAACATTCACATTAAAAATTAGCTAACATAATCATACATAAAGTACATCAATCACAATTATAAACATACACATAAAAAAACAACCATTACCTACCAACATCATGTACCATACACATCGAATATCACCTAACATACACATCTAATAAACACAAACATTCACATCTAATATTGTCACCTACCATCACTTAAGATAAACATCTTCTAATAATTACATCTCAAATCAAATATATTGTACAACATATATATCTAGTCAACGTCCAAAACCAGAGGCATTAGTACCTCCACCAATAAAGGCAAAGGAATTGGTACCTCCACCATCCAGAGAAATCCTATCTAGAATAATCAAGGCCATGTCTATAATAGAATATGATGGATGGTTTTCTGTCGGTGGAGGAGATGTTGGTTGGTCGACATGCAATGGAATCAACATAGATGGTGTTGGGTCACCCGCTGTGGAGGAGAGGGTGGTCAACTAACTAATGGAGGAGGATAAGGTTGTTGGTCTTAATGGCGAGGAGGAAGAAGAGGAGGCGAATGATATAAGGGTTGGTTGGATGAGTGAGGAGGAGGAGGAGCTGAAGGAGATTGTTCCTAGTTAACTAAGTGAGGTGAAGGAGGAGGATATGGATGTGGTGGTGCTTGGTCAACTTGGTGAGGTGGTGGAGGAGGTGAGGAGGACTTATGTTAGATGGTGCCTAGTCAACTAGGTGAGGTGAAAGAGGAGCTAAATGAGATGGTGCATGATCAACTTGGTGAGGTGATGGAAGAGGTGGAGGAGGGGATAGATGAGATGGTGCCTAGTCAACTAGGTGAGGTGAAGGAGGATGTGGAGGAGATGATGCTTGGTCAAATCTATGAGGTGAAGGAGAAGGTGGAGGAGGCACTAGATGAGATGGTGCCTGGTCAACTAGGTTAGGCGATGGAGGAGGTATAGGAGGATCTAGATGAAATGGTTCCTGCTTAACTTGGTGATGTGAAGAATGGGGTGGAGGAGTAGATGTATTTGATGGTTCCTGGTCAACTTGGTGAGGTGATGGAGGTGGAAGAGGAAGAGTTGGATGAGATGGTGCGTGGTTAATTTTATGAGGTGAAGGAGGAGGTGGAGGGGGAATTGGATGAGAGGGTTCGTATTTAACTCAGTGAGGTGATGGAGGAGGTGGAGGAAAATATGCGTGAGACATTTTTTGGTCAACTTGGTGAGGTGATGAAGGAGGTGGATGAGGTGGAGGATATGGAGGAGGATAAACACCCTCATCGGATGGAGTAAATGAAGTCTCAATGTCATGTTTATCCCTCAACGTTTCTATTAGGCTAGTATCTCTGATTATATGATACGCAGTAACCACCATAGCGATAGGAAGGTCCCTCCACATATATACAAGAATGGGGTCTCACGTGATATCCTAAACTGGTTTAGGGAAGACTCCCTACCCAGTCATAAATGTAGACAACTAGTTCACCAAACAATGCTTATCTCTAGCAGCAAGTTTGCGTCACATGTTGGGCCTCGATGCCTTAAGAAACTCACTCACCGGCTCGACCTCCTTCATCTCAACATCATTAGGTTGGGGAGGCATACAATGTACCTTCCTTGAAGGACATTGAAAGTGTTGACATTGTCAAGTGCCTAGGGGTTCAGAAGTGAATTAAATAAATTATGTCTAGGAATTTTTAATTAATTAATACTATGGAGGCATGCAATAGATTAAAATTTCAATTTTGATTTTGTATGTAATTAATTATTGTGAAAAATAATTAATGTGGAAATGAGTTGTAATTGTCCTAGGTGACAAGGAGGGCGCATGGGTCCAAGTGGACCATGAGTTGGAATTCAGAAATGAAAATCTAAAGCAAACCAAGAATATTCTAAAAAGAACTCAAGCAAAAATATAGCAACTACAACAAAAACAATCTGTCATAGAAAATATGGAAACCGTCAAATGTAGGGAAAACAAGGTAGTTTTAAAGAAGGAAAGTACGGGAAAATTAATTAGACATAAAGTAGGAAAATTTTGGTCAAGGAGGGAACAGTTTCCAATTCTGTTCAAGGATGCAAAGTAGGGAAACATTACCTTATGGAAAAACTTGCTAATTTCCTCAAGGAGGGTGCAATTTCCATTTTGGTTCATTGATGCAAGCTAGGAAACATCAACTGAAGGCTTGACTTGCTATTTTCCTCAAGGAGTGCACATTGATGGATTAGGGCCAGGGTTTGCAAGTGGGTAACTTACTCAATAGGTGGATGACTTGCTAAAAAAGTCACTCAATTATATAAAATAATGCTTCCAACTCTATTTCACAACTTTTGATCATTAATGTTTTGCTGTTGAGTGAAGCTAAGCTTCACGTTTGAGTGATTTGCCCCAAGCTTCTCACTCTTCTCTTATCTTCATTTCTTCACTGTATCCATGTAGAGCCAAGGATCATCCATTGAATACCAATTTCAAGTTCATAGTTTATCCATTCATCCATGGAGTTTGAGCTTCAGTGAAGGAGACTTCACTTATTCTCTTAAATTTATCAGATTAGTGTCGGGTGCTAGTTTCAAGTCACTTCCCTTGAGTTTTGGGAACCATTAACGGAGATAGTCTCCTATAAGTTATTTCTGAGCTTCGTATCTCCTTCTTCATTTTATGATCNCGGGGGCTAGTTTCAAGTCACTTCCCTTGAGTTTTGGGAACCATTAACGGAGATAGTCTCCTATAAGTTATTTCTGAGCTTCGTATCTCCTTCTTCATTTTATGATCTCTGATATACAGTAATATTTCTATCCAATAAAGTCATAATGCCAAATTTTCATTAAAGAGTTCTTCTAATGCTCATTAAATGCGCCTTTTGTAAGTTTAATGCACTGATATTGATGTAATGCACATGATAATGATATATGATATTGAATATGGTTAGTATATACTTATAAGCCTCTTATAATATTTAGTTTCATGTCTGATAAGAGACATATTCAAAATTCATCTTTAATTTCTTACCCCTCCTCTTTAGCTAGTTAATTTTGACTAGTTTTAAAAATTTTGATGCTATGAGTTATATGTAAGATCAATTTGCATTCTGCATGTTGATATATTTTTCACATTCACCCCACAACTTAAAAAAACTCACATATTAAGAACTCATTGAGGTCGTACAACATTTGAGTGGCCTCCTCTACGTAGGCTCTCTCCAGGCCAAATTCCTCGTTTTTTCCCAAACACCTTCAAACTATCCATAACTATTCCAAACCTATTTTAATGGATATTTGTGGCCAAAAAAGTGACTGAAAACTCACCTCATCCTTCCATAAGCCTTGGTGTCTTGTAATTGATGATTTAATCTCAGTTTGCACTGGTTGGGACACCCAGAAGCCTGGGAGTAGACTTCAAGATAGATGATGCTCGAAACCTAAAAGGGACTAACATCTAAGTTCTTAGGGATATGAACTATTGTATCCAAACCTGTCCTTTGGTTTCATTCCCAAATGTTAAATTTTCATATGCTTAGCTAAGACATCAGTATTTCATTTCATTTTCATGACAAAAGCATATAAACAGGATCACTGAAAGATAGACAAGCACAACCATAAAAAAGGTACACAAAGATTTATCCTAGGAAAACCCTAAAGAGAAAAACCCAGCAAAAGCTTCCTCAATATAGATGCCCCAAAAAGATAAAAGATAAAACTAGCAAGGATATCAAAGCCTGATCCTCCTCCTTCTCCAGCTAATTCTCTTCTCCACTAATGCGCTACACAAGTGAGAGTGTGTGTGTCACAAATGAGGAGCACTACACCTCTATTTATATTCATCTGTTCACTTAAGTTAACTCATTTGACATGTAGGATCGAGTTAAATCATGTAGGCTCGAGTTACACATGTAGGCTCAAGTAACCACACTGGGGTTCTAATGACCCACCTTTACAATTAGAGGGGACTACCTCATGACTCTTATTAGTTCTTCCAATTAGGAGCATCAGGGTACAATGTAATACAAGTGGTTCTCCCGATAGGACCATCGGGAACCACAAAAGATACATATAGAATATTATTTGAAGTTACAATATTTCAACACTCCCCCTTAACGAGAAGGGTATTCTACAACAACATCAACAACAACAAGAGTAGAGATAGGGGACATCATCAACATCAGCAGGGTAACACATCTATAAATCATTGGAAGCTTTTCAACATCATGTATTCTTCATATTCAATCTTCAGTCTTCATCATCAGCAACATCTTCAGTCTTTGATCAGCAACATCTTCAGCATTTTGATCTTTCAATTAGCAACGACATCTTCAGCACTTGGACCTTTCAATCAGCAACATCTTCAGTACTTTGACTATTCGATCAGCAATAACATCTTCAGCATTTTGACCTTTCGATTAGCAACATCTTCAGCACTTTGACTATTCGATCAGCAACATCTTCAGCAATTTGACTTTTCGATCAGTAGCAACATCATCATATTTTGATCTATCGATCATAATCATCATCACATTCTGATCTTTTGATTAGAAACATCATCATCATACTTTGATCTTTTGATTAGAAACATCATCATCACACTCTGATATTTCGATCAGAAACATTATCAACATACTCTGATCTTTCGATCAGAAACATCATCATCATACTCTGATCTTTCGATCTTTTGATCAGTATGTCATCATCATACTCTGATCTTTTGATCAGTACGTCATCATCATCATCAACAACAACCTGCAATCCACAACTCAAAGACAAAAAAGTCTTTGGATCACTTTTGGACTTAAAGTCCAGGGATGATACAATCCCACCACATTCTCGACAACCGAAGTTACCGGATTGATTACGGGAGAATCAGTCCCTATCACTTTAGGACTAAGTCCAAGGATGATGCAATCCTAGCACATTCTCGAGGACCGAAGCCACCAGATTGATTACGAGAGAATCAGTCCCTATCACTTTAGGACTATGTCCAAGGATGATGCAATCCTACCACATTCTCGAGGACCGAAGCCACCGGATTGATTACGGGAGAATCAGTCCCTATCACTTTAGGACTATGTCCAAGGATGATGCAATCCTACCACATTCTCGAGGACCGAGATCACCGGATCTATTATGGACAGATGTCCTGGGATGATACAAACCCTCTTCATTCTCGAAGACCGAGGTCTCCGGATCACTTTAGGGCAAGTGCCCAGGGATGATACAATCCCGCCATGTTCTCGAGGACCGAGGTCATCGAATCTATTATGGACAGATGTCCCAGGATGATACAATCCCTCTTCATTCTCGAAGACCGAGGTCTCCGGATCACTTTAGGGCAAGTGCCCAAGGATGATACAATCCCTCTTCATTCTCGAAGACCGAGGTCTCCGGATCACTTTAGGGCAAGTGCCCAAGGATGATACAATCCCACTGCAACATCACTACTCCCCCTTTCGGGGAATATCTTTTCGAACCACACCAAGCTTGTCTCGAAAGTGTTCGAACTTTACTCGAGATAGAGGCTTTGTCAACACATCAGCAACTTGTTCATCAGTACTCACATACTGGAGATTTATGGATCCATTCTGCATCATATCTCGAATGTAGAAATATCTGATTTCTATGTGCTTTGATCTGTCATGAAACACAGGGTTCTCTGTCATCTTTATACAACTTTGGTTATCACATCGAATCACGGTAGTGTCCAACTCTAGGTTGAATAATCCTGACATTAGCTTTTGAAGCCATATGGCTTCACAACTAGTAGAGAAAGCTGCTATATATTCTGCTTCGGCTATGCTTAGTGTAACACTGGATTGCTTTTTGCTAAACCATGTGATCATAGCAGATCCTAGACTATAACATCCACCTGATGTGCTTTTTCCATCTGAGATACTTTTGGCCCAATCTGCATCTGTATAGCCATACAATCTATACTCATGGCTATTATCATAATATAGACCAAATTCTATAGTTCTTTTCAAATATCTCATCACATGTTTTGCAGCTACCAAGTGAACCCGTCTAGGTTGAACTAGATATTGACTTAAGGTGTTCACAGCAAAACAAATGTCTGGTCTGGTATTTGACAAATACATCAATGACCCAATGATCTATCTGTAATGAGTCACATCCACTAACTATGATGAGTAATCAGTTAACAACTTTAGGTTGGAATCCATGGGTGTGGACAAGGCTTTGCATTCCAACATGTTGAATCTTTTCACTATCTCTTCTGCATACTTTCCCTAATTGAGAAAGATTCCTTCTGAACTTTGCCATACTTCCAAACCTAGGAAATAATGCATTAACCCAAGGTCTTTCATCTCAAATTATTCTGTTAGTCTCTTCTTGCTTTTCATAATCTGTTTCTCATTTCCTGTCAAGAATAAATCATCCACATATAGTAGTAGGATGACAGGTTCATCTTCTACAACCTTGAGGTAAAGGTTAGGATCAGCTTTACTCTTGGTAAAGCCCATGCTTGACAGGAAACTTTCTATCCTCTCATACCAAGCTCTAGGAGCTTGTTTAAGACCATACAAGGCCTTATTCAACTTGCATACATGAGTATGTCTGTCTTCAACTTCAAATCCTTGAGGCTGTTCTATGTAAACTTCTTCTTCGATAACACCATTCAGAAAAGCTGTTTTCACATCCATTTGGTGTAAGTCCCACTTCATTATGGATGCAAGTGCCATGATATTTCTAATCGAAGTATATCGTGCTACAAGAGCAAATGTCTCTTCATAATCAATTCCCTCTTTATGAGAGAAACCTCTAGCCACAAATCTTGCTTTATACTTCTCGATACTTCCGTCAGCTGCATGCTTTATTTTGAATATCCATTTGGAGGATACTATACTCTTTCCTTCTGGTTTGGGAACTATATCCCATACATCATTCTTCATTATTGACTGATATTCTTCAGTCATTGCTTCTACACATTCTTTCTTCTATACCGCTTCTTCATAGTTTGTAGGTTCTTGTTCTACCAGATCACACATCAAGGCTACATAGTTGGAAAAACTATTAGGTTTCTTTCTTTCCCTTGTAGAGCCTTCAGGAGCTCCATATCTTTCTGCCTCTCGTAAAATTTCTCTTGTCCAAGCAGGCTTTCTTTATCTTGATATCTCCATCATGGGAGGTTCTTGTGGTTCTGCCATGTCATGTTCTTCAGGAGCTTCATCTTCAGGGAGACATGTAGTTTCTTTATTTCTAGGTGGTGTCTCTTCTTCATACACTTCTTCAAGTTGGCACTTCCTGGATCTCTTGAGAGCTGCCTATTCATCAAATGTCACATCTCGACTGATTTCCATGTGGTGGAATCCAGGAATGTAGATTCTGAATGCTTTGGATACTTCACAATATTCAACAAATATCCCCTTCTTTCCGGAAGGGTCTAATTTGGTTCTTTTCTCTTTTGGTATATGAATATATACTGGACAACCAAATATCTTGAGGTGACTTACCTCAGGCTTCTTTCCCATGAATATCTCTTCTGGAGTTTTGAACCCAAGAGCACTGTGAGATATTCTATTTTGTACATACACAGCAGTTCTTGCCGCTTCTACCCATAGGTGCATTGGAAGATCTTGATCATATATCATTGTCTTCACTACCTCCATGATGGTTCTGTTCTTTCTTTCCGCTACCCCATTCTATTGGGGATTGTAGGGAGTAGTTAGTTCCCTCTTTATTCCTACATCTTTGCAAAAGGCATAAAACTCTTTTGAGGTGTACTCTCCTCCATTGTCTGATCGAAGAATCTTAATTTTCTTGTCAAAAAGATTCTCTATCAAGGCTTTGAACTCCTTGAATTTCTCAAACACTTCACTCTTTTCCTTCAAGAAGTATATCCAAGTCTTTCTTGAAAAATCATCAATAAATGTGATATAATATTCAAAGCCACTTAAGGATGTGGAAGACATTGGACCACATACATCTGAATGAATTAATTCCAACGTACCTTTTGTTTTTGTTTCACTCTTCAGGAATGGATTCTTGATGTTCTTTCCCTTCACACATCCTTTGCAAATGCCTTCATGCTTGATCTTCATGTCTGGTAATCCCGTCACTACTTTGTTCACATGAGGTAGAGCCTTGTAATTGATGTGGGAAAACCTTCTATGCCATAGTTCACTAGGGTCAGTGGACTCATGCACAAAGGCTGTTTCTGAGTGCCCCTTGAGTTTATACAAGCCCCCTTCTTCTTCACCAATGATGATTGCATCTTCAATATTCTTTCCTTTGGGCCACATAAGTACTTGACCATATATGAAAGCAAATCTGAATCCTTTCTTATCTAAAGCTGAGATAGAAAGTAAATTTTTCTTTAAACCAGGTGCATATAATACATCTTTCATTTTTAAGGGATTACCTGATTCAAGTTTGTAGCTTGCTTCACCAACTCCTTTGATCGGATATTGATAGTCATCTCGTAGGGATACTTTCTGAGGAGAGCTCTTTTCTTCAAGTTTGGACAAAGTTTTCTTTTGTCCCATCATGTGCTTTGAAGCACCACTATCAATAAGCCAAGTGTCTTCTCCAGGAGTCACAGACCCAGAGAGAGCAGAAAACAGTACATATTCTTCCGCATCTTCTTCTCTTGCTTGCTTTCTCGAAGGTCCTTCATCTTCTTATTCTTCATCCTCATCTTCAGCTAGATGAGCATGATATCTTTTGTTGTTGTTAATCCTCTGCTTATATTCTTGCTTCTTTATAGGACAGTTTTTGGCAATGTGTCCTATCTTGTCACAGTGGAAGCATTGAAAACCAGAGTAGTCCTTACTTGATAGACTTTCTTTCGATCTTTGGAATCTTCTAGGAGGTTGATGCTCTTTGTGACTTCCCTTCTTGAAGATGGGTTGATTCCTTCTTCTTTTTTTGGTATGAGTGGCTAGGGCTTGATCATCCTCTTTTAGTAAGGATTCTCTATTTTCCACTCTAGTATCCTCTTGAATGCAGTCTTCCCATACCACATCAAACTGCATGCTTTCCTTCTTGGCACACATCATTTGAATGAATGATTCCCATGGTCTAGTGAGACCATTGAGAGCAGTCATAACTATTTCATCTTCATCAAGCTTATCTCCAATAGCTTCTAGTTTCTCTTTGATCTGGGAAACCCTTGAAAAGAGTCTTGGATGGATTCTCCATGACTCATCTTGATGCTCTTCAGTTGAGCTCTTAGATTCATCTTCCTGTTGATGTTTCTTCCCTCAAACATTCTGGAAAGGGCATCATACATTTCTTTTGGAGTCTTCTTGGATGACACTTAAGGAATCAAGTGATCCTTAAAGGAGTCAACAATAATTCTTTGTGCCCTAATCATATCCTTTCTGTGATTCTCCTTGGCTTCAGCTTCTGACACTTCTTCTTTGACATACTTATCAAGATCATTCTCTTGGAGAATGAGACCAATCCTGTATTTCCATGCTCGAAAATTCTCTATGCCTTCTAGCTTGTCTTCAAGCTTAGTGCTTGAAGTCATCTTGCTAGAGAATTACAAAAAAATTGAAAGTTTGTGGAATGAGAAAATGACCTTACCGGGAGATGTGCTTGAATGAGGTGAGTTGACTGATGTACTTGGATTCTGGAAATCTCGATTCTTCACCTTTCAAATCAGACGATTCAGCTTCTGCAGAAATTCCTGTCACTGTTTCTATGATATATTCGTAATTGCTGCCCCTCTATGTCTGAAAGTTTGCACTGAGGTAACCTCGTATGTCCCTGATCCAACACCATAGGTTTCATCAAAATTTGTTTAACCAATTTGGATTTATGATCCTTTTCCAAAGGTGACCTGTTACAGGACTGTTCAAAATAGCGAAGTTGTACAACATGCCATGTGTCACTGTTTCATATTATGGGTCTAAACTTTGGACCACAGAAATTAAAGTCTGTTCCCTCTGTGGAACATCTTCAGGAATTCTATTTGGACCTCTGTAGCGCAATCTATAGCAATTTTCCCCAGGTGTCCTGTTTAGGGATGAATTCTGGAAGAGGCTGGAACGTTAACTTGGAGGGATCATATCTCCCAGAATATAGCAAATCTAAGGCTGAAGTTTGGATATAGTGTACAAAAGGATTTTATCTTCAGCTTCTGCAATTTTCAGCTCCTGAACCTTCTCCAATCTCAGGATATAGAGAATGTACCAAAACTTAGCAGTTTAATATTTAGGGTTTTTCTAGCTCGAGGTCAAACTAGGGTTTGACTTTCCTGGAGTTTCACCCAACCAAAAAACTTGATCCAGGTCTCTATACTTCGATTTTTATGAGGAGAGAAATCCTATGCTGGGCTCACTCAAAAATTCTTCTTCTGTAAGAAGCCCTAATTTCCCGCACCGAAAACTGAAAATGCGTGGAATCGAATTCCGCTTCGATAGAAAGATGCGCCCTTCAATGGAGAGTCATCCTAGCCTTCTTTTGCTGATCAATTGTGGAGAGAAAACCAAAAAGTAAGAAGCCCTAGATTCTATAGCTATACAATGTCTTCTTTTTAGGGTGGCTCTGATACCATGTTAAATTTTGATATGCTTAGCTAAGACATCAGTATTTCATTTCATTTTCATGACAAAAGCATATAAAGAGGATCACTGAAAGATAGACAAGCACAACCATAAAAAAGGAACACAAAGATTTATCCTGGGAAAACCCTAAAGGGAAAAACCCAGCAAAGCTTCCACAATATAGATGCCCCAAAAAGATAAAAGATAAAACCAGCAAGGAGATCAAAGCCTGATCCTCCTCCTTCTCCAGTTACTTCTCTTCTCCACCAATGCGCTACACAAGTGAGAGTGTGTGTGTCACAAATGAGGAGCACTACACCTCTATTTATATTCATCCGTTCGCTTAAGTTAACTCATTTGACATGTAGGCTCGAGTTAAATCATGTAGGCTCGAGTTACACATGTAGGTTCAAGTAACCACACTGGGGTGCTAATGACCCACCTTTACAATTAGAGGGGACTACCTCATGACTCTTACTAGTTCTTCTGATTAGGAGCATCGGGGTACAATGTAATACAAGTGGTTCTCCCGGTAGGACCATCGGGGACAACAAAAGATACATATATAATATTCTTCGAAGTTACAATATTTCAACACCTCATCCTCATCCTTCCATAATCCTTGGTGTCTTGTAATTGATTATTTAATCTCAGTTTGCACCAGTTGGGACACCCAGAAGCTCGGGAGTAGACTTCAAGATAGATGATGCTCGAAACCTAAAAGGGACTGACATCTAAGTTCTTAGGGATATGAACTATTAGTATCCAAACCTGTCCTTTGGTTTCATTCCCAAACCCTATGTCACTCTCAGTTTTTCTGTCATTACTGCCTATGTCTTTCATTGTCAAAGAAAGTGCTTCATTAGCTTGCAAAATTTTATTCATACTTTAATAATATCAGTAGTAGGATATAATATTCAGATCTGATATAGATCATGGATATTAAAAGGCATGTCCACAACGAAGGTACCAATATTTACAAAATATATAGTACACAATAATAATTAGACAATTTGAATAAACAATTTAATCTGCAATTTAAAGACAATGTTATAACTAATTTTGTTTTCATTGAGTGAGACAATAAAATGAAACTATACTAATTTAAACATAACAATTGTATTACCTTGGGAATTTGGTGGCTCATCTAGGGCGAAGAATCTTTTTTCACATCCTTGCCAATCCAACCTTGCATAAGGACATGCCACCATGTCTAAACTGTGCTCATCCGCACTTTCTAGTAGGTCCACTATCTTGGATGTGATCCTGGCAGGGATCATGAACTGACCTCTCTTGAGAAACATCTATCCCCACATATGCATATGTGCCTTAGTCATCGTCCTAGGAGGGACACAGTCAAACAATAGTAGAAAAATGTGTGATAAATGACCAGGAGACCAAAAAAGTTGGTTACCAAGTGAAATAAATGACTTAACCACTAAACAAGTTGGTCACCACAATGTTTTTAGGTGAAATATGACTAAATTTGAGCAATTTTAAGTGATCACAACTAAACATGACTAAAATAAATTACTAATTTAGTGATGGGATAAAAATATGACTGATTTAGTCATAGGATACAAAATATGACTAGAAAATCTAAGTTAATAACTATATAAGATATCCATTGTTAAAATTTACAAAATTATAATAATTTTATTTCAATTTTGTAAATTTTATTGCTGCATATGGATTCAGAGACCCCTTAAAAGGGGTCAAGGGTCTCTGAATCCATCTGCAACATTAAAATTTATGAAATTTTAAAATTTTATTGTCAAAATTGCAATTCTGTATTGTTTGAACAATGGATAATTCTCTCTTCTTCAATATGATCTACTTCAGATATTGTTTTTATTCTCTAATTTTAATCCCCAATTACAATTTGTTTGAGGAGCATTGTTAATCAATAGTATGAAATGGGTATCCAATAGAGAACCTATTAAGCTTTGTCGCAAGGCCATTATGTCTGTACTTTCGTATCCAGGGTGATGTGCTTGCCATGTCCATACCTTGTTTCAAGCTTCATCTTATGTGTCGTCATGTGTCATGTTGAGTCGTTCCATGGAGTTAGTCATTTCTCAATATATGCATCGTCATGTTATGATTTTTATACCACTGGGTTTGACTCATCACACTGGTCACATCCATGTTTCATTTTATAAAAATCATCACCATTTCACCCTTTCTGCAGTTTATCAAAGTTTTAGCAAGTGCATGTGTTTTACGTACAATTAACAAACAAGGAACGTACAATGACCAAATTTGTTTGGTCATTCAATCATTTATCAAATAATGTACAATTAACAAACATTAATATAGTTCTTATTATAACCTATGATTAATATAATTATATTATTACAGTTAATAATTAGTCCTATGTGTCATATAAATATTGAATCTATACCACCTCAAGGAAGGCCCACAACTAATATTAATGCCAAAACAAATAGAAGACTATATGATGTAGTCATATATACGCTAACTAATATTTATAGTTAATTATTACTATATAATAAGTTATAATATATTTAAATATATAAAAAAGTTATAACAAAAGAAAATATATTCTCATTTTTATTAAATTATAAACACCTAAAATATTATAATTTATAGTTAGTTATTATTATATAGTATATAAGTTATAATATAATTAGATATATACAAAATAATAATAAAAGAAAATTAAAAACTTAAAATAATAAAATAAAATATATATTAATTTTTATTAAATTATATTAAAATATTTAATCCTTAGGCGAGGTGATTTAGAGGGAAAATTGAAAATTTAAACTATATATGTTTGTTTTTTTAGTATGAGAATTATTCCTCTTTTAGACTAGTGAATTAAGGATTTGATATATAAAAGGATTTTTTTTTATGTAGTGGTGTATGTATTCCATCCCGTGGGCCACATCTATTGTGATCTGCATACATGAAATGCAAGAACTTAGGACGGTGAATTCAACCACCTTGTTTCTCCACAGGAATTCCGTGAGGATCGATCCCTTGATGTAGTTGTAGAACATTTATATGTGGTCCTCATCACAAAAACCTCTCAAAAGATTCAATTTGTTGGTGTGGTGGATGTTGTAGATTTCTCTCAATCTTGAACTGGAATCCTTGACTTTTCTCTTCTTCCTTCTCACCTTTGCAGCCACCGTTTAGGTCTCATTAAGCTCAAGAATAGGAGCAGGAGGAAAAATGACATCGAAAGGCTCTGAAAAATGGGATTTTTCGCAAGTGTGTGACTTGAACTCAAGATCTTTTTAAGAAAACTAGGGAAAATTAAGGAGAACAATGGTTGTTTTTGTGTCTTGAAATATCAACTTTATATGGTATTAGTTGCATAATTGTTATGCTGGGATTAAACCCTTATGTTTGAACACTTCAGTTTTCCTTTGGTATTAAACCTATGTTCTCATAGTGTCTGTAAACCACTAATATAGATAATAACTAGGACCTCTACTATCGACCTATAGTTTTTTTATGCCATTGATTGGTGATGTAAACTAGGTCCTGCTCTTCCATGATGAATGAAGTGCACTGGGACTTGGTTCAGGGAATCCGTTACTTTGATTGGAAAATTCTTCCGGAATGAATCCAAAACTTGCAATTGAAACAACTTCTATTTTCCTCTCAATATATAGTTCCTTGGAATTGGCATCATTCACTTCCAAAGACTAGGTCCTACCCATGCCTAGAAAGACACAGGGTTGAAATATAGCATATTTTCCTGATCTTTTACCAAATCTAGATACACAAGTGATATAAATGGAAATCAAATAAGAATATTAGCTATCTGAAATGATAATTTACTAATTGGATAGAGAAAATGCTAAATTAAGAAGTTTTTTATATACCGGAAATCAAATTACAACCAAAACAATGATATATATAGAAGTGGTTTCTATCCTACTTCCTTGGACCAATAAAAATGAGGAGGGTGGGTATAGAAAGAATTAGATTAGTTCAAACACCATTTTGTATAGAAAAAACATTTATATAGACCAGTTTATAAGGATTTTATCAACGAATCAACTGGTTGTTGTCCTGCTTGATTGAGACTTTTTGAAGGGTTGTAAGATTAAAATATAGATCACATGAGAATGGTTCTAGACAGATTGAACATGTTTCTTTTATTCATTCATTCATTGGCATACCCAATACACTCAGCTTTCAGGAAGGCCTTGGAATTCTCAAATTTTTTCGAGCATCCAGAAAGTTTGTAAAGAATAAGGGGTGGAAAACATCGCTTCATAAACATAGTTGAACCTTCTCTCTCATGTCCTAAAATACCATAAATCCTCCCCTAATAATTTTATAAATGTACCAAAATGAAAACAAATATTTTACCTATGGTTCTTATTGACATGGGCACTTAGAGGTTCAAATATTTCCTATTGAAAACTCATCATGAACTACTTGAAATATTTATTCGGTTAGGAGAAAGGGAGGATACCTCATTATTTTCCATTTAACTTCTATAAAAATTTTAAGTGGTTATGCAGTAGCACCCAAATTTAATGCTCATTCTTTGTCTCGATGTGATGTTCTTGATGCGTCCATGTGGCTATTTTAAAGAGGGCTTGTGTTTGTGGAAGAATATTGGTATAAGATTAACTGATTGGATCCCTCTAACAAGCATATCTATTTCCCTTCAAGGAACATATATTAGCATCAATGTTCCCAGTAGTAGGAATACCAAACCCAATAGAAAGTAGGAATACCTTTCTATTTACTTAATAGGAGTAAGGAAAGGAATACCTCATTAGTTGGTTGGATGTATCAGGATCTGTATGTATCTAATATAGACAAAGCATATTCCTATATTCGATCTTTCTCAATTCCTTTGGAGGGGTTTTGTGTGGTAAACAAAGTTATATTTTTATTTTTATTAGGCCATTAATATGTTAAATAGAATCCCCAATTATGATATGAATTAAATGTTTTTTCTCAGCAAATGAATTCCATCTTTCCCTCATCAATGAATGAATTATTCTTCTTCATTTTCATGGATTTTCCAAAGAATGTGTTTCCCTGATCTATTCATGTATCCTAAATCATTCTCCCTACATCATTGATAAAAAAAATATTAGGTATCGACCCAAAATTCCCGTCCTAAATTGTTCGACCCATTCTATGCTGCTTATTAAATTCATAACCCCTCGACCTTGTATGCGTGCCTTCTATTGCCATTGTACTTGTGCCAAATTGGGTATGATTATGATTCAATAGTGATAATACCCCGCTATATGTGAGTAGAGAGACTACCCCAACATTATATACATAATATTATGTGTGTTGAGGGCTAGGAAGATTGGTTGTTTTGGATGATTTTTCCCACTTTATTCGCTGGGTGAATCTACCCCATTCATCACGTTTTCAGGTATTTCTTGTTTTTGGGGTAGCAAGGTCCATCAAAAGTATGTAGTGTGGGTACTCGTTGGATGCAGAATTTAATTCCGCAGCCAACGAGCTCTCCCGATCGAAATTTGAGTAAAAACACATGGAGATATGTCGAAAATATGAACAAAAAGTATTTTTTTTTATGATACTTATCCCCAAATTTATATTGAATTTTTTTTAAGACCTATATGATATTTCAAATTTAAAGCAACTTCATTCGCTAACACATGATGACATGGAATTTGAATTAGGGTTGAAAGGTCCATTTTGAGTTGAAATTTCCTCTAATGGGCATAACCGCCCTTACATCTGTCACCTACACTTATTAACTTCTAACTATTTTTTGAAAAATAACTAAATCTCTGGGTAACTAATTCTTCAGAAATAAATCTTCCATGATATTCAAACATCTTCAAGCATGTAGTGTATATCTTGATCTTCCAAATTTCTCGACTGATTTCCATTGATCTACAGATGGTTAGTCTAGGGTGGACATTTCGTTTGCTAGTACACACAACTCCATGTGGTCTCTGTATGAATAGTTTGGAAAACATGCACACATGGCCTTGAAAGAAAATACCATCTTAATGTCATCTGCCATCTTGTCGACGATTGTATTCCCTAATAATGATTGTTGCATGTCTGCAAATTTAGTGTAGTTTGACCTGCATTCAATTAACCTGTCTTGATACTCTTTCTGTGACAACATGCCACCTTTTTCTTCCCAAAAGAAAGGCATTCCCTTCTTAAAAAAGGGATCAAACATGTCCATGAACATCTTCACCTGATGTATCATGATCCCAATCTTTGCCTCAATAGTGTCTAAGCGACGGTGTTTATTGACAACCTTTCTTTCCCAAGTTATAATGGATATTCTATATTTAATATTAGTTGTCTTGAATTCCTCCTCTGTCAACCCATTTTGAAAATCTATGGTGTTTTTGACTATTTCTATGGGATTTTTGTTCATTCTTTCCTTCATAGCTGTCACACTTTGTTTAGCTGATTGTATTACAATCTCTTTGTCCAAAATTTATTCCAGGTAGGGCCTCGATTTAGTTGCTTCTGGTATAAGTGCATCCCAAATTATATGTTTGGCCCCTTGTATTGGAGACTGCCCTGTAACCTATTTTACTAGCTTGTCATTTTTATTTTTCAACTCTTGAAACTTAACTTCCCACGATTTTATTTCTTTTTCTCTCTTCAAAGCTAAACTTTCCAAATTTTTGTTCCGGTTCCTTATCCCCACAATATCCAATTCCTTAATACTAACTTGTGACATTTCTTGCACAAGAGATTGTTCACTAGATTCCGTAGAAGGATGAATTATTCTACTTTCAATCTCCTTTTCTTTTTCTTAGTGCTTCTTTTCAAATTCTTCATATTTGTTCTTGAGATCCTTTTCACTTTCCACCAGAAGAGACATGTCTCTTTCCCATTGTTTTTCCTTCTCTGCAAATTTCAATAGTTTTTCTATGCAGTCAATTAACTCACCAGTCAAAGTTTATTTCTCTTTCTCAAGCTCTGTTAGCTCAGAATCTTGTATTAACCGAGTATAAGGAATATTTAACTTTTTCTTTAATAATTGGATGGTGCTTTCCTTTTCATTCAACAATTTCTGTGTTGCAGCCCCTTTGTTTGCTTGACTGTCAGCAACCAACAAGTATGTTTGTAACTTTTTGATATGTTGTCGATGGGCCTTATTTTCTATCTTCTCCTACCTCAGCTGATTTTCAATCTTTCTTTTGTTGGAATGAATTCTAGATACTTTCAATGTTTCCTTCACCAAGTCAGTGTATATAATATCTCCATCTTGTTTGTGCAATTGGATCATGTTAGGAATGGGAATATTATCCAAACTTATTTTCATTTCAATAACTTTATTCTTAGTTGTTATTTCTAGGTTCAATGTATTTTGAGTATGATCCCTAACAGTCACTAGGGATACATCCTTACTAGAAATTTTCCTGACCTTTGCATATAATTTTAGAGATTCATATGAAGCCACCTCCTTATCATCTTCATACTTATCAAATAATTCAGATCTATTCTTGAATTGGGAGGTGGAATCAGTGGGTGTTTAAGAAAAAATGTATTCTTTAACCTCAAATGCATGTCCTTTCACCTTCATTTGCTTCTTCTTTTTACCCTTGATCTATGTTATTTTCACAAGCTGTCCTATTTCTTCAACCTTTTGCTTCTTAGGTGTTCTTGTTGTATCTTCCTCCTCTGTGTCCATGGCATCAGAGAAGTCTCTTTTATTTGTTTTTTTAGAACAATTTTCTATTGGTGTAATTATTTCTACTGCTGGAACCATGCTTGAAGTGCCAGGTTGTAATGAGATGACTTCCTTCACTGAGGAAGTGGAATATTATTGCATATGACATGCCCCTGGGTCTCATGAGGGTATTCCATCCAGTTTGTAGTCTTAGATAGAACTGCAACCTCAAAATGCTCAAAGGGATTATTCTTGTTGACTTGTCTTCTGATATATATAATGTGATGGGGGTCATAGTTAATGGAAACCTCTATCTGAAACCCCATTTCTCTCAATAAACATTCTACCATTGGTAAAGAAGATCTGTTATTTATGATGAATGATCCTACTTCCCATGGGAACTTGATCTACGAAGACTTCTTGAAGTTGAGGAAATGTTCATTTTCTACTATCAATTTTTTTCTAATTAACTCCAAGGCAAACACTCTAACAGTAAAAAATGCAGGAAAAATGTAGGGATGATGAACAAACCCATACAATCTGATTATTGTACATTGTTCCAATAGAAACCAATCTCCTATTCTATTTTCAGGAGAGAACTACAACATTTCCTTCATCTGTAGTGAGACCCTTGGCAATTTCTTCTGAAAAAAAATGTATTATAAACTTTTGACATGAGAAAATTCATGTATATGTTGTAATCCCCATTCATCTCATCTGTAGGTACCATCTCAGGAATTTGCAAGTTTCTTCATTAAATGTTAAGAACATTTTGAGTAGATATGAATGGAATCTAAAGCATCATGTTTTGTGGAAGTCAACTAGATGAGAATGAACATTTTCAGCTAGAAACTCATCAAATTTAAGGCAAGATGATTGAACTGACTAACTCGAACCTTCTGAATCAATATGACTGATGCTAAGGGTAAACAACAGACTCATTAAGGGTTCTGTGACATATTTATCATTATCTAATCCTAAAACTTGACTTATGAGAGTTATGGAACATTGGGTTTCTTCATTGAATAAGTTAGAATCAACAGGGAAAGGCTGGTTTTGCAATAGGATGTCAGTCTTGAAACATGTATTGAAGAAAGCATGTTTTTGTTCAATGGTAGACTCTCTAAAATACTAGATTATGTTTTCTTCATTAAAATCTTTGGACTCTTGGGTAAAATCGATAGGAATAGAGAAATTATTTCTGATAACAAGAGGGATGATTGGACACATGGGTTTATACTTGGTTGAATCCATAATTACCCTCTCAGAAGAGGAGTAATTACAAGCGCACCAGTAAAAAAACTTAGGAGAATTTAGGGTTTGCTCTGTGGAAAAATAATGGAAAGATGACCTGAACACACCATGAACCTCTGTCCCTAGTCTTTGAGGAGTTTTAGTTTAGCTTTAATGGTGTCTATTGGACCATTCAATAGTATAGTGTCAAAAATATCTAAGTCTTTATCCTAAAAAAAATCCTCAATCCTATGATATTCCAGGTTATGGGCCTCTACCTCTTCTACCCCAACCATTTTAAATACTTTGTGTAGCGAGGATAAATAGCCTACTGGTTCATTGAAAAGTGGTCCAAGGATTTTGTCTGAGCTGGTTGTTTTTGCAAAGTCGTGGGATTTTGATTTCCAATGCACAAATAAACAAATGACCTAAATCCACATGCACATGCACTTTTATATTATTTTTTCTTTCCTATCAACCATGCATCTTTCCCCACGAAAACATTTCCTATCCATCCATCTTGCACTTTTCATCCCGAGTCGTTGATCCTTTTTCCTGTTTAAACCACTTATCATTATTCTATGCTATGATTTCCCCCTTATTCTTCTTGTAACTTCCATATGCAGATTGAATTCTGACCACAGATCTATCATCTGATTGATATTCACCATTTATTATTTTCACCTTTTACTCACCTCTTTAACTTTTTAGCCCAGCCTTAGTTTGTTAAGAAACATACATTTTCCCTTTGCGGAGAGATTATCTGCCGTAGATCTAAATCCATATTGATATTAACGGTTCAATTATGCTTTTGTTTATCCAATTTCACTGATATTCTTTTCAACTTCTAGTGTGCATGTTCTGTCAGCAGAACTGCTTCCAACCATAGATCTATTCCTTTGTCAATCTGCGCCCTTTATTACCTATACCTTTTAATTCATTCCGCAATCTCACCAAGTTTCTTCTTCCATGTACCTTCCATCAGCGGAAAAGATATCGGTCATTGATCTAGATTATGCCTCCGTCTGGACCATTGAAAAATGTGGTCCCTACCATATTCCAGATAGTCTCAATATTTTATTCACCCATGCACTTTTCAACTGTGGAATCAATAGTGGCCATTGATTTGGATCAGGATTTGATCCGAGCCGTCAAAACATAACGCCCCTACCCAATTCCGGTGATTCACAACTTAACTTACCCCGCACTTGTTCACATAGCGGAGAATTTGAACCGTAGATCAAAAACAACTTTAAATCTACGTCATTTATTATTTATGGGTCTACCAAATTCTGCAAATATCCAAAATTTATTTCTCTGTGCATGTTCTTGTTGCAGAATCCATATCCATCGTAGATCTCTTTTATCCTCCGATCTCCATCTCTAAAAAGTGAAGGATCTACACTATTCCGCTGATTTTGAAATTTTATTTTCCCATGCATGTTCAACCAATGAAACTCTTGATGATCGTAGATCTTCCTCCATTTGTTGATCTAACGGTGTATTTTTTGTGCAATATAACTCCATTTCGTAGGTAATAAAACTTGTTTGAACTGTGCAGCTAACCTCTATGGATTTACTATAATCGTTGATCTCCTCCACTGCATATTTACACCATTGATTCTTGCTGTAACATAGCACTAAAGCATATTTTTCATATACAACTTATTCCCAAGGTTGCGCTTAGGATTTTCTTCATATTTTTTATTTTAGACCTAGGAATAAGTCCTTTAAATCCTTTTAGAACCCTTTGGCATATCCCTTAGGTCATATGATACCAATTTTTTGACCTTACCTTTCATTTTCTCTAGTCTGACCCCTTCCAACTTCTTAGCCCACAAATGGTGCTAACGATGCTATTGTCTTGTAAGCATTATTTGCCAATTATCTATCGATTATCTATCATACTCTAATATTATTTGCTGGGTTATTTATCCTCCAGATCAGTGGAGGGTTTTCCCAAGGTGCATCATGTGTCTTATGGATTGAATGCTTGTGTATGGATTGTATATGAGATATGTCTGCACTGTAATCATGGATTAAAGTTTTAAAGTTCAAGAATATTTATTTATTTCTCAAACACTAACATGGTATCAGAGAAAGAGCATGCAATAGATTAGTTTTGTGCAAACACTCTAAGCCTCCATAGATCTTGAAGCATTGATCAAGAGATTGAAGCAATGGCATCAATATCCTTTTGATAAGAAGATTGACATGAAGGATAATCTAACTTCAACACATGGAAGACGAGGGTGATCAATATCCTCGAAGAGCGTGATCTTGATTCCTTTGTGACCTCTGTGATCGAAGAGCCCACTACAAATACATGAAGAAATATTTACAAGAAGAATAAAGCAAAGGCAAAGATGATCATATATGACTCCGTGAAGGAAAAACTCACGACGATGACCACACCATTAAATACGACAAAGGAGTGTTTTGACACACTCACAAATCTATATGAGAAGAATGCCCCTACTCAAAAGAGTGATTTGAAGAACAAGTTGCGCAACATGAAGGGATCCCTCAATGGGAGACCTTTCTTACTATGGTAAATGGAAGAGAAGAGCATCCCAATTTGGAAATACTTTGGCATGATTTCATCTAAGAAGAAGGGTGCATCCATAACAAGATGGTGAGCACTAAGGAGGAGAATCTTTCCCTCACTGTAAGAACCAAGAAAGAGAGAAAACCCTTTACTCCCAAGAAGTTTTTGCATGCAAAGAAGAAAGATATCCATAAAGGTTTTGACAAATCAAAGCTCCTATGTTTTTATTGTCAAAATCCAGGACACTTCATACATGATTGATGTGTGAGAATAATAAAACAAGGAAGAGTTCATGCATCCACCGTTGTAGAAGGAGGTGAACCTTCTTAAGAAAAATCATCCAAGGAAGAGGATGATCGAAAGGAATATTTCCTTTAATGAAGAAGATCATTCACTCTTGGTTTCATGGGATCCTTATTCCCATCTAGAGACACACTTTCTAGTTCATGCATTAAGTTTTCTTTTTCTAGTGTTTAAAGTTGTAGTGAATAAAGAAGGACTCCACCTATCTCTGCAAGGGAGTAGAGATCAAGAGGGATCCCACACAAATAGTAAAGATGAGTACCTTACATTTTTTATATGCTGTTAAAAATCATATATACAAGTTTTATTTTTATTTTTCATGGCTTTCATATAGATATATATTCCTAGACTTGGAATTGTGTTTAGCATATACATTGTTTTTTCTATCTTTATTGGAATGTTATCGATCTCATGAGTCCATATGTCGTGAGATGATATAGGAATGATATAAGAATTATGTAGGACTGATATATAATCATACATGACTTATATAAGGATGAAAACATCCTTCATAAGACATGGTATTCAAGGCTGCATGATTGCTTAATAAGTTGTGAACATAAGGCTACACGATTGGCCAGATAGAGGGATACATGCTTACCTCATGAGATATGAACATGGGGCTGTATATTTCTTTCATAAAATTAATTCTTTGGACTGATATAGGACTTACATAAGGATTCACATTAGTACATAATATTAGAATGGGTTATGATAAACCAGTTTGTCAATATTTGTACATAACTATATAAATTTTTATTAGTATATTGAGAGTATTTCATGTGAATAAAATTCATGAGTATGAAATGGTTCTAACCATTATAAAAATTTGTCTTGTAGGTAAAATTAACATGTTCTTACCTACAAGTAAATAAGGACTTGAATGTGGATTCATTCAGATGGATGATCTTGAAAGATAACAGTTCGGGAGGTTCATATGCCTCTTGGGAAGAACACAAAATAGATGGATTAATTCTATTATGATATATGTGAAGACTCATGAAGACATTCTATATTATTACATTCATATTTCAAATAAGAGCTTCATATATATATGAGGATAATTCTCCATGATGGAGGACCCAGATTATGATTCTCACATTCACATGGTGAGAGGGGGTTTCTAGTCTTGCCAGCTTCTGAAGAACAAATGTAACTGGTTGATGTACCTCCTGTAAAAAAAAGGAGATCTGCATGATACTCATAATTTAGAAGGAAGCTCAAAACAATATTCAAGAATCTTGTTATGATTCTTATGATTAGAGGTGTGGCAGTCACCAAATAAGATTTTCCCTAGTTAAGGAAAATGTGAAATAGAGAACCTGAAGAGTTCTAGGATGATGGATTAAAAGTCCATGGCCATCTATATGAATAGAAATATGAAGTTTAGATCATATTTGGAAGATCTCAAAAGTTAGTTGAGATGAACTTGGTTAGTCCTAGGTCCCAGGATCAATCATGTGATTTATAGTCTGTACATAGACATGTACATGGCATGTGTTGTGTTACCTACTTGGAATATGTATATGTAAACTCAATATGTCTTGAACAATGGAATAGAGTTTCAAAGATGTATGAAACTTGACTAGTATAATGATTAAGGAATGATTTCATATGTTTCTCTAGATAGACATGTTGAATATAAGTCAAGATTTATGAGGTTTCTATTCAGTTACATCTGAGACTTGATACATATCCACAGATGAACAACATTACTAGCATTCTTACTAAGCCTCTGTCCGGGACAAGCATGGTTCAATACATAAAAACTACTCTAGTTGAAGAGGGAATAATGACATGCCTTCACAAGCAGTAGAAAATAAAGTCCCCATAAGTTAGTCATGGTGCATGGTTGAGGCATCCAAGGGATGTGATACCTTTTGGAGAGAATCCACATGAGCGGAGACATGGTCAAAGTCTCATATACTATTGCAATCAAGAAGAGTTATAGTTTGGACTATCAGAGAACAATTAAGACTCTTGGAGAGGTATTTGGGGTGCTATAGTATAAAGAGAAGTATCATTGAGAAAGTGATCAGGACTTGAAGAAAATCACAGAGAATGGAAATATCAAAGAGTACTTCTCCAGATAATAGAAGATTCAACAAGTCCACAACTGTTGAAGAGTGAAAGAAAACGTAAGACTTTCATTTTGCATGACATTACACATTTGTTGTATAATGTTGTATATGATGCATTTAAAATCCATGGTTTATTTTTTATAGAAACTTGATTTTGGATTAGATCTAGTTGATGTTACTATGTGTAAGTAGCTGGTTGGTATTTGTGCAGACCTATTGTATTTTATGTTTGCTACTAAGAACATGTTTGATTACTTTTGAGGTACATTATAATATGCTCTTTATTACATGTAAGAATTATTATATTATTGTTCTATCCAACTATTATTAGCCTGAGATAAGTGATGTAACTTGCAGCTAGTACTACAAAATCTAAATGTTTTGCAGCTAGTACTACAGAAGCAAGATGTATGTCAGAGAATACTCCAGAAGCAAAATGTGTTTTGCGGATAGTACTACATGGTGAGGAGTAGTGTAGATTGGGAAGATCACTACTAAGGTGAAATACTTGAGCCTACAGTCACGAGGTGTTAATAGTCAAGATTTCTGAAAAACCCCATATGTGTGTAATGATAAAACACATTGAGATGAATGTTTACTTCATTGAAGTCATGGTCAAGTAAAATGAATTATAGTACATAGATACTGATGAGAAGATTGCAAATTTGTGACAAGCCTCTATCTGTGATGAAGTCAGACACTTTCAAGATAAGCTTGGTATGGTAGAAAATTCCTGGTATGGCAAAGAATGTCTCCCTTACTGAGAGGGAGTGTTGAAATTACAACTTCGGGAGTCATTCCCATGAGATTTGTTTTGTATCAAGTCCGAAATCTATGTCGTATTAGGTTAAGATATTCTCCATGGAACTTATGTCGTATTAATTTCACTAAATTATGTTTTATTACGTTAAAGAGACTATGTAGTATTAGGTTAGTACCTTGTCCTATTCAGGAGAGATGCTTGTACTGGGATCTTATACCATATTAAGATCATGACCTTATATTGTAATAAGGTTGAATACTTGTAATGTATCAAGTTCAAACTTATGTTGTATTAAGTTGAGAGTCTTGTGTTGTATCAATACAACATGACTTATGTTGTATTAAGTCTCAAGGACTATGTGATGTATGACTAGTCATGGTCAATAAGTGCTACAAGTCTCCTTTAGGGATTATCTACCCCTAGAGTGATTTACTTTAGCATATGCCTATATGACCTAGGGTAATACGTATGATTATAGGTTCATAACAATTCTTATGAGTATGAGATGATATAGATGATTAATTAATTAAACACATATGGACGATGCATAATTAATTAATGATAAATGAGATGAGCATAGACATATAGAGAGAATTCGAATTGCCTTTGTTTGCCTCCAAGTGAACTCAAATTAATGAAGTTTTATTAAAAAAATGCCATTTAATAATAATGTTTTTATTAATTCAATTAAAGATGTGTCTTTATTAAGGAGGTTAATTTCCAATTAAAAAATAACAATAAACTAATTTACCCATGTTTTCATTGATCATGTGCTTTGACAATTGATGGCGGAACAAAACAACTTACTAACAGTGACAAAATACTCAAATTAACATGTGTCGACATTATGCATCTAAAGTACAATACGTGATAAAGTTAAGACATATAAACCGTGGAACCTAGAATCCTTTTTGAAGTTTAATGTCAGGCCACATGTAATGCACCACAATTTTTTTTGTAAGGTTAACATGTTGCATCAATGGTGTAATTGAAATTGTGACATTTTAATTTTCAATTAAATATATGTTTTTATAAGGAGTTTAATTTCCAATTGAAAGATAACAATAAATTCATTTACCCATGTTTTTCATTAAGTCATAAACTTAGGAAACAAACAAAAGTTGGAACCTAGAATCCTTTCCAAAGGTTATTATCATGCCACATGCAATGCAACATAACAAAATTTTCAAGGTTAACATGTTGCATTGATAGTGGAATTGAAATTGTGATATTATTCCAAAGGAATTGAGTTAAAAGGATAGATAAATATAATATGCCCTTTGTAGAGGCGATTCATTAAAAAAACATATTGCAATCGATATTGTATTATGATGTTCTCTCCTTCCTTTGTAAAAAGAAGTTTAATAACATTGTTTTTCCAAGGCATGGATTGTTTGGATTCCTCAACTATTATTGCACATGAAGTGGAGTTGTCTATATTATTCCTCAACTATATTAATAAAATTTCTCATTGAAGGGGAGTTGTCTATGTATTATCCATGATGCACTTTGATGATAATTTGAAATTTTTTTTCTTTTGTTTTGCTTCATTCATAATTGAAAGCATTTAGTTTTCTAATATAGGTAATTCATTTTATTTTAATTTTATCAAAATAGAATAATGTAAACTTATATAATTTGACATAGTAATTTGAATATAAAAAATATTATAGTAAAAACTATTCTCAATGTGTTTTTGTGGAGGAGTATCAAAATTTGTACCAACTGGTTCATGGTTCCTCCTTTATTTTTTGGGTCGTTTACTTTCCCTTGGATATAAATGGACAATAACAAACCACTTTCAACTTAAAACTTGTTTATAACCTTTTTTTCCCATGGGTAAAATTAATTGTTTCAACCAATTACTAAGATTGCAGGAATAATACAATGTTACTATGTTTTAACAAATATCAAATAAATCATCTAAAAAAATGTGAATTGATACATGAATGGATTTTAGCAACAAGACCTATAAATTGTAACTTGGAAGTATTGGAAGTGTACAAATTGGGATTGGAATCCTCCCACAACAAAACCTTGTTTCCATTCCTTTGTCAAATCATAAATGTTAACCAGGATCAATATCAAAATAAGAAAAAAAAATTCATGTTCACAAATGTTAACCCATCTCAATATCAAAATAACAAAAAAAAATTCATGTTTAAGAGAAAACACATAATAGTTTCATTAAAATTTGTTTTTAGATTATTATTATGAAATTTATAAAAAAAATTGAAAATAACATCTTACCAAAATTAGTAGCTTCAAGTATGTGGTATCTAGAGGAGAGCAGTCCCAAACTTTATAGAGAAATGGGTGGCTAAACTTAGCACGTGCTTCTAACTTCTAAGTCCTTTAACCAAAAAGCAAGCATGTGATGACGCTTAGTAAATTCGGTAGCCTGCACATTCAAACTTCAAAATTGATTTATCCTCTTAAGGAAGGGGACAAATGCTAGGGAAAGGCATTGAAAGGAAGGGAACGACTCTATATTGGGACAATTCTAGACCAATATAAGCAAGAAAGAAGAAACGGAATTAAGTAAAGTCATCCCCATTGAAGGAAAACTCATTTTCCTAAGGATTTAATCAAATGTGAAAGTTTCAATAAAGTAGGAAAGTTTCAATCTCCATTATTACATATATAATAACAACCACTTACTGTAAGATACTTATCTAGGTGCACATATATCTTAACAAGCATATCAATAAAAAATAATGATGGGTTGAAAAAATAATTAACTGTAAAAAATACGTCCTTGCAAATTGTTTGTCCATTCTTTGACATAGTTTGTTAAAATTTTTAGCAGTATTTTGACTAGTCAAATGCCTCATGATGAGTATATTCCTGCAAAATTATAACCCTGGTTGATAGAGCTAATAGTTGATGGAATTTAATAGTGGGTCATGTTGTGTTCATGAGATGATAGTTGGGTTTATAAGGTTTATATTTAAGTAAAATTCCTTACGCATCTAGTAGTATCTAGAACCAACTAGCGGGTTGAGCCATAAAGTTGAAGAGGAAGAGGTTTCTCCCAAGACTAAATTAAGTGAACTAGAATGCGTTCATCCAACCTATAATAATATTATCATTGTCCAGATACCATACACACAAAAACATAACAAACTATTTACAAGAAGGTTTCCATTATTCATCTAGAAACTACTATATTTCTCTTTTTTTTCCTTCAACTCACAAGTAGTGATTTATATGCTTTAACTTCAACATACCTTCCAATTATTTCTCTCTATTTAAATATTTCATCTTGTCTCATATTTCATCTTGATTTTGTTCATCCAATTGCTCAAATTTATGTTATTAAATGCTAACAAATTTTAGTAGTGAATGATAAAGCTTTGTTCCTAGATGCTAGATTCAATGGGTGAATATGATGCTTTCTTAATAATACAATTGGTTCTTGTTGGGGATATTTATGAAGCTTCTAATAAAATTACTGGTATTTTCTTGTTCAAATGCGACTATTAAATATAAAGATTGGTTTATATGTGTTCTTTTTAAAGTTTTTTCACAACTAGGACTACTTTTTAAATGTTCAAACCTCAGAGGTTTTTGACCATTGTTTGTTTAATTTGAATTAATCTATGAGGATTTATATTTTGTTGATAATGTTTTGAAGGTTAGTGAAAAAAGTTGCACAATAAGCCTTCAATAACATTATATGATTAATTAATGGGATTTCTACCCTTGTTCTTGCTATATTACCAGGGAAGATGGAATTTTGGAAGGTGTTCAGGGATGGGAGTTGCGACCATATTTTCAGCCCCTCACCTCCTGTGGTGGATGGAAGAGTAAGTACTAAGTACTAAGCATAAAAAATGAATGGTTACATGATTAGAATGGAATAGAAAATGGTGCAATGAAGTGAGGTAATTAACTTGATGATGTTAGGCCCACAAAATCTATTGTATGTTGGGGGATGAAGGGTCACATGCTAAATAGATTGAATTTTATGGTTGGTAGTTATTTAGAGTCTTGATTCTAATTATTTCCACATTTGAAATTCAGGTTTGACATTAACTCTTGGTATCTTGATATAGACATGGAAGAACATTAATTTATGCCACACTTATAGAAGTTGCTTCTATGAGATTTATTATTATTATTATTGTTATTATTATTATCACCAAGTTGAATTAGGGTGATTTTTCTTTTTCTGTGTACAAAAATTTAAATTGATTTCTATAGTTATGACTTTGCAAATTCTAGCAATGATTACTAAACATAGAATGTTGTTTTGGATTTACTAAATGTCGAGTGGTGACTATCTCTTTTATTTTAAGCATCCCAATATTTGAGAATAGTTTTATATCTTTTCATGATTCTCAATGCTTGGGGACTCCACTTTTTTTGTGATTGGGGTACAATGACTAACATAATTTGTGAATAAGAAAAAAATCCTTGTTTAAAATCTTCTTTGGATCACAATGTGTGAATGGTAATTTAATAGTTTTAGTGGAAGAGTTCACCATGAAACAAGGGGTTTCTCTAATTAGAGCATGCAATGTTTTCATAGCAAAATCAACCAATTTTCTAAAGTATGACAAAATGAAAGATAAAAAACATTGACTTATAGAACCACACTTATATATATTATATAGATATCCTTTGTGATAGTGTCACTTATGGTTTGTAAGAGTTTATGCTATGTTTTATGTTACAATTGGAATCGTAGTGTGTTGATGTTTGTAAAAGTTACTGATTTTTTTTATTGTGAACTTGGATTCTGTTTAAGGATTCTAGCTCAATGGAATTACACCTACCTTGTAGGAAAGAGGTTGGTGGTTTTATTCCTTCGTACACTATCTACATAAATCAATGATTATTTAAATGACCAGTTAACAACAATCAATGACTAAATAAATGACCAGTTGACATCAATAAAGGACTAAATAAAGGACCCGTTAATAACAATCAATGACTAAATAAAAAACTAAATGTACTACTAAATAAATATAATTAATACCTAAATATTGATAATTAATGACCAAGTAGTGATGATTAATGACCAAATAAATGACTAAATATATCACTAAATCATGAATCAATTCAAGCAATTTATGACCAAGTGATGAATGACCAAATTGGTTGGGTGATAAGTGACTTCTAATTTATGACCAACGACCACACGACTAATTTTAGTTATTTATCTCCAATTTTTAGTCACTTATCACTCACTTTGTACAAGTGAAATGAAGGCCTCGTGACTGGAAACCTCTCAAAAAATAAATAAATAAAAAATCTAAAGAAAAAGGGAAATTGTCCCTTCCCTTTAGTTGTGCACTCCATCTATCAAGAGAGAAAAAGAACCAATGCACAAGAATAATGGAACATTCAATGCATATTGGCCTCTGCACTAAAGAATCAACATAATATACTAGAGGGCGAATAATGTGTTTCGCATTAGTGGTGTAGTGCACAATGGTAATCAACAACAATAAGAGACACCTATATCAAAAGAAGGGATGTGTATTTGCCTACTAGAAACTTGAAAATTTGTTGGATCAATGATGTCATCACTAATACATATTAGAAAGGATACAAGCTGACTCTTTGGTGCTCCTACATCGGTTAAGACATCATGGAAAATGGAAAATCCTCGCCTCTCCTTGATAGCCATTTGATAAAAAATGTATCCTCTTGAGTGAGTTGGAGCCATTGATCGATACCAATGCATAAATCATGTCTCGGGTGATACCACCGATGGATCAACTGTGACAAAAATGTCGATTTCCTCTTCAGGGATGTAGCCTCATATAACTTGAGGAGGCCTACTTCCCTCAAGAGGAATTGTGTTTTTGTAATAATGGGGTAAGGGTATAATTGCCTCTCCCTCTATCTCACCTCCCATGCTTGTAAAGCAACATACATGTCAACTCACTGCTGCTTATTTGATTAACATACAAAATACATCCGTTTATTATATTAAACATAAAAAAAATAAATTTAAATGATTTTTTTTTATAAATATGAAACAATGTTTTTTTAAACACTTGAATTTCCAAACCGGTGCACCAAAAAAATATTCAAGCACCTCCCGCAGGGAATACTCATATATACACACCGGTTATGATGGACCATTTATATGTAACACATCGAATAAACTAATTATTTTTAGATAAACTGGCACGATGCACTTTATAAATACAATGCACTAGTTAGTTCAATACATGACTAGCACCGACATAGTGTATATATAATCAAACCCTCTGCTAGAGAATTATTTGGGTGTCTTGGAACAGTGGCGATGCATCCCTAAGAAATGGACACACCGGTGCATGTGTTAAATGTAAGCATTGATCGTAGTGCACACAAAGATAGACAAAACACTATTATTGGCGTGTGCATTTGTGAAATAGTGAGTACTAGCTTTTTTATCAAACTTTTAGGTGTGTTCACCTTAAAGTAACACAGCCAGCGGTGCGTAAAAACTAATAAAACACATCGTTTGGTTGCAATATTAACAAACCAAAATGTCAGAATTAAAATTTTTGTTCTATGCACTTGGATAAACTAGTCCATCGTAATAGTATGTTGTGATTTTTGTTAAAACCATGCACCGATTATCGTGCACCTCATGCAATTAAGCGCACCGGTCCACTCTGTAACATGAATGCACTAGGAAAATAATGCTTTTTAAAAATTTATATGTGGCGGTGTTCTATAGTGTACCACACCATGATAACAATGCAATTATTGTCTTGATGTAGAGACACACCATTTGTAGCACAAGGAATGAAAGCACTGGTGCATGTATATAATTTAATGCATTCTTTGGAAAGATTTATTTTTTATTTAGAATGACTTGGTGCACTATATACTATAACACATCTTCTAAACGGTGTGCTTAGTTGCTTGGTTATTAAAGAACTTCGTATGGTGCACCTAATTAATTTATAGGGAGAGACACATTATGGTCCCAGCCAAAGCATGAGAACATGTCACACATGTTTTTTTTATTTTTTTTAAACAATACAAAGCCAAGATTAATTTAAAATTTTAATCTACTAAAAGTTTAAGGTAGAAGAAACCAAAGAGATTACATGGACATTTGCTGCATGGGGAGGCATGGTTTCCACGTAATAAAAACAAGGAAAATTTCCCACATTTTGGAAAAATTTACAGAGAACGTACAAACAACACACAAGAGAAATGCAGGTAAGAGGACAACTGATGGTAGGAAGCTTTAGAGAGGCAAAGGTGGCACCGGTGCTTGAGAGCTCAAGAGAACTATGGAATGGTAAAAATGAATATTTCAACCAATTATTTTTTACAAAAGTATGATCCGATGTGCCCTATAAAGTGACACACTAAATAGATTTGTTATGAGGCTCACCAGTTACAAACACACCATTTTGTTATAAAAAAAGTGGGTGCGACATTTTAAATAAAACATAAATAAAATTTTAACTTATCCCTAATCGAATGTGTTTTAGCTAGAATGCACTGGTGCATTATGTTGGTTTACACCCATTGAGCATTTATGTATGTCGAAACACACCATATTGGTTGTAAAATATTAAAATTGGTAACACATTTTTTTATTATATATTTTACTCGATTTGGTGTTGTAAGCATATAACGCACCGTTTCCTTTGGTTGTATTGTGCATCGTCGGTGGGTTATGTTTTTTAATATATATATATATATATATATATATATATATATATATATGTGTGTGTGTGTGTGTGTGTGTGTGTGTGTGTGTGTGTGTGTGTGTGTGTTTGGGCCATCTATGGTGTGTTAAATGTACATACAGACTGGGGATTTTGTTGGTACCTAGCACACTGATTATGGTGATGGTGAATTCAATGTATGTACACATTGAGGCGTACTCTGTGTTTAACGCATCGATATAGATGATTTTTTTTAATATAACAATTTTTTTTTTTGTATCGAAAGGGTATTTTGTTATCGGTGCATGACGTTTTGTATCACACCAATTATTCTAAACATGAAATGCACCAGTGTGTTTGTCATTTATGAAATCATTGTTAAACTTTTTTTGTTAAAACCTCAGCTTGCTCACCTTCACTAGACAACTCCATTATAAATGGATATTTGGGCTCTTTTATTAGGGGATTCTGCTATAATTTGTACTAGAGGGCGTTCTTCTTGTACTATAATTTTTGAATATTTCTTTGATATTGACATTGAAAGATACACTGAATGTTGTTTTTCCTAAGCTAGGGTTCTAGGGTATACTATCTATGTCAAAACGGGAATTTTTTGTGTTGTTTCCGCCGTGCATGTTGGGTTAATATACCAATGTATTTTTAGTTATAATTTTCAATATTTAATGTTAAAATGTAATTGTAGAGTTTAAATAAATGATTGAGACTGTAAATCATATTTGGAAAACGATAAATAAACAAATGTACTCCTTAAGCATATGGGTCACATCCACTATTATTTAAGGAGGAAGTGATGTTTTTTAAACCTATTATTGTTGATGAGTCTTGCATGAAAGAACAACATTTGTACATGGAGAAGAGTAAGTGACAACCAAATAGTTCCAAGAATAAATGACAATCAGTGGTTCAAAGAAGAAATATTTCCAAAGAAATCCAAAAGAAGGAAAAAAGAAATGGAAAGTAAAGGATAAGAAGACAACAACATCTATACACCAATGAAAATATCTAAGTAACCACTTAATTATCATCATGTTGTTGGTCATACCAAATTTAAGTGTTGAAAGCTACTTCCAGTGTTGATTCCAAAGAACCATTAGGAGGCCAAGGGGAAGAACATGCTAGCCATATATTTAGGCAAGCAGGTAGATAACAACTTAAATGTAGATGGAAATATTGTCTACACTATTATGTATAATGTGGTGAACTTGATTATTCTTAACTTAGATCATGATATATAAGATAAGGAGTTGACCCAAATATAAGTGTTGAAAGCTACTTCTAGTGTTGACTCCCAAAGAACCATTAGGAAGGCAAGGGGAAGAACATGCTAGCCATATATTTAGGCAAGCAGGTAGATAACAACTTAAGTGTAGATGGAAATATTGTCTACACTATTATGTAGAATGTGGTGAACCTAATTATTCTTAACTTGGATCATGATATGGAAGATAAGGAGTTGACTAAACTCTTCCATATCATGATCCAAGTTAAGAATAAAAGGTCAATTCTCTATTTTATTTTGATTCAAATACCTCATAACAAAGGATCTAGTAAGTAAGCTTCAATTGGAAGTTCATGACCATCATCGCACATACTCATTGGGATGCGTAAATAAGGATGCAAAAATGACAATCAAGGTTACTAACAATTGTAAGATCATATTTTCTATTAGTGCAAACTATACTGATGAAGTGGAGGTATATGCAGTCCCACTTAATGTGTGTGTTGTAGTGTTTGGAAGTCCTTATATGTGCCCAAGGGATGAGATGTTCATGAGAAGAGTAAAGCATTACTACTTGATCAATGATGGGAAGTCCTAAATCATCAATGTATATGAAGGTAAATCTAAGATATCTATAGTAAATTCTAACTAAGAAATTTATTATCTCAATAGGAAGTTTGGATTTCTCTTCTTGAAACAACCATTAAGGAGAATAATTTATGAAGGTAAGGGCATGTCTAAGGGGATGTGATAAAGGGAAGCAACACCATTGGAGGATATTTTGCAAGCATACAATAAGTTTTCCAAGACCCTAAATGGTTACAACCTTAGAGGGAAGTGGAGCATAATATACATGTATTGCTTGAGTCCCCATTTCCAAAGATAGGGATATACAAACAATTCACATTAGAAGTGTAGCGAGAGAAGAAATAATGCAACAACTATTGTAGCAAGGAGTAATTTGATAAGGTACCTCATATTGTGTGTCACCTATCATCATAACACCCAAGAAGGATAGAATTGGAGAATATTTATTGACTACAAAGCTCTAAAGAAGACCACCCTCAAGAATTAGTACCCTATTCCCAGGATCAATTACTTTCTACATCATCAACACCATGCCAAGTGCTTCACCAAGTTGGATATAAAATTAGAATACCCCCAAATATAAGTAAGTGAAAAGCAAGCTCATAGAATACCACCTTCAATACGAGGTTAGGTCTATATGAATGGTTGGTAATGCCTTTGATTTATGTAATGTACCACTATATTTGTGTTTTATGAATGGTGAATTAAGTCCCTTTCTAGATTCATGTATAATAGTGTAGTTAGATGATATATTGATTATCTATACTTGTGAAGAGCATATTTCACACATCATTTAGGTGTTAGAGTCCCACAAAAAGAATAAATTAATGGAAATATTAATAAATGTGAATTTTTCAAGGAGTGCATGGTGTACTTGTGGGTATGTGATTGATGGAGGGGAATTCAATATTTATCGTACAAAGATGGAGGAAAGAATCAAGTGGACAAATCCTACAAATGTCACTAAATATAAGAGCTTTGCGAGGAGACACAGTATCTTTAGAAGTTTATATTATCCTTTTTAGATTTGGTTGCACAACTTCATGCCATAAAAACTAGTGACAATAGCTTCTAGTGGGGAAAGAATCAACATAAGGATTTTGAAGAGTTGAAATGAATGATTAGTCAAGCGCCAATTATTTCATTTCCCAATTTGGATAAGTCATTTAAATTGGAGATGGATGCAAGTGGGTATGCTATGGGAGTAATCTTGATGCAATGAGGTAAGATAGTATCCGATCATTATCAAATTTTCCATTGTAGAATTCTGAACTATCCAACATATAACAAGGAACTATATGCCCTAATTGACATTGTTAATAAATGGAAGCACTACCTAAGGGACAAGGAGACCATCATCCACACTAATCATAAACCACTACAATATTTGTAGGTCCAAAGT
Source organism: Pseudotsuga menziesii (assembly GCA_001517045.1). Lineage (NCBI taxonomy): Eukaryota > Viridiplantae > Streptophyta > Pinopsida > Pinales > Pinaceae > Pseudotsuga > Pseudotsuga menziesii. The sequence goes on from LPNX010753036.1 coordinate 1,074,109, forward strand.
AAGCTACAATAAATAAGGCACTACAAGTGGATGGATTTTTTGCAATGATTTCATCTTATCATCAAATATAAGAAGGATTGTACTAATAAGTTGGAAAACATGCTCCCGATCGCGCTTCTCAGTGAGTTTGATCCAGAGTTGATATAAAAGCCGGTTAAAGGTCAAATAATAGCTGACCTCTTGCCATAGATGCACCTATCGAGTCCACTCAGCCTGCTTTTCAGCATTCGAAAGGTAACATAATTGCTCTATCATACAATGACAATGCTAATGAGAAGGCCACCCACACCCATTACCGAAAAAGGAGGTATTGTTATGCATATGGATCCTTTCACCCATGATGCATTTAAAGAGGAATATATAGCAGATAAGGACTTCAAGGAGGGTTTTTGACAACTAAAAGGTCAAGTTGATAAAGAAGAAGGTAACAACAATGATGAATATCATCTTTAGGATGGGTTTCTTTACATGTTGGTGTTGACAAGGTGAAATTTCCTTGTGAAATCAACAAAGATTCTCCCCAACCTAAATGCCCAATTAGACCTCACACTAAGTGAAAATAAGAATTTGTCTAGTTTATGGCCCAACCATTGTTATGATATTTTAAATAAAATTTGAAAAATGTAAAGGATGCGAATGTAGTCATATGCTGAATGCAATATGCATACTTTCTACCCTTATTTACAATGAGAGTGGAATATGAAACCAATTATATTTTTACAATTATATTTAGTAAATAGTTATTCAATCAATGATGCATGTAGGAGGGATCCTTTGGGCCGCTTGATGTTATCATATCTTAATAAGATGTAATTATATCTTATAGTTAAACCCTTAAATAGGAGAAGTTGAAATGGGTATAACCCCTCCAAACCCCTCCCTATGTTGTCTAAATATATCCTTCAAGATGAATGCAAATCGGCTTATCCCCATATCTATTCTTGCGTGTGCTTAATGTTCTGTGTGAATTCCCTATGGATTTTTAGGTTACAACAACAATGTTTGGGGATGGTTCGAACTTGGAGGAGAACGAAACGTGTAAAGGATCCTACAATAAAACAAATTGAAGACTACTTATCCTCCTGTGCGTTTATGAAAGCTGTTGTACATGAATGAAGAAATAGTGGGCTCGATTTCTGACCAGCATTTTTGGTTATATTTTTAAATGGTGATTTTAACTCGTTGATATGGTTGAATGGAGTAGCTGACTGGAGCGATCGTGAATAGAACTGTGACCATAATTGATGAATGTACACAAACAAGGTGCTGATTGTGGACTCACTGCCAACCGACCCCTAGAACCATCCATACGACGAGCCAACCAAAAGTTGCTCAGTCGACGAATGAGTATCTCATCAACCAATCAAACATTATACTATGTGGAAGCCGACCGACTAAGTAGACTGCCTATCGACTAGAGCATCACCCACTGGTGAAGGAAACCGATCGACGCGAAAGGGACTATGTCGACTGGTATGCATTATTTACAATAACATATTATGTTCATTTCATAGTCTGTCATCTCGTGATATTTATAAAGATATGAAGTGTAAGTTTGTGTTTGATGTAAGATTTCAGTTTGTTATTTTAACTTGATTTTAATAGACTTAGTATTTTAATAAATTGCTTTTCACATATGTGATAAGGAGATGTTGTAATGTTCCTACCTAACAAAATAATAAAAAGTTGAATTATCCGCAAAAATTTGGTTTTAAAACCATATGAAAGGCCTCCTAAACATAAACCATGGGTTGTTTAGGAGGCCTTGCATATGGTTTTAAAACCATGTGCAAGGCCTCCTAAATAATCCATGGTGTTAGGAGGGCCTTGCACGTGGTTTTAAAACCATGTATGGGGGACAGAGAGATGTGATTGTGTGGAAGAGGCGCATTTTAAATAATAAAATCTTTACTTTAATTAGACTTACAACATTTACAACTACATATAACATGCTTCTTTTAATATTTACACTTTTTTTTAACATTTACATTTTAAAAACAGGTTTGCATCTCAAAATTTTTGATACCCTCTCAACGCTTACTAAATCTCTTTTAAGATAGATCTATCCTGATTAATGGTTGACACTGCACTCTGCTGGAAATCGATACTTACTGGTATGCCAAACTTTATGTTAAACAAAGGTGGGTAGATTTTCAACTTTGCTGGACTTCCAACATGGTTGATGCTCAATCTAGTCGATTGTAAGAATGATCGTTACCAGTTTTTTTCCCAGTGACAAGACGGTATGTCGATGGTGTTTTCTTCCTACAACGAAATTATCTTCTTCTGATAATATTAATATTTGTTATTCCGGGTCTTCAACATTAATATTTGTTATTCCGGGTAGGGTTCGTTGAGCAATGAGATGACTGTTACTGGCGACCATGACTGCCATTGTTTGCTCATCTCAACTACCACAATCGACCACTCGTTTCCATCATCGACCATATTAGTTTTCAAGGATTCGTCATTTCAAAGTATCCACCACGTTCGGAAGACTTATAAATGCAATTAAGGCAAGTTCGAGGTTTACACTGTTATATGACGAGTTTTGGGGAATTGATGAAGGAATGATGGACTAGAAGACTAACGGATATAATTGGAGCTGTGTAATTAGGGGACTTTTTGACTTTTCAGGCTGATTTTTTGTCCGAATCCCGTAAATTTCATCTATAAAATTTGTAATTTTTGTTGTTTGTGGAGGGATTTTAAGCTCAAAAATGAAATCAAGTGATAGGAAAACCCCCAACACCTCACACTCTGTAAGATCCAGCAATGTTTTTGAACATTTTGAAAATTCCATGAAGATTCATGGCAAAAAACTAATAAAAACCCGCTGGAAACATAGGTCAAAAAGTGCCCTGTTTAGACAACTCGGATATAATCAAGAAACTGTTTTTTGGAATGCGAGTTAAGACTAGCGGACATAGTGGTATAATCAACAACAAGCAATATTTAGCATGCTGCAGAGCATTTAATGCGGCTATAGCAAGCTTGATGATGGTTGGATCTAGACCAACTCAAAATCCAACGATCATCAGCCGCATTAAATGCTCTGCAGCATGCAGGCTAAATATTGCTTGCTAAATATTGTTTGTCCATAGCCAAGCAATATTTAGCATACTGGAGAGCATTTAATGCAGCTGCACCAGGCTTCATGATGGTTGGATCTCGAGGAGCTCAAAATCCAATGATCATCAAGCCTTCTGCACCTGCATTGCATTAAATGCTCTACAACATGCTAAATATTGCTTGCCATAATCAACAAACTACTTATGAAAGCGAGTTAAGGAGTATTTTCCTTCTTTATTAAAAGTTGTTTCTTCATAATATTTTTTACTTTTTAAAAATATTTTATGATCAATATCACCATTTGGTCCAGTGGAGGGTACTTTCTATTGTAAATCCCTTCTTGAAGGGAGGAAATCCCCTCCATCCTTGTAATGAAGTTGGTCTCTAAATGACTCGTGTAATTCAAGTTGATTCAAGTTAAGCAGTAAAACCAGACTAAGATTGTGCATATGAGAAAGTAGAACAAAATATTGTAGGAATTCTAAATATTTAGAACAAAAGAAGTTGGCGAAGATCAAAATTCAAGCACAAGACATCTTACATAGCACATAAACAATATTCACATTAAATATGATGACATGAGAACACTTGAATAGGTTGTGCCCCTTGCTACGGAATTTGTAGTGAACCTAATTCGAAAATCAGGCACACTAACTCCACTTCAATGAACTTAGCTAGATTTTTTCCTGTTGACTTCAAACACGCCCCAAACTTCCCAAACTAAATACTGGGGTTTACTATAGACTTATGATAGACCAGTAGGTGATCTGGAAGATGGAATTAGACTCTAACTTGACATATGCACATTTTTTAGGTACATCACACTTGGGTAGACTTTTTTGGATAAACCAAAGGCTTCAAGCCAATAGCCCCACTCCTTTGTGGAAGCCCAATGGATTCTAGTGCAAATATTGAGGTAGCTAACTCTAACAAACAACCATATACAAGAATTATCAGACATACAAATCAAAGGTTACTTGGATTTTTAGAGAAAGTGTGTTTCGCTGGACAACTCAACTAGTCTGTTTTCAACTTGACCAAAACAACCTCTAACCCCATGAATGTCTGAACTAATGCTTAGGATGGGTTCTATTCTGTCCCATTTACTTGCATCACTTTACATAACTCAATTTGGTACTCTAAAACTCAATATATGACTCAAACAATGAAATCTAGTAAAAATTTCAATACATTGAGCATAGGTAGACTAAATGATTGAAAATAACAATATGAGCTGCATATACAGGTTAATATTTTATTCATTTCATGATTACATAGGTTCCAGACCACTCTCTAAATGACCATTAAACACCAACATGCAACTAATGCACCACAACACATTGAAAACTTCACTAAACTAAAATGAGTATTAAAACTCAACTTGTTGCATAAATACGATTAGTGAATGGAATGAGTGTCCACTCCACAATGGACAACTAAAATGAATAAGTCCACTCCAAATGGTTAAATTTTTTTAGCGGTGCATCTCCCTAATGGATTGCAAGGGGCACGTCTCCCAAGCACGAGTATCATATGTAACTTTATAGAAATTTAGATAATAAAAATATAACCCCTAATGGTGTGCCTTGCTTCTTCTTTTAATCTTGAGAGGCATCTAATACCACCGTCCAATATCATGGACACCCCAAAATCAAAAGCTTGATAGTTGGTGGTTCATAATTTCTCCGCTACCTTCATGAGTGTGCCCTCTAACCACTTTGACCTTCCTAAATGTGCCCTATAACCACCTTGACCTTCATGAATGCACCCTATAACCTTCTTAACAAACTCTAACCAACTTGGATTTTCCACTTGCTAACCAACTTGGGTTTTTCCACTTGCTAACCAACTTAGTTTGTCCACTTGCTAACCAACTTAGTCTGTCCACTTGCTAACCAACTGGAATTTTCCCACTTGATAACTAACTTGGAATTTGCTCCGTTGAATCCTTGGTTCCTCCTTTACTTCTTTAATTTCATTTAATGCATGGAGAAGCACTACTTGGTGCCCTCATTACCTTGGTCAACCTATTACTTATTGAGGACAAATTTTTCCTTAGGAGTTTTTTTAATCAATTTCTTTGTGCAAGGAAACCTTTGATTCATTTTAATTCTGAGATTAATTTAGCTTCCCACTTGAACCCATGGGAATATAGTTGGTTAGGGGATGGATCCATATGACACTAAAGTGGGGACATTAGATAATTCCAGAGCACCTCCTGAGTTGTGATTCGAGAAGTTGAAGGAAAATAAATGGTATAGAAATCAGATCCAAAAGACCTCAGTTCTGAGCCAATGGAGATGAAAGCTGACTAGATTATTATAGGGCGAGGCTTTGACCGACTGTTACCAGATTGAATATGGATGATGAAGAATCACATGTCATGGTTTTTTTCTACCTGTTTGTTCTCTTCAGGATGAATAGGCACCTTGTTGGTGGGGGAGATGTTGGAGGGACCCTTTGGGCCCTCTTGATGGCATCATATATTAATTAGATGTAATTATGTCTATAGTTAAACCCTTAATTGAAGCACTTGTAGTGGTTATAAGCGCTCCAACCCCTCCATATGTTGCATAAATATATCCTTCAAGATGAATGAAAATCGATTGAGCACATAACTCAATATTTGTTTTTGTCTTGATGGATTGAATATGCGTGCTTAATGTTTTGTGTGTATGCCCTATGATTTCTATGAATCTAAAAATTCAAAAGCACAAGATACCAACCATTGATCAAGAATAATCTGTAATTAGACAAATGGATAAGAAAATAAAATAAATGAAATTGCATCATTCATTAGAGAATAGTCTTCATATTAAGAAACACTTTCATAATAACCAAATAGAAAAAAATCCATGAACATTACAATATCATAATTTCAATTCCTCCCTCAACAAATTGGCTAGCAATGCCTTCTCTTCATTAATTTTTAGAAGTAGTTTAAATATTGTGCAAGTAAATATACCCTTTCTATCTTTTGATAGGGCTATATATACAGTTCCCCTTACAAGTAACTATTCCTGCTCTGGGTCTCTAGGCCTTTTGATTTCCGTAATACATTTTTTTTAACCTTTTACAAAAAATAAATTCCTTCTTCAACATTATCTTGGCCGAAATACTAGGTCCAAATTTCATAAGTCGACAATAATCCTATAGAGCATGGAAAAGTCAATTTTTCCAAAGCTACCTCAAACATGATTAGATCTCTAGACATTGGCCCCAATACTTTTCGAAATATGTTAATAAATGAATTAATCAAATTTATCTCTTTTGAAGGAGTTGATATATACTCCATCAACGTTTCCTTAGTCACTCTAGGAGTAGTTTATATAATTACTCTCTCCATCTTGATATTGTTCTCCAATCCTTTCATGCATTGTTGTAATGATCTAGGTGTGTTTGTTTCACCTAGAGAAGGAAATTAATATCTTTGGATTACTCTTTCAACTTGTAATAGTTGAATATCCTTATTCCAATATCTCTTAATATTATTTTCTAATTTTATGTAGGATGAATTATATTCTATTAGTGCCACCAATATGCAACCAATCTCTTTCTTTCTCATCCTTGGTAGCTCTTTGAGAGCATCCTTTTCTTCTTATTTCAATTTACTTAGCTTGTGAAAACCAATTTGAGTTCCTTTCTATTTTTCATTCTTCACTTTCAACCTCTTAGTGAAGATGATTCCTGTAAATCTTGTAGCTTTATGAACAACATCCTCCACCCTACATTTAGTTTATCCTGTACCTCCATAGCATAGGCGCTAAACACTAATAGGTTGGCTATCTCATACTGGTAGTATTTTAATTGACATTCTATCATTTCCATATTCTTCTTTTCTTGCTCCATCTCTTTCACCATATTGGCTACTTTTTTCTATGTACCTTGGAATAAGGAAACTCTAATGATATCATGGCTAAAGGATAGATCTATTCCTTTTATGTATGGAATCTCACTAGTTACAATGAATTCTTGATCTTGTGAAACCATAGTTTTTTGCAAGTTTGATTCACCATTTACCTTGTTTTCTTATCAAATACAAATTAATCTAAGAAAACAACATGTTACATGTCTATTGGTGAGTGTTTCTTTGAATTTAGTCCAAAAAAAGAGATATGGCCCCACATCATTGACTACATCTTTGGAATATCTATTGGGACTACGGAATTTGTTTCATGTGTCACTTTAACTCCTTCACTTGTCTATTGTGTAAAATTTGCTTGCTCCTCTTTTCTCTTTCTGTCTTGTTCCCTATCATTCTCATCCTTAGCTCTGGCACTTGCATCTTTTTCTTCTTTACAAAGTTTCTCTTGCTCAACTACTTGCTTTATGGCCTCTTGAATATAATTCTTTAGTTCCCAAATATTTGTATTTCTTATCTTGTAGTATCTTATTAAGTTTCATTATTTCTTCACCATATCATCCACCTTAGGATTATACATCTTCTCATCTAACCAAGTCTCATTCTAATAAGGCTAATTGTATCTAAGTGTGAAACAATGACTAGAAACTACACCTAGGGGATCACTTTGAGTCTTTCCTCACCAAAATGTTTAGATTTGAATGTATCTGCTTCTATTATACGGACTTAGTGGTACATATGTTGTAAGATTATATGGACATAGATGATGTAGACCAAGGATATTTCTTATCTCTTATAAGAATTCTACAATTCTATGGAAGAAACGTTTGATAGGAAATATATTGAGTTACAAGATTATTTGGGATGGAATTTGGAAGAATATGCAGAGATTTAGATGCTTGATATATTTTGAGATAGGTATATTTTTCCATTACATACCAATCACCCACTATTATGAATATTTTAATTTCCTCCTTAGTCATATAGGGATATGGTTTGCGAAAAAATAGAGTGTACAAAGAAGAGATGAGTTTGTCACAAATCTTCATCAACTCATTTCTGTATTTGTATCATATTCTAACAGTCATATATTGGGACAAAAGTAGTCTTTACTTATATTCCACAAGAGAAATAAGAGAAGATGAATAATTTCTATTACACAATGAGTTGAAGAACAATATGAGAAATATTCAATACATTATTATTCATCATAATGTGTGGATATATAATACAACATCAAGGAATAATTTGAATATATAAAGAGGTAGTTGAATATACCAACCTAAACTGATTCAGGATATAAATCAGTGTGGGAAAATCACCACTAGACCTCACTAATGAAACTCTGGATCATTGAAAGATTTCACAACCAACTAATTGAAGAGGGTAGGTGAAAAATGGCACCCATCTTCCCTTGAATAATGAAAACTAGCGCTAGAGAGAGTGGGAGTGATCTAATTGATGGGGATCAGAGCATAACTAGACATAACATGATATCTATTGGAGTCAACTGCTGGACAATTCTAGTGGCACTATGAGTGGGTTCCTAAATTATAGGGATTGATCCCTAGAGCACCATAATTTATGCATATGGGTGAAATAAGTGGTATATGTCCACTAGATGTGTCCCCCATGCACTAGGGAAGTGATGAAGACCTCCTAAGCTAGGGAAATAAACAAATAGAATTATGTTGTCAAAGGGAAGATTAATAATAATCCTAACACCCCTCCCTTTAATCCTAACATTGGAAAACCTAGGCCCTAGTAGATAAGACCGAAGGTCACCCATTACAATCTAAATGTAAAAATTATTTGTCAATGTAACCAAGGAAAAACAAAAAAAATGCATGGGGAAAATCCTTCCTAAAAAATGGACATGGCACAAAATTTAAATGAATATCGTCACTCGATCTTGTTCTTCACTTGAATAATCTGAATGTACTGCTTCTTGGTGAAAATATTTGTGGAGTTGTTGCATATGCCTTTATTATGTATTGGTTTTCCAATGTTGTGTAGAAAAAAAACACGAGGGGAAACTCCTTGAAGCTCATCTTCTGGTGATGAAGGAGCATCATATAAATGATTCATTATGTGACAGCATAAAATATCAGATATGAACATAAAATCAGAGATTGAAAATAGATATGTGCAATAATCTCCTAACCAAAGAACATTAATGAAATCAACAGGCTCAATTTCTAGTATAGCTGCATAATGGTGAACCCAATCATAAACCTTCTTTCCAAAATGATATGAAACCTTTATAATTATTTAATAGATATTATGACACTATAAATATCAGAAATTAAGTCATATGTAGCAGAAAAAAACCAAGGTATAGTGGTCCAAAATCAGGTCGAGTCACAGTAGGAAAACTAGGTGCAACTAGTCTACATTGACAATTGGGCAAATCTGGAGAGCATAAGGGTCTAAAATTAGACCTAATAAATGTTATATAAGATCCAAATGTATGCAAAATCATCCCACATATATCCAATGATATGGAAAACCTACCATTGATGGAAAACAAAGACATAATAACAACTTGCACCGGTGATACAATATAGGAAACCATAAAATTGTCCAGTTTACCAACTAGAGAATTTGGGAGTTGTACGGTCTTCTGATCATCAAATGGATGGGATAAGGGTGTCACAGCCTGCATATCAGCCTACAAATCATCTTCTAAATCAGAGTAAGAATAATCTGAATGTAGTTTGAGGGAGTTGGATGAAGGCAAGTCAAAAACTAGTATTGAGAGGAGATGGATCTGGGGAACTGATAGGTGTCTTTTTATTATGATATAACATAATTATTATAAAAATAAGAGACATTAGGAAAATAATATATTCTAGAAACCAAAGCATAACAATCATTACCTTGTGACAGTTCTGCTGGGGATCAACAAAATTTCCCCTTCCTTCCTTTCTTGCAAATTCTGGAACATCAAATTTGTTCCTATCGAACAACTGTGTCATGATGTACATATTATTTTTAAATAAATATTTTTAATTGTGAGAATTTTTTCTTCAATAGGTACACTTTTATCTTCCTTTCTTGTTTCCCTTCTTCTTGGAATTTGAGCCTTCATCAGTAGAGTAAGAACCTTCATCTTCAGAATCTGAATATGGCTTCTTCTCCTTCACTTTTATATTTCCTTTGGTCTTGAAATTATTGTTTCCAAGAGATGAAATCACATGATCCTTTGAGGTTTTGAGAGTCCCCATTTGAATCAACTTTACCTTCTCTTGAGTGAGAGAATCTATGGAGAGGATTAATTTCTCTTCTTTCTTCTCAATCCTACACTTCTTGAGAAAAATCAATAGCGACTTAAACCTGGTTATGAATTCCTCAATGTTTTCAAATTCACTTGGTCTCAATGAGATCAAATCATTTTCCAATCGATGTCCTCTAATATCATATTTCATTCCAAAGATGTATTCGACCTTGATCGACACTTCATTAGGGCCTATTAAGACATCAAAATGGAAAAGAAGTTCCAAAGAGAGAGAGAGAGAGATAAATCAAGCCATAAGCTTCATCCTTCCAATAATGCCACTTTTCTTTCTCAACAACTGCATTGGCTTGATTTATAAGGCCATGGTAACTCTGTAGAGACCTATGTTGCGCAACAATATCTCAATATTGGCTTTCCATTCATGATAATTGAAGGAAATAAATGTTACTATATTAGATAGATCCATGCTTTGTTGTTGCACTACTGGTAAGAGAACTAAATATCTGCACAAAAATAGAAAGAAAATTTTTGTAAGACAAATCAACCTCTACTTCAACAATGAGCACATTCTATAGGTGTGGCACACCTCGATAGACTTCTCTAGATAGAATCAAGATGGAGAAATGTAATTATTCCATGGATTATGTGGACCCCAGTTGGTTATGGTGCATCAATGGAAGTATCTGAGGGAGATTAGAACATCCTGACCAGGCTCTGATAACATATTAGATTATGACAGGCAGATCTTGGGAAAAAATAGTCTTTACTTAAATTGCACAAGAGAAATAAGAGAAGAAGAATAATTGTTATTCCACAATAAATTGAAGAACAATATCATAAACATTCCATACAATATTATTGATCATAATGTGTGAATATATAATACAAAATCAAGGAATAATTCAAATACCTGAAGAGGTAGTTGAATTTACCAACCTAGGCTGACTCAAGAGATACCTCAGTGTGGGAAAATTACCACTAGATCTCACTAATGCAACTTTGGATCACTGAAAGAGTTCATAACCAGTTAACTGAGGAGGGTAGGTGAACAAAGATGCCCATATTCCCTTGAATCATGTAAACTAGCGCTAGAGATACCGGGAATGATATAGCTGATGGTGATTGTAGCATAACTAGACATAGCTGAATACCTACTGGAGTCAACTACTAGAAACTTCTAGTGGCACTCCGAGTGGGTTCCTAAATTATAGGGATTGATCCCTAGAGCACTAAAATTCATGCAAACAGGTGTATTAAGTGGTATATTCCCACTAGACATGTCCCCCATTCACTAGGGAAGTGATGAAAACCTCCTAATCTAGGGAAATAAACAAATAGACTTATGTGGTCAAAGGGAGGATTCATAATAATCCTATTAATTTGTTCTCCTACAAAATTGACAATAAACATGAACTGAGTTATTTTTCTGGTCTCCATTGCCACCCTATTCATGTAAAGTGATTTTGTGCACAAATGATATCTACTATGAAGAACGACATGTAAAATTTGGTGGGTTTGTTTGGAATTGAATCCTTTTTGTAGCACCCCATTTTTGGACCTAGAATGTAATTATGTAAATATGGATGAAATGGTTAGAATCCAAACATAAAATGTACACTGTGACTAAGTTTAAGTAATTATGTACATTTTACATTTAACATAAATAACCATGACTACTGTAGACTAAGAAAGGAGAAAAAGAGATGGGGAGATATAATTCCACAAGTGGGAAAGTGAGAAGGGGGATTAAGGGGGAGATGACCCTAGGGACTTATAATTTAAGTCACTATCCTTATTATACCCTTTTATCCTAAGTTTTATAAAATCCTCTTTAACTAAAGTGCATTATCCTTAACCTGGGTTAATTATCCTAAACTTGGGGAATAGTTGAAAAAATGGAACTTTACATGAGTTCCATTTGTCTAGTTCTCCTCACCCTTACATGCCATGTGGCTAGTTCTCAAGATGCATACAAATTATTGAGAACTAGTTTATTAAGGAAAATTCCTTCCATTATTTAGAGATCCACTTGTCACCATCATAGAACCATCACCCGTACCTTATCCTGCAGACACAACCCATACTGTAGCCGTGAACCATACTACAGAATGGTTGAGTTCCTTGGAGTCTTAGCATGAAGAGTACTTGACCGAGATGTGCTAAATCCTTGGAAGGGAATTGGGGAAAAATAACCTAAGGGACTATTAACTCAGAGAAGGGAATCCCCATTCCTTTGGTTACACAGGTTGATGGCGGAAGAATGATGGTGGATTGGGATAGTTGTAGGAGGGAATTTCAGCACCGTCTTATGTATTGATGTCCCTAGCTCAGGGGTGGACTCTATTATATTAAGAATTGGTATAAGAGAGTGCCTAGAGCTAGGAGGAAAGTCCTTGATCTGTTGTTAATTGGATTCTATTTTTAGATAAGTCTCCATCTATGTATAAAATATGTTGTATTTATATCTGATATGTGTTTTATTTAGTTATTGTTATCTAATTATTCAAATGCATGGAATTATTTTCTTTGTATGACTGCATTCATGTAGAAGTTTCCTGTAATGTCTTAGTATATGTTTATATTGATTCAACGTGATAGTTTATGTATTTAATTTCATTGTAAATTTTTAATTTAAACAATGAAAAAAATGAATGGAGTATCATAGGTGATTTTGGTTAGTAATTTGGGTATCCCATGGCCCAAATGTCATCACGATGACATTGGGTACGTGACATTTTCTCTAGAGATATCACCGTTTAGAGTGGTAGATATTATGATTGACCAGTTGAACACTTGATTTATATTTGATACTTGATAGATAATTCAAATCCATTAGTATTTGAAATGAGTTGCATCCCTTTCACCATATATTCTCCTTGATAATGCAAATTCCTACCTATAAGGCACCCTGAGAAGTGAGGTGGGGTAGATACCCTTCTACCTTTCCATGAATAAATTCTCCTTGATCCACCAACTTTTCAAGATTTCATGATAATATTTATTAGTGGTGAGTCAAGTTACCCATTCGTCATTCATGATGACCTCTATTATTAGGAACTTGTAGTATACATCTATACTTGAATGATGTAACAAAACTATGACCTTCTCATCCTCATATTTAATTTATTATGTCATCAATGTCAAAGTGGGCAATCAAATGTGAGACTACTTCATATATGAGAATTATATTTTTTCTTGCTACCACCCTATGAAAATGAGACCTTATCATTGATTGATACACTCTGAGGTCAATATCAAGTTGGTTAGGTTGTGAGGATAACTTTAGATAATATTTAGTTTTGAACATTGGATAAATTTCTCCCCATTGTAAATTTTGAATTGAAGCTATTTTTGATTTAATATCCACATAATAAGGCCTATATTTCTCCTCAATAACTAGTTCGATAGGAATATCCTCTTCTTGCACAACTTGTTTTTTCTTCCCTTTGTCCTTAAATTCTCCTTTGGAGACATTTTGATGTTTTGTGCTTCACACAAAGAGCCATTTCCATTGTTAACGACATTATAATCAAAATATGAATTAAATCCATGATTCCTAGGTTATTTCTCTTGTGTTTTGATATTGGTAGACTCAAATGAATGAGGCCCTATTTGGGATTCACATTTCTAAACTTATTCCAAGTTCCATCCTAGTATACAATTTGGATTTGACATAGTTTAAGTCTATGCCATATTATTTCCTATGCATTCACCATCTACTTGAATTAGTTTAAATCATTTATTCAAATTAAAGAATCAATCATCTTCATAACACCATCGAGTTTTCATTGAAATGCAATGATATTTAGTTCATTTAAAGAATCAATGGAACCAAGAACATCGATCTCGTATTGTTCTTATGCAGTGATGATATACTACTTGAGTGAGTAAAACTGGATGAAATTCTAAAATATGGTTATAATGTGTGAGCTTGACTAAGGGATGAAGTATGCTATTTATTATTTGCAGGTCACTTTACCCTGGGCAAGTGAGAATTGAGCTCTTGGAGTGATTACCATATTTTTCCAATCGAGAGTACTTGGAATGACTGAGTTACTACCCAAATGGAAGGACCCTTTTTAGTATATAATTATTATTTGGAACAGAAGGTTTCAAATCCTGTTATAAACATGATGTAGAAATTCTAAAAGCATATCTTAGTTGTCGATTTTCTACGGTTACAAGGTTTGATTGGCCTTCCCATAAAGTAGATAATTGGCATTTTTAAAAGAATAGAAACTACATGTATCATCCATATTCCTTTTAAATGGATACAAATATTGCTTGGTTAAATACAATTAAAAATTGTGAAATGTGCCTTGTTACTAAGAATTCAGTTTGTAAACATAGATAAAATAAAAAGGTTGCGAAATTGAGCCACTACATTTCAACATCCGTCTTTGGTTGAGGATGATAACAACTTCTTGTTTTTTCCTTAAATTCTATGTTGGTAGTGATCAACTTCTTCAACAACTAGGGATGGTGATTTTTTCACTTCACAATATCCTTAGTGTTCACTTTTCAAATGGCAAATGACTTGAATAACCATTGAATTGTCTACCTCAGTGGGATGCTAAAAACATTGAAGCAGCTAGATTGGATGCTCAAGATTATAGTAATGGTCAACAAAACTGTAGTTAGAAACAAAATGGTAGTATTTCACTGATGATATGTGTACTTGAAACTTGTGATCCTGACACTTATGTTGATGTTTAGGGAGTTGTTGGATGGGGAAACGATATGGTTTCTGAAATTGATTCTTTGATAATGATCATACTTGGGAACTTGTCCCTTGACCATAAGGAAAGAATTTGGTGATGTGTTGATGGTCTATAAGACCAAATTTACTTTCGACGATGTCATTGAACTTCACAAGGCTCATTTGGTAACTAAGGAATTTTCTTAGCAAGAAGGTATAAACTTCATTGGAATCTTTTTTCCTATTGCAAATATGAACTCTATTCGATTGATTCTTTCCCCTGTTACTTGTTTTAGATGGTAATTTCATCAAATGGATTTTAAAAGTTCCTTTCTTCATGGATAGTTGTCTAAAAGAAATTATATGGAACAATCTCCTGCTTTTGTAATAGATTTTGGTCTTGTTTTTTGACTCAATAAGTCATTGTATGGTTTGAAACAAGCACCTCTTGCTTGGTATGAGAATATTTATTGATCATTTTTTTTGTCAATATTGGATTCAAACATGGTGAACCTGATCATAATATTTATGTATTACATGTTCATGATGATACTATGATTGTGGAATTGTATGTTGATGATTTAGTCATAGCTGGAAATAATGTCAATCTGATTTTGGGTTTAAAGAAACAACTTGTAGATACCTTTGAAATGACTAATCCTGGTCCGTTTCATTTCTTTACGGGCCCTCAAATTTTGCAAATGGATGGTGGTATCTTTATTTCTCAACCAAAATATGTTTTGGATCTTTTTCAATTATTCAAGACAGATGCATGTAAGTCTTGTGCTACACCTTATTAGTCGGGCATAAAATTGTCAAAATATTATCAGTCGTAAACTTGTCATAAAATTATGCTATGCCTTATTAGTCAGGCATAAAATTGAAGAAAAAAATTGCATATACCTTTGAAATGTCTAAACTTGCTTTATTACATTTCTTTCTGGGAATTCAAAATTTTCAAATGGGTGATGGTATATTGATTTCTCATCCAAAATATGATTTGGATATTTTGCAATGATTCAACATGGACGAGTGTAAGTCTTGTGCTCTACGTTATCCATGAGTCAACACCACTCTTTATTGATAGTTGACCAGTAGCCTAATTTTTTTAACTCATATTCAACTTGATCTCTCCTTTTTTGTTATTATGGTCTCTTGGTTCATACATGATCCTCGAGAGAGCCATTAGAAAGCTACAAAGAGAACTATTTCTATATTAAAAGAACTTATCGGTATGGTATTAAGCATTGCCGTAGTACAAAACTATTGATAGGGTTTATTGATTTCGACTATGGAGGTGACATCAATGAATGAAATTCTACTTTTGGATATGTGTTTTGATGGATTTATCTAGCATTGGTTTGGTCATGCAAGAAACAAAAGGTAGTCCATCTTTCGACTACAAAAGTAGAATATCTTGGCATTGTCAATGTAGGTATAGAGGAAGTTTGGATCCATAATATCTTAGAAGAGTTTGGTTTCCTATTTAGGCATCGAATGTTATAAATTTTGACAATCAAAGTGTAAGGTTCCCAATTAAAAATCAGAGATATTAATCCTAATTGGAACCATAGGGAAGAACTAGTTTGAACATAAACCCCCCTAGATTTGAGCTTTTCTAAACCCTACCAAACTTGCTTGGAATTGATCCAAAGCACTTTAGATTTCCCCTAACAATACCGAAAACAACCAAACTGATCTCTATTGTACTCCAAAGAACTTTGATGACAATTATTTTCACATAAACATTTAATTGAGCATAACCATTTGTGTTGATTTCTACATAGAAAAACTACTGCTTGAATATGGAGTACAATAGGAGGAAAATATTGAATATTTTTATGAAAGGGAAATTAACAAAGATTATATATATGTATTATAAAAAAAATATAAATACATGAATATATATTATTCAAAATGGAGAGGAATCTATGCTAGAGAATCACATAGAAAAGAGGCGGGAAAGAATGCTCCAATGAGAAATATTCTTCACTGTCATTCCCTTCACAAGAAATATTTCTACCCCAAATTACACATTTTCCTTGTACAATATGTCCTCCATTATATAAGGAAAAAATAAATCACATGCATCATTCCCCATGAGATCTTCATAACCTCTGGTGCACCCTCCTCAATCAAGAACACCAACAACACACTTGCAGCTATCGAAAAAACACCAACAAACTATTGTTGCTACTAGCTAAGATTAAAACACACAAATATGGATTCAAAACATCAAATTAATATGTAAATAATATCACTCAATCAATATCAATAGAGAAATTAGTGTGATTCCTCCTCTCAAGGCTAGCTAGGGTGGAATCTTTCACCACCGAAACTAGTTACATTTGAAAGGGGCACATCTCCCAAAGTTGAGAAGCTCAATAGCTCTTAAATTAGACGTAAAAATGATCAAAATACTTTCCATAATGTGCCTAAATGATTTTTATAAACTTTATTGAGGCCTTCCCCCCTCATTCTTTAATTATCTCTAAAAAATAATAACAAAACTCGAATTACTGGGGAGAATAATAATTCATGACACCTAAACTCCCTCTCTAATATATTTTGTATTTGTTTGACCCTTATCCCTCCTTGTGAATTTTAATTAGAGATTATTTCCTTGATTTTGGGGGATTTACAACCACTTTTTGTGCCCTTATTCCCTCATGTTCCCTCCTTAGCTAAATTTAGACTTTGCCTTGTCATAGATTGTCATATATGCTTCCATAGGTTGTGATAGAAGTGATCATAAATTGACATAGATTTCTTGGGGGTTTCACTTCCACAAATGAACCCTCCTTAGCTATTTTTAGCGTATTTACCCTTCATTAGATTCCTTAGGAGTTACCCTTCCCCTAGTGCACCCTCCTTTGTCTATTTTTATCCTAGGAAGTTACAACTCATGAGATGCCTTCATGATTGGATTCCTTACACCTTGGATGGGAATTACATCTTATGTGGGACCCAATAATCCTCCTATGTATCCCCGTAGGATGATCAGACAAATTCCACCTCATTTATGAATATTTATCCATTATTATTCCAATTTTGTGTCCCTCATCGCCCCTCCTTAGTTTATAAATTTATTTGTATAGTGACTATAGACCAAATAATTCCCTAGTGAATTTAATTTCCACTAGAACCTAAGGGAATGAAATAGGTTAGTGGAAAAACCCATGGTTGAGTTAGGTAGGGGACATTACATAAATTACGATACAAGTTGTGGATAATACTCTTGTTCACAATAAAATGAAGCATATTGAACTTCCTGTTCACTATTTAAGATAGTTAGCATAGGACAATGTTGTCTCACTTTTTTATTGCAGGACAAATGATTAGATCACTGACACCTTTACAAATCCTCTATTAGAATCTAAGTTTGTGAAACTTTGGGCTATTCTTGGGATTTAGGAAGTTGCAATTAAGGGAGGGGGGGTGTTAGGAGAATGCAATTTCACCTCCTAAATCTGTATAGTTATGTGGTGATGGGGGGGTGTTGGGTCCTAAGGTTATGCAGGTTCATCATACCTTTGGATCTTCTAAAGACAACTAGTCGAAGGAAATCAATCAACTTTCTGAGTGGTTGAATGAAGGATCGATTAAGAGATTGAATAAATGGCCAACCAAATTATCGATGAGGTCGTGGCTGGCTCAAATAGAAGAACTAACTAAACTATTGTCCATCATCGATTTCATGGAAACATTTAGAACCAACGACACCTATTTGTGGACTAGATCCTCCTCACCTTAAGTAATTTGATTAGATATGGAGACTATAAAATAACAACCATATGTTTCGTATTGATATATAGAAATATGGTTACTTAAATGTGTCGAAGAATTCATTGTGATGTTCTAATCACAATGTGTTGTGCTAAAGTGTTGTAAATGTGTCTTTAGATGCCACCTCTATTCTTGGAATAGATTTCCCTCTTGATATTTTATTTTATGTTCTATGGTTCATATGAAGAGGTTACCCAACATATATTTCTTCCATCCACTTCATAAAAATTATAAATTTGTTTAGATGTTTGGCGGTTCATTTAGCTCAACATAACATTCATTTGTAAATTATCTAATTTTTTGGTCCACAACTATTTTAAGATACCATTTCTCTTTGAATTAGGTAGGAGTGAAAACCCTTAAAATTTGTTACCTGTGATTAATTGAAAAAATACATATGAATGAAAATAGGAAGTGTTATTTTAGTCAAAAATATGATGTCTGATTTGTGTGAACATTGAGATGATGTGGTTATTATGACAAGGTTACATGCGTCTTTCACAGCCAAGGATAGGGTTTACTATAGTTTAGGGTTCCTCCTCATATTGCCACTAGGGTTTGCTTGCCAACTTGAAATTGCACATCTTACCATCCAAGGACAATTTACATAAGTTTGGGAGAGCTAAGAAAATGTTTGGTGTTTCTAGTTATGGTGTTAGGAAAATGTAACAATTGTGGAATTATCCATATATCAACTTCTACATACTTCATAGATATTTTTATGGGGTGAACAAAATGAGAGGGATACATCCACTTGATACCATATATGCTCCGAGATATGTTATATGTTTCCATTCTTTTTTCTTCCACCCAAAACAAAAATAAATCAAATGCAATATAAGAAAATAAATACCCCTATAATTACATCAACTCTTCACATTGAATTGAGCCTGATCCAATGGCTTAATTTTGAATTTGATATCCTTCATTATAGGAATATAAATTCAAATTTGATAGAATGAATATTTATAAAGAAACCCAACAAGAAAACAAACAAGCATATCAATGGCAGTGCATTAAAAATGACAATGTGAATGATATAGGGCATTCTCGTAGGTGGATTTAGTGTAACGATGGGGGACTCATATTTCAATCCCACCCTTACATAGAAATCCATATTTTTATCAAGAATGGAATTAATATTGCACTCTAATTTTGTAATTCCCACCTTCACTATTTTTCCCTACATATATTTTGTTCAATTCATCCAGAGGTACGTAGATGCCTTGGGAAAGTTACTCCATCACTATGAATTCATGGCAAGTATGCTTAATGTGAATGAATTTTATTGGTTGGAGATCATAATAAATGGTGTATGGTCTCCCTCATGGTTGGGATAATTGATATATCCCTGAAATATATCAAGGATATTAAATTTAAGTATTCTTTTATCCAACTAAGGGATATGAGGAGAGATACAGTATACAATTTTCACAAGATGGAGGAAGACTAGGAATAAATCACTCAAGGGGTATTTAGAACATGTTAGACCCTATAGAGGTTAGGATGATTATATTGATGTCCCTAATGTAGGTACATCCCTAGGTCCTTAATTTAAAAATAATGGAAATCTCATAGTTTACAGTTTATTCTTCATCCTCCGATTTGATTCAGTGATATTTAGAAACCGACATGAAATTATAAACTTATAATTAATCTATTAATTACTCTGTGTCATACATTTAAAATTCTAAACATCTATAAAGCAATTGAAATATAAATTTCTTAACAGGTATAATTATAGATTGTTTGCAGAATTTTTTTAAATGAAAATAAAATTGGCAATATCATATAAGTAAAATACCTGTACGATAACTATAGATCCTTAGGAAACCTTGTTGTAGATCTTCAGGAAGCTCAACTAACCAAATAAGTTTGCCACCCCGCCAACTAGGAAAGTCTTGTCGACTTCCTAGCTCCAAGGACTATGTTCTTGGATGCCCGAGACTAAAACCTGAGTACAAGTCCAACCTATTCAAATACTTCCCCCTCGAACAAAAAACACACCTCCTCTACTATTTTTTCTCTATCCTTGGTTCCCCCTTCAAAATCCATCCCACTCCTCTTGTCTCCCTCTTCCCTCCCTTCACCGACTCTTTACTACCTTATCCCGTCATTAAAGTCACAACTCGCTTACACTGATTCGGGGTTCATTTACTTTCAATCCCATCATAGATCTATACCAGACCCACATTCAAGAAAAAACAATAAATAATGTTTTTATTCAATCATAGGGTTTTGGGTCTGTTGCAGTTGCAACTTTTCCCAAATTTCTGGAAATTTTGGGCCCTCCTTTTTTATTTTGTTTGCCCCACTCTGCTACATGTTTGTATTATTTGAGGCTGGTTTCTTGCTATTTGAGTTTTGTCTGGGTCTGTGCATGTTTCAAACTGTAAGGCTTAGCTGTTTTACGATGTTTATTGTTGAGTTTTAAGATGGGATTGTCATTTGCTGTTTTTCGGAGGTCAGCCCGCGTTTTATTATTTGAAAATATACCTTTCTTTGCATTTTTTGAAAAGAGCTTTGACTTTGATCGGAGGCCACAGGCTGATTGAGTTCCACCGTTGTGGCTTCAGAATAGGCTAACTGCTCGTCAGACTGTTTGTCTTTTCGTCGATTCCTTGTTCTTTTTTTTTCCGATGTTGACTAGTCCGTGGTTTTTTCTTGACCTTTGAACTTCCACTATTGCGGCTATGTAGCTCACTAGCTATCCGATGCCTGTAGAGAATCCGAACCCCGATGTTTTATCACGCCATTTTTAGTCTATGTGCCGAAAACCCTAGAGTGTAGGTTACCCACCGTTGCGGC
The DNA here is from genome assembly GCA_001517045.1 of Pseudotsuga menziesii. Lineage (NCBI taxonomy): Eukaryota > Viridiplantae > Streptophyta > Pinopsida > Pinales > Pinaceae > Pseudotsuga > Pseudotsuga menziesii. Next base: position 1,095,574 of record LPNX010753036.1, read on the forward strand.
TGCGTAACTCTCTAATGAACCGATGTCAAGTGTTCTGATTCACTGATGGAGGTTTTTATATGCCCTTTTCTTAATCATTCCCGCCGATTGTTATGAGATCGTTTTGTTCCGTAAGAGACCTATGTGCCTTGTTTAGGTTGAAATTTGCACATAAGAACCTAGCTCCAATTTTTCTTCTTTAGTACCCATTTTTAATATCATGGTTTATGTTTATTAAAGATAGACAGATTAAATGATGAATTCTCGTTTGATTGCAGACAGACATGGCAGTTTCTCAGATCCTGTTGAATATTATTGCGGCAAAGAAGGTGCAGTTGGAGGACAAAGCATGTTAAAGCATAAGGCGGCAGAATCATTGCTCGAAGAAGAAAATTATGAGGGTCTAAAAGGAGATTGAGGAATGGTCGAGCGTAATCATTAGAGAGCAAAGGCTCATGCTTGGGCATTCCATCAGTTACCTAGCTTTTCCTGGTTTTTAATAAAATATTTATCTGGAATGTAACGTTTGGATGAATCATGAGCATTCACAAAGTGACAAAACAGTGAGAGGGAACGGTTGGGGAGCTGAAAGGTTTCCCCTTTGGTATAAGTATGGGAGAGTGAGACAGAAAGAGGGATTTTTCCCGGAGAGACTTGTGAACTATTTGTTGTAAGAGGACCTACTTCGTTTTGCAATAATTAAATTACAAATTTTTGCCTGTTGGAGAAAGTGCTGTGTGAAATGTTCAAATGTGATGAAATGAACAATGTTGAAGGGGAACTATTTTGTTTTCAGCTGTGTTTCATTAACTGTGAGATCATTCTAACTTTTTGAACCTATGTTCTTACATGAATGTTCTCTGTTTTATTCTGTGATAACTTCCACTATGAGTAATGAATGTTTTAATAGTTGACGAGCTTTCTTGTCGTGTATATCTTTATTCATGTTTATGTGTTTTGATTCTAAGAACAACTATCTGTGATTTATCTTAACATATGACAATATTACATTACTCATGAATTGATAATCTTTCTCCCTAGGGACAGCTTAGTTAGTATCGTTTTTTCAGTTGTGTGTGATTTAGATGCGAGAGAGTCTAAGATGAGAGGTAAGAACCTGTGCATCACATTGTGACCACTCCTTGCATTCTTCATCAATCTGCATCTTAGATAGGCACTTGCATATCATACTTAAAGTCAAAAATACAAAAATATATACGGTGGACCGGGTCGCAACCAGTAAAACCCTTTGTTTTTGTTACTTGACCTACGGTAGCCGGACCGCAAATCGGACAGGTTTCCTATACAAAATAGTCACGGGCTAGTTGGGAACATTGACCGGGGACAATCCCTTGCTATTGCTTCCTGTGAATTTCTAGGCCTCAATAGTTTCTGGCACTAGAAGGAGGGCCGCTAGTGCATGGCTGGCTAGGGAAATACATTTCCTCGAAATTACTCCACCAGTGATAGTTTTGAAAGTAGTTTATTTCCTGATCCAAATACTGAAGAGAATAGAGAACATTTGTTTTCTGTAGACAACCAAGTAGTAAATGATCTGAGAAGACACACACGGGCTTATGTAAAGAGTATTGGAGGATTACCCACTATCCCTGATTTACCCCAAAGAGAATACAAGAAGAAATATTGTCCCATGTTGGAAGATTCAGTGTTGGTTGGAGATTTGGAAGAGTTAGTAGAAGTAGTGTTACATGAAGTTGTTCAGCCTTTGAATCAAGTAGGCCCAAACACACCTTACTGTTCTCCTGCGTGTACTCCTGTTCCTTCACCTCCTCACTCTCCACCCAGACTCATGGTAGGTGTAAATGAAAATCAGCCACTTAACCCACCAAATCCACCACCGGCTTGGAAAGCCAGATCACCCTTGAACTTAACGCCTCCATTGCATGGCTTACCTCAAGATTTTGAAAAGATGCTGCCCAAGTTTGATCCAAATGAGAAGATATTAGTAGATGACCATTTACAAAGTTTCTATTTGGACATAGAAGGATTGAGGGCTGGGGAACATGAGGATGTAGTTTGTAGACTTTTTCCGCATACCCTTAAAGGAGCAGCAACATCATGGTATTTTGGTTTTCCTGCAAACTCCATCCCAGACTGGGATACCTTTGAAAGGATTTTCAGAAGTAAATATGTAGCCCAAAAAACTCATGCAACTCTCATGAAAGGACTGTGCACCTTAAAGAAAGAAAGAAAAGAGAAGGTGCATAGTTTTACCCAAAGGTTTGCAGCTTATCTTAAGAATTTTTTTGAAGTTGACAAACCCTTGGATAAAGTTCTGATTGAATATTATACTTCAGCTCTAGGGCCTGATCTAGCCATGTTTTCCAAAATGAAAGCCAAGCCTACACTAGCAGAGACCTATGAAGAAGCAAAAGGAGTTGAGGATGAAAAGGAAAGTATCGAAGACTATCCTAAATAGTTGGGAGAGAAAAATGTTGGAAGGAAAGCTTTGTTATTTACTAAGCCTAAAGAGGAGCAATCACCAGATTTCGAAGGAATGGAAAAGATGATGCAGAAGCTCTCTAATAGGATAATATACTTGGAAAAGGAAAAGGAAACCCAGAATTTTTATAAACCTTATTACAAGAAAAGGGAAGCTAACAATCAATCCCAACCCCCTCTGCACGGCCCTGCATTGATGAACTTAACAGAGGTGGGGATGGATAACTTTTTCACTTTTCACCAACAACCCCATTCTGAAAAGAATTGTCCCCAATGGATAAATTCAATGACATTGGTAATGAACCAGCTTTTGGATTCCAAGTTAACCGAGGATAATGATGAAGAAGGGAAAGACAACAATAAATCAACAGAAAAACAAGAGGATGAGGCCATGGTTTTATGGGATTGTGTATCGTTGATTGATATCGAGGAAGAAAAGGACCTGAGACATGAGGATACCTTGGAAACAAATGTAACAATGAGAAGCCAGGGGTTGATTAAGGAAAACAGTCTTATGCTTCCAAAGATTAAGAAGATTCAAAAGAATGATAAGAAATTTCAAAAAAATACCTCAGAAAATGAAATTCCGGAATTTACCACCACCAGTCAAAATCCAAGAAAGATCAACAGGCCTACTAGACCCATTGAAGAGAAAATAAATAATGTTAAAACTCATCTCATAGAACATAAGATGGATTATGACATCATGGAGGATATCAAAAGGGTAAGGGCAAATATCTCATTATTTGAGATGTGCAATGTGCCACAACAAAAAGAAAAGTTATTGAAAGCACTTGAAATGTCAGAGGAGAAAATCCCCACTGACAATCAGCCCCAAGAAGAAGAAATTGGTGAAGCGAGTGTGGGAGGTAAACCTAAATGCAAGACCCCTCCTTTTCTCCTCACTTTTGAAATTTTCAACCACAACGTGCACAATTGTCTAGTAGACTTGAGGGCATCAGTCAATGTTATGCCACTGTCAGTCTGCAAAAATATAAATGGACAACCTAAACCATCTACCTGGAGGGTCATTCAGTTGGATAGAACGAATGTGAAGGTAATTGGGGCAATGGAGGATGTTCTCATTCGCTTGTCTTGAAATGATAAGGTATGTCAATTCATTAACATTGTGGTATCTAACATACCTGAAGCTTATGGACTTGTCTTGAGCAGAGATTGGTCGGTAAAGCTGAGTGGATATTTTCCCTCGGACTAGTCACATCTGTGGCTACCTTATAAAGGAAGCCCAAATCAAATTAAAGTCATAAGAGAGCCCCATATGCAACACAATGTTACTCAGTTCAAAGTTAAAAATGAACCAATGAATTTTGTTTTGGGAAATTACTTAATGAGCTACAATCGAGAAATTATCAAGCGAAAGAAGCCAACGATACATCAGACGCTCAGCCTGATCTCCTTCGGTTCTCACAGGCTGATGAAATTGATTGTAAAATAGTATACTTAACTATAGATGTAGGTACCGATTCACGCACAGTAGTGCTAAGTGATTGTTGGACACTTTTATTTGATGGTTCTAAAACTTTGGAGGGGTCAGGAGCCGACTGTGTCCTGATTGATCCTAAGAAAAATAAACATTTTCTTTCATGTAGGTTAGAGTTTGAATGCACCAATAAAATAGCTGAATATGAAGCACTAGTTCAGGGACTAAGAAAAGCAATTGAATTAAAGGTAAAAAATATGAAAGTGTTTGGGGATTATGAAATAATTGTGAAACAAATTCAAAATCAAATACATTGCATTTCTCCTCATTTAAAAGTTTATCAAAATAAAGTATGGGATTTGCTTAAATATTTTCATGCATTTAACATTGTATCGATTCCTAGACTTAAGAATGCGGCAGCTGACTTGTTGGCCACCTCAGCTGCGAGGTTGGTGCCCTCTAATAATTGGTGCTCTATTGAATTGCTTTCCAGGCCTTCGGTTCTAAATATGATCACCAATCTACGATTTTTTGATGATGATCAACAGATTCTAGAATTCCTGACAAATGATGAGACCTTCAAAGGGGCGATTATTGACGATGAAGAACATCAAGCCGAGCTAAAATTTGATAATTTTATTCCTAAAGGAGTCAGGACTTGAGATCGAATGTTTGATCTAAACGAGAAATTCAGAAGGCTAGTGAATGTGAAGACTCATAGCTCGTCTTTACAGTTCGATTTAATTAATTTAGGGACCGAAATTGAGCCTAAATATGTGAATTTGGGAAAGTCCTACTCTCTAGGTGAAAGGAATAAGTTCATCAATCTATTCAAACAATACAAAGATGTTTTTGCTTGGATGTATGAAGATCTGAAGACATATGACACCAATATTATTTAGCATGTTATCCCCATCAGATCTAAAGTCAAGCCTTATCAACAACCTTTAAGGAAAATGCATCCTAAATTGGAGCCTCTGATTCAGAATGAAGTAAAGAAGTTGTTGGATGCTAAAATTATTTTCAAAGTCAGACATTGGGAATGGGTTTCAAATCTGGTACCAGTAAGGAAGAAATCCAAAGAAATTAAACTATGTGTGGATTTTAGAAACTTAAATCGCGCTTCGGATAAAGACAATTATCCTGTCCCACCCAAGGAACAGATATTGCAAATGGTTTCAGGTTCTGAATTATTCTCTTTATTAGATGGATTCTTAGTCTACAATCAAGTGTTAGTAGCTGAAGAAGACAGACTTAAAACTACATTCAGAACCAGATGGGGAACTTTTGCTTAAAGAAGGATGCCCTTTGGACTCATAAACGCTGGAGCTGCTTTCCAGAGGGCTATGGACATAGATTCCCATGGTCTGATTGGCCACAGTGATGTAGTATACCTTGATGACATTACGATATTCTCAAAGAAAAGGGAGCAACACGTGTTTAATCTAAAACATATTTTTGAACGCTGCCAAAAATATGGTGTCTCACTAAACCCCAAGAAGTCGGTGTTTGCTATTACCGAAGGTAATTTGTTGGGTCACGTGGTTTCTAAGAAGGGGATCTCCATAGAACCAGAAAGGATCAAGGCTATCGAACAGATTCCCTTACCCCATAACAAAAAGGGCATGCAATCATTTATGGGGAAAATAAATTTTGTGCGAAGGTTTGTGCCAGATTTTGCTCAAATTGTTAAACCTTTGCAGCAAATGGTAAAGCAAAGTGTACAATTGAAGTGGTCTGATGTAGAAAAGAATGCATTTAGTAAAATAAAGACAGTTGTTGTGCATGCACCCTCCCTCAAAAGTCTGGATTTTGAGAAAGATTTTATTTTGTACACTTTCGCATCTGACGATTCACTAGCAGCGGTGCTTACCTAGAAGGAGGATGGGGGAGATGAGTTCCCCATATCATTTATGAGCACTGGTTTGCAAGGGGCTGAATAGAATTATCCGGCTGTGGATAAACAAGCTTACACAGTATTCAAAGCGGTAAAACAATTCAAACCATATATACTTAAGAACCGGACAAAGGTAATAGTTCCACACCCAGCTGTGAGGTCTCTTTTCATACAAAAAGAGTTAGGAGAAAGAAGAGGCAACTGGGTAATAGCTCTATAAGAGTATGACCTCGAATTCAAGCCAGCCTCCATAGTTAAAGGGTAGGGATTGTGCAAATTAATGACTGAAAGTAAAGACAATGAAGAAAATAACTGGGAAAACGAAGCTGAGTTACATTTGATGGATGTATGTCCTCTTTTCATAGCTCTGGACTCCTGGTATCGATACCTTGTGCATTACCTTCAGGAAATATTGTTACCAAAACATTGGAATTCTAAGCAAAGAAGAGCACTGCATCTTAAATCAGCCTCATATCAGATTGTTGAAGGAATATTATTCAGAAAGAATTATGATGGAGTTCTTCTTAGATGCTTAGAGAAAGAAGATGCCAAGAAGGTAATGATAGACTTACATGATGGGCCTTCTAGAGGACATTTCTCCGGAGATACTACAGCTCATAAAATTCTTAGAGCCAGATACTATTCACCCACACTGTTCAAAGATGCACATGCCCATGTCAGAAAGTGCGACATTTGTCAAAGGTGTTGTGGAAGACAAGTTAAAGCAGCAGGACCATTAAAGCCTGTGATGATAACAAAAAATTTTGAGCAGTGGGGGATGGATATCATTGGAGAGATAAAGCCAAATTATTCCTTGCAACACAAGTATATTCTGATGGCAACCGATTACTTCACTCATTGGGTCGAAGCCATCTCATTGCGTAAAGTGAATGAAGATGCGGTCATGGACTTCTTGCAAGATCATATTATGACTAGGCTTGGAGTTCCAATTTCTCTAGTTTTTGATAATGCTTATTATTTTTCCTCTATTAGATTAACTGCATTTGCTCATGAAAAAGGAATTAAGTTGCATTACTCTGCAAATTATTATCCACAAGGAAATGGTTTGGCTAAATCTTCAAACAAAAATCTGATTAGAATTTTAAAAAAGACTGTGATAGAAAACCAGAGAAGTTGGCATTCAGCATTACCCAATGCTCTTTGGGCTGATAAGGTCACCCCCAAGACTTCGTTAGGTGTGTCCCCATACACCCTTGTTTATGGAAAAGAGGCTATTATACCCCCCAATATCATGCTACCCTCTTCCATAATAGCTCAAGGATCAAGAGGATCAGATAATGAAGTTTTGCAGATGAGGATATATAATCTTTTGGAGGTAGAGGAATCTAGATCCAAGGCCAGAGAACATTTTAAACAACAACAGGAGGTAGTGAAGAGGTGGTTTGATAAGCACAAAGCTGGAACAAAATAATTTGAGGTGGGAGATTTGGTTCTCAAGTGGGATCACCCTCATGATGAGAAAGGAAAACACACGAAATTTCAACAGTTATGGGTAGGCCCTTTCCAGATTGCGGCAAAGCTTGGCCTCTCAACCTATAAGTTGCAGGATTTACAAAGATGGGAAGAGAACTTACCAGTAAATGGTTTAGTTCTTAAGCCTTATTTTTCTTGATATTGCTTTGTCTTGTTCCGTTTTGTATATAAATAATTGACTTGTTTTGCCATTTTGATTTGTTCTTGTCCTGTTTGTTTAGTGTACTTTTCTCCTGATTCCAATAAAGGAAGCAAACTTTCGGTTGCATGGAGAGCATCAGAACCCTTGATAAACTTAGATTCTTTGGGCATTAGACTGTTTGAATCTGTTGGAATTTCTTCTAGTAAGTAGTTTTCTTAAAATTTCTATGAACACATTGAGGTCCGACGTAATCCCTAAAATGACTTAGAATCAAAAGGTCTGGAATACTATTTCAAGGATCCATCCATTTCACATCTAAAATGTCCTAGGGGGTGACAGCAAAATACCCATGGAAAGGAGAGCAAGGTAAACAGTATATTATATCTAAATGATCCCATGCCAGGAATTGAAAGCTAAATGGCTAATAAGAGTCAGAACTCCTAAGAAAGCAAATATCATCGAAACAAAGTACTGAATTATATGAGTACAGATTGCCAAAAGTTCTTATCCATCCGTGAGATAAAAATTAAATGCATCTCTCACACAAAAGGACACTATGGATAGAAGAGCCTGAATAAAATTCAGAAGAAAAGGCATCAGGAGGACTCAAAAGGACATAAAGTCCACAAATGAAAATGCCAAGTGGCACGGGAATGGGGAACAAATGAATATTTATGTTCACCATGTGTTACAATCTTGTGGCGCCTAAGCTGGAAGCTACCCAAAGACAAAGTTAAAATGAAATCCGCCTACTTAAGCCTCGAAAGAGTTATCCTGACCTTGAGATTTTGGTTTCCATTCCCAAAAAATTGGACTATCATCAATGATTATAGGTTCATATATGTGACATTATGGGAATCCATACATCTAGAATAATTCAGCATGTCGGTTTCACTGCTAAACAGTCTATTGCTCAAGGACGAGTTTATTCAGAGATATGGATTCACCAGTGAGCCGCCAATTGTTGCAGCTGCAACTTTTCCCAAATTTCTGGAAATTTTGGGCCCTCCTTTTTTATTTTGTTTGCCCCACTCTGCTACATGTTTGGATTATTTGAGGTCTATTTCTTGCTATTTGAGTTTCGTCTGGGTCTGTGCATGTTTCAGAATGTAAGGCTTAGCGATTTTACAATGTTTATTATTGAGTTTTAAGATGGGATTGTCATTTTCCATTTTTCGGAGGTCATCCCATGTTTTATTATTTGAAAATAGACCTTGCTTTTCATTTTTCAGAAAGAGATTTGAATTTGATCGGAGGCCACAGGCTGATTGAGTTCTGTCATTGCGGTTCCAGAATAGGCTAACTTCCCGTCGGACTGTTTGTCTTTTCGTCGATGCCCTGTTCTTTGTTTTTCCGATGTTGACTGCTCCACAGGTTTTTCTTGACCTTTGAACTTCTGCCGTTGCAGCTGTGTAGCTCACTAGCTATCCGATGCCTGCAGAGGATCCGACCCCCGACTGTTTTGTCGAAAACCCTAGAGTGTAGGTTACCCGCCGTTGCGGCTGCGTAACCCACTAATGAACCGATGTCAAGTGTTTCAATTCGTTGATGGATTTTTTTATATGCCCTTTTCTAATAATCGTTCCCACCGATTGTTATGAGATCGTTTTGTTCCGTAAGAGACCTATGTGCCTTGTTTAGGTTGAAATTTGCACATAATAACCTAGCTCCGTTTTTTCTTCTTTAGTACCCATTTTTAATATCATGGTTTATGTTTATTAAAGATAGATAGATTAAATGATGAATTCTCATTTGATTGCAGACAGACATGGCATTTTCTCGGATCCCATTGAAGATTATTGCGGCGAAGAAGGTGTAGTTGGAGGACAAAGCATGTTAAAGCATAAGGCGGCAGAATCGTTGCTCGAAGAAGAAAATTATGAGGGTTTGAAAGGAGATTGAGGAATGGTTGAGCGTAATCATTAGAGAGCAAAGGCTCATGGTCGGGCATTCCATCAGTTACCTATATTTTCCCGGTTTTTAATAAAATATTTAACTGGAATGTAACGTTTGGATGAATCATGAGCATTCACAAAGTGACAAAACAGTGAGAGGGAATGGTTGGGGAGCGGAAAGGTTTCCCCTTTGGTATAAGTATGGGAGAGTGAGACAGAAAGAGGGATTTTTCCCGGAGAGACTTGTGAACTATTTGTTGTAAGAGGAACTACTTCGTTTTGCAATAATAAATTACAAATTTTTGCCTGTTGGAGAAAGTGCTGTGTGAAATGTTCAAATGTGATGAAATGAACAATGTTGAAGGGGAACTATTTTGTTTTCAGTTGTGTTTCATTAACTGTGAGATCATTCTAACTTTCTGAACCTATGTTCTTACATGAATGTTCTCTGGTTTATTCTGTGATAACTTCCACTATGAGTAATGAATGTTTTAATAGTTGACGAGCTATCTTGTCGTGTATATCTTTATTCATGTTTATGTGTTTTGATTCTAAGAACAACTATCTGTGATTTATCTTAACATATGACAATATTACATTACTCATGAATTGATAATCTTGCTCCCTAGGGACAGCTTAGTTAGTATCATTTTTTCAGTTGTGTGTGATTTAGATGCGAGAGAGTCTAAGACGAGAGGTAAGAACCTGTGCATCACATTGTGACCACTCCTTTCATTCTTCATCAATCTACATCTTAGATAGGCACTTGCATATCATACTTAAAGTAAAAAATACAAAAATATATACGGTGGACCGGGCCACAACCAGTAAAACCCTTTGTTTTTGTTACTTGACCTATGGTAACCGGACTGCAAACCGGACGGGTTCCCTATACCAAACAGTCACGGGCTAGATGGGAACGTTGACTGGGGAGAATCCCTTGCTGTTGCTGCCTGCGAATTTCCAGGCCTCAACAGGGTCACATGTTAGAAATTTTTTATTTTATTAAATTAATTATCACCTTCGATATTTTACTTTAGTGTTCAGCATACGTACCATAGGTTCTAACACAACCTTTATTGTTAATAGTATTATTCAATCATTATCTTTAACTTACCCTACATTAAATTAATGAATGTACCTAAACACTTTAATAACATAAACTATTATTATCTAAATAATGTATTGAACATCATATTAATGAAATACTTACTTATAATTGATAATTAATTAATTATTATTTATTAATTAACCAACAATCCTTTCAACCCTATCCATGACCCTATTCAACAATCAAATATAACTATACTTAAGACTCAATAATATTTATTTCTTACTAAATAATGCTCATTTATCACCACATTCTAATTAATTCTAATTGAATGGTAATTAATTATAAATAATCCTAATTAATAAGGATTTATTAACACATTCTAAAAAATTATAATTAATCCTAATCATTATTCATGGAACTATTTACCATGTTCAACAATGGAACCTTAATTATAATTAATCCTTTAATTATCATTTATTGATAAAGTTGATGATAACTTTATTTAAGATAATTAACACCATTAAGACCTACTTAATGATTTAGTAATCCTAGTATTTTATTCAACGATTAAGTTAATCAAAATCTTATTATCATTATTAATATCATTAACATTATTTCACCTTTATTGGTCAATAATTAACATAGATCACAATTAATCAACCATTCATTACTAACTTATGTACTAATATCATTTCTTAGCTAAATAGGTAATATTATTGTAATTAGTCATAACTATGGTGTATCAATTCCTAATCAAAATAGTTTAATATTAATTCATACAAGATTATACATATGTAGATGAGTTATGTAAGCGTATATCATGCTTACATACACATGTAGGTACACTAATAGTACTCAACCACACATCACACATAATCACATAAGTTACTATCTGTTGACTCACATATAAACATGATTTTTCAATGTTTAGACCCTAAATAATATCATAATAAGATATGGCACCAACATAATATATTGAAACACAACACAAGAATCAAGCAAAGGGTTTCAACACACAGTTAATCAATTTCCCTTCTAAAACTTCCATGACATTCCTATATACCTACTTCATTTTATCTAATTCACAAGTAACTTCTGCATCCTATCCTTCCTTTGTTGGAATACCTTGGAGCGTCACCTGCATGACCTAACTCCAGTTAGAACACATAAGAGGAAGTGTCGAATCCATCGACCAATATTCCCCAGCAGGAACCCACTAGTCATCATTACACACCTTGGGGAGCATGTTGTAGCACAACCCTCCCATGACTCTGGGTTTTGGGGATAACCTATGGGTAATGCCTCCACATGGTGGCTTCACTATCCAAGCAATATCATATCATGTCCATTCATATTGGGGGTTTGAATACTCCTAAAAACCTAAAAAATATATTTCCTTATATTAAGGGGTCAAGGGGGTTTTCTAATTTGACATAGTAATATAAATATAGGGGGTTATTTTATTTGGGTGGGTTGAGGAATAACTTTCAAATTGTGGGATGGATTCATACCTACAAATCATGGGCTCAATTCATACCTCCAAATTGTTGGTTGGGTTCATATCATAGCATGGAGAGAACCTAAGGCGATCCATGCATGGGGTAGGAATCCACCCCATGTAAAGAGAACACTTTCACATATTTTACTTGATATGTGCATAGGGAGGAGAGGCACGGAGATACCTTGAGGTGGTCCATGCTATGGGTAGGAGTCCACCATAGGCTAAGGGAACACTTTCACATCCTTTTCTTTTGTTTTTTCTCCTTTCATGAATTAACATGGGTACTAACATGTGGTTGAAATATGGATGCAAAGGACAAACTCTAATTCTAGTAAATATCTAAATGGTGATGGATGTACTAATTATGGACATAGATACACTATATTGTCTTACATATACGATGGTAATACTACCCTTTTGGGAGGACTCTCGAATAGTTTCCTCTTTTGAAGTAACTATGTCGACGATGATCTAGACACATAGGAGTAAGATCAATCACCTACAAAGGATGGGCTAAGTATATGATAGGGAGGAGCTCCCAGATGTCATGGGGAAGAAGGAGGATTTAAAATTCAAAAATATTATGGGGGAGGAGGAAAATGTCAAGGGATCATAAAGGTAGGGCCCGGGAAGCCCTGTACTACATAACACCTTCTTTGTTTTAGCAATGTATTTTAGATGTATATCATATTCACAAACTTTGAAACTTTTCTTTTGAATTGCAATGAACACTAATGTACTTATGAAATTGATTATATATATCCCTGGGGTTCTCATGATAATTTTTATAGTTTATGGGATATCATGTGTAAAAATGTATGATGTTTTACTTGCTTTAAGAGGACATGTTTATTTATGATGGATACACATTAAAGGAATGAATGCTTAAAATCACACAAGATAGCATGAGGCATGGAACTCCTTGAATGTGTGAATATCATAAAGAGTAGGAGGGATATCTACCATATATGTAAGGGGAGTTTGAGTGAATTCAATGCAAGGAAGCTCAAAGTTAATTTATGTGTGAGGTAATTTTTTTTCATCCTTTCTTCTTCCAGCAGAGACTTGAATATTTTTCTAAATATCTAAGGGAAAATTCTGCAATTGTATTTGGAATTTTGAAATTCTAATAATATCGAAACTATTACTATTAACTCCGCTATGTGTTTTATTTTTGTGTGGTTACTCTTTTTGTTCCGCAATGAAGTTCTTTAGATACAACGTATGATTCTTGGAATAGAAGGAACTACAATATTAGATTTTTGTGAAATTGGGATAATCAGGGCGATAGTATTTTGTTATTTTATGCGGAATGTTATTGATTCAATGTCTAAAAGATTAGTGTTTCCGCTTGTTATGAATATGTATGCAATATTTCACTTTCTCCATAATTGAGGTTGAGTTTTCTAGTATCAAAACTAAGGCAATATTGTAACATTATACCTTTTATTGTTCTATACTAGGCCAATTTCTAAAGTGTGTTTATTTTCTAGATAGAAGTCACATTTTAGCCTATGACACTGTTCAATATGCTTGAATATGCATTTGGTTCCTTCTCAACTCCAAAGTTAAGATATATATCTCATTGGGAGTTCCGAAGTTGAACAATTGTATTATATTTTTTGTAGGCATTCGAGTAAAAGATCTAACTCTTCATTTTTTAGGTTGGGGTTTAGGAGGGTATTGAGATTCAATCAAACCTTGATCCCCCAAAACAAACAAAAGTGATATCAATATTTCTTGGTTCACTAGAAAAATTTAGATCAATCTTTCTTGACTAATTATTTCTTTTAACTTTTTATATTCTTCTTTAAAATTTTCACATTTCCAGCTAGGAAGAGTTGTTAGATTGAGTTATATTTAGCACATCCATAATAATTTAAATTCTTATATGCAAGGCATTTGTATTAATGTTGTATTGGAACTTACATCAACATAGGTGAAAATATAAATTCTTATTTACATACCCTATGTGTTAATATCGTTACCATGAAATGGTATCATAGAAGTTTCACCATCTCTGTATATTTATAACTATTGCATGCTTGAAACTTGACAATGGATATTTTCGCCTCTACTATAAAGATAAAAAAACTAGGTATAACCTAAGAAAAGGTAACTAAATGTTGTTAATTCCATTGATTGCAAGAATACATGTAGAGGAAGTGAAGGCAATTCATTGCATCTTGTGAATGCCCCAAATCCATGTTATGCACATGATCATATGGCATTATTGAAAAGTAAGAGGAATTTTTCTATGTTCTTTTCGGTTCAAATATCAATCATGTTTGTTTTGATAGGAAGGTTGGGAAGTCCATCCACAAAAGGGTTTGAATTTTGAAATTTTATGGAGTTTAATTTATTAAGCTTTTAGAAAACATGAGTTCTCTATGGCTATACTTGTATTTACATGATATAAATTGGTAGATTGGTATCTTGTGGTGTGAAACATTTGAAGTTCTCAAATTTTCTATGCATTGCACTGACTATTGGGATATTAGTCCTTTACATTATTTCTTACATTTATCTCTTGACTGGGTTTCCTTTTACACATTTTACCTTCCCCATTACTATTTTGTTGGGTATTCCACTATCCAACGCTACAAATTGATCAGTCACCCTTGTAATCCTGATGGGTCATTATTAACATTATACTATTATTGTATTTAACATCCTTTTTTTAATGCTAAGATGCATTAGGGATCCTGCTTGTTACAACTTGATAATATAATATAAAGGGGGTATTAAAAATGGGTTGATAAAAATGGATACCTACAATATTTGGTGAAGCTAGGAGTTTTATTAATTGGAAAGGTATATTGAGAGGGGGGTTCAACAATACAATGTTAGGAGGAATTTTCCAATATTTAGTGAAATTAGGGATATTATTTAATATCCTATGAATGACCTTGCTATGTAACAAGTTCATTGAATGAACCCCCCATGTTCCTCCACCCCCCCAATGGAACAAGGGAATCTGTCTACATCGACATAGTGATTATGTTGCAACCGTTTTACTCAGGTTTTGTCATCGAATAACTAATTTGGGCGGTTAAGTTTCCTAAAACCCCACACATGCCCACACATCATGATAATAACAATAATCATACATAACCATAAAAACTAATTCTCATACCATTTCTCTTTTGGAATCCATATCATCGATGTATTTCCATTTTGTAGGGATCAACTAGCTTTATCTCTTCTAAACTTGTAGGTTAGTCTCATAACAAAATGTCATGCAATATAATGAAATTATTGACATATATACATATTTTTTTAATACTAACAATAATATAAACATTTTGCATCATGCATCTGACATCATAATAAGTTATTTAACACATAATGTTAACTCGGTATCCACGTACCATCATCTATTAAATTTTCATGCTAGAGAAATAATCAAAACATAAACATAATTCATAATATTAACATAACCCACATATATAAGTTCCACAAAATTATAAATCCCTTAGTCCATAGTGCCATCAAACTGATTAAGTTCCACAATAGTAAGAAAATAAAAATAGGAAATGATAGTCCAGGTAATAAGGTCAAAATGACGCGTTACATACACCCACCATTTAGGAAACTTCATCCCGAAGTTATAATCAAAATAGTGTGGGAAAATCACGATGCATGGTATCTATGTCCTCCCAGGTAGCATAAATTGGGCTATATTTGTCCCACTGGACCTTAACCTGGTCCACCAAATGATGTGTGAGTTGTATAGACTTGTGTTCCAAAATACGTAATCGTTCATCCATGATGGTCCCCTTATCCGAAACCTGTAGTTCCTTCTAATTCCATTTATGAGACTCATATGCTATATAATGTCATAAAATAGATACATGAAATACATGATGAGTTTTATGCAAATGGGGTGGAAACATAAGACGATATGTGATGGGTCCAAATTTCTCTATAATTTCAAAGGGTCCTATGAATCACTGTGACAACTTTGTCCCCTTCCCAAACCTGATGGTACTCAGATTATTAGGCATGATTCATATGAAAACTACATCTCCCACTTCATAGTTTCTGTTGACCCTATGCACATCGACATAACTATTCTTCCTATTCTGAGCTTCCTTTAATCGTTGTTTAATATGAATCACCTACTCTTCCATCTCCTGAATCAAATCAGGTCATACAATCCATCGGTCCTCTAATGTTTACAAACTCAATGGTGTTCTGCATGACCTCCCATTTAAGGCGTGATAAGGTGGCATACCAATTAAGTTGTGGTAACTATTGTTGGAAGCAAACTCTGCTAAGTGTAAGTGATTTTCCCAATGGTTTTCTTGATCCATGAAATACATCCTAAGCATGTCCTCCATCACCTGAATCACTTCCTCTGTCTAGCCATTAGTTTCTAGATGGTAAGTTGTGCTTAAATTTCAACTGAGTTCCTAAGGCTGACTGCAAAATTGTCCAAAACTTGGACATGAATCGAGCATCCTTATCCGATATAATATTTTTTGGGAAACCCATGAAGATGAAAAATATTACTTATGAATACCTGCGTAACATCTGCAACATCATAGGTCTCCTTAACAGGAATTAAGTTAGCAGTATTGGTCAATTTATCAACAAAGACCATAATGGTATCATGCCTATGGGAGGTAAGAGGAAATCCTACCACAAATTCCATTGAAATAACCTCCTACTTTGACATACGAATATCGTGTGGTTGCAATAGTCCTGTCAGGTGGTGATGATAAGATTTTACCTGCTGACATTCAAGGCACCTAGCAATGAATTTGACCATGTATTGCTTCATTCCTTCCTAGAAGAAGAGTTATTTCATATCTACATACATCTTCTTCACTCTACGATGCGCACAATAGACTAATTTTTGGGTTTCCTTAAGTATAGTTTCTCTAATATCACCTTCCTCAGGGATATACATTCTCCCTTGATATCGCAACAAGCCATCTAATTCTAGTTCATACCCTTTGAACTTAGGTTCCACTTTCCTCCCAATTTGGAGTGTTGATGAACCCTTTAGGTAACAACTATCTTCGACTAGCTTCCCTAATACTCTCTCCTTCAAATCTACCTTTAAAGGTATGATAGAGAAAATACTTGGTTTTCTACTTAAGGCATTGACTACTACATTATCCTTCCCTTTGATGTACAAAATAATAAAATCATACTTACTCATAAATTCACTACATCACCTCTACTTGGTATTTAGGCCTCTTTGAGTTAAGAGGTACCTCAAGATTTGGTGATCTAATTTGAGCTCAAAGCTTTGCATGACAAGGTAATGTCTCCAAATCTTTAGCTATAACATCGCTACTTCTACTTCTAAATCGTGGGTATGGAAATTATCTTCATGAGGTTTTAACTTTCTTAATGCATAAGCTATTACTCAGCCTTCCTGCATTAATACAACACCCAAACCCTTTCTTGAGGCATCTGTGCAAACCGTAAAGTCCTTCTCCATATCTAGAACTGATAGAAATATCGGTGCACTCATTAGTAATTATTTTAGTTTAGTGAATGCCACACCACATTCCTCGGTCCATTCATATCAGATGCCCTTACATTGCAAGGTAGTTATGGGTTTTTCAATTTGGGAATCATTCCACAAACCTTCTATAGTACCCTTCGAAACCCATGAAGCTCCTTAATTCATGTGCATTCCATGGCATAGGCCAATCCATTATGGCCTTTAGCTTTTGAGGGTCCATTGAAATCCCTTCTTCGGAAATTATATGTCCCAGATAATGGATCTCCTTTTGATAAAAAGAACACTTCAACAACTTATCATACCACTTATGTTCTCATAAAAACATCATTCACACGTGTTCCTCGTGCTCTTCCCCATTCTTGGAATATATAAGGATATCATCCAAGAATACTTTCACAAACCGATCTAAGTATTTTCTAAATACACTATTCATGAAGCTCATGAATACTGCTGGTGCATTAGTCAAGCCAAAGAGTACCACCACGAACTCATAGTGGCCAAACCAAGTTCAAAATGTTTCCTTAGGTATACCACCTTCCATGATTTGAAGTTGGTGGTAACCTAATCACAGTTCGATCTTTGAAAATATTGTTTCCCCTTTCATCTGATCGAAGAGGTCATCGATTTGAGGTATTGGGTACCTATTTTTCACTATGGGTCTGTTCAAATCTCTGTAATCCATGCAAAAATGCAATGAACCTTCCTTCTTCCTTACAAAGTTTACTGGTACACTCCTACGACGAAATACTTGGCCTAATGAATCCTAGGTCTAACAATTCATTTTGCTGCATTTACAACTCACAAAGTTCTGGGGTGATCATCCTACAAGGTGTCTTTGATGTTGGCTCCAAACTGGTTTTAATATCAATGGTAAATCCAAGTTCTCTTTGAGGTGGTAACCCAGGAAGTTACTTGGGAAGGACATCACCAAATCCAGCTAACACCTGGTATTGATCTAAGGAGTGTCCCTTTTCATTACCTATTGCTTCAACGATATATAAATAACATCCTTTCCTAATACATCACTTTACATTCATCGTCGAGATGAAACATAGAGACACCTTCCTTTCGATACTCTGCACAGTGATTTAACTGCTAAAGTCTACAGAGGTGTACATACACTACACCCCTCTGGATTTGAACCTGTGACCTCCTAAGAAGAAACACATGCTCTTAACCATTATTCCCACTCATGCTATACACACACACACACACACACACACAAAATATTCTAGAAGGTGCTTGTTACGATGATAGACAATTAAGAAAATAATCATTTTATAGCCATTTAACCCGAATGAATTTATACTTAAATAACTACAAGAATATCAATAACATCATATATTTGACATGTTATTTTTCTAAGTTTTGCTATTGCTTCTGAGATTTTCTTCCGTTGCTGAAATTTTTGTAGCAAACTCCTGGATAGATTACTAATCACACTAAATCCACTAGTTTCCTCCCTAGCATACTGTGACGAGTACTCTCTTTCCCTCGGGACCCCCGAGCTTGATAGGGATGACAATACTTAGCTAGGAAAGGAAGTATGACACCAGGATGCTGTTGGGAGGATCTCAACCTCTCCCACACCATATTGAACCACACCCTAAACCACAATCACCTCAGAGCCACAAACCCGATTCATGCTCTAAACTATGGCAGGCTAAAGATCCCTAGTTGTTGCTCTCTTTTTGTTTTTATTAACCTTTTTGTTAATAACTATGCATCCCATGCACCTCCTTCAGTTAAATATTTAGATTATTTATTTATTTATTTTATTTACCCTCCCTCATTTTAGTTATCATAGGTTATCTAATTTGTTTTCCATTAGTTAGGTTTTTTTTTAATGCAAGTTCCTTCATTTACTCTCTTCTTTGTTTTTTTCTGAAATTAGCTATATTTCATTAATTAATTAATTTATTATTATTATTTATCTTTTTTTTCATTAATATTATTTTAAATTTAACTTATCGAAAATTTACTAAAATTCCTTCTAAACATTTTATTGCTCCCCCACCTGATTCAAAATTTATGTTGATTACTGTCACATTCTCATCACGACCAGGATTATCAAGATTCCATGCTTCTCGCATTCCATTCATATAATTCCCATAGGCATGAAGTTGGTGATGATGGCTAATCCAATGTTACCTCAATCCACCCACCCCATGGAGGGCCATGTGGTTCATGGGGAATAAGGCTGAATCATTATTGCGTGACCCCCAGTACAATTCTTGTGAGTGAGCGACTCACAATGTACCCTCGCGTCACCATCTGATGAGCTTGATTTTTTCTCACACTATTCAAAGCTCATTGTGCCGTCCATTTTCTATCCTTACAAGTATAATTTTCGTCCTCGCCACTTGATGTGGGTCGATTGGAAATCATAATCCCATCACCTGCACATATAATAACATGTGCATCAATTCTTATAAACAATATTTCAACCATAATATAAACATCAAATCAACATCATCTGCCGATAGTTCCCGACTCATCCAGAGTCCATTCACATCAATGCATCATACATAGCATAATTGAATCATATTATAAATAAGATTGATATCACCTGCCATAGTTGTCAACTCAAATAGAGTCCTTGTAGACTGACACTTTCTTTTGATTCAAGTACCTTCCTTCCCTGTCACACTCAATAGACCATCATAGTACATTCTAGATATCACATAATGTTTTTCAAACATTCATTACTATAAGAATTATACAATATTCAATCCTTGCTGATAACATCACATGATTCTTCATTCATAAATGGAAATCATAATATAACTACATTCACATTTGACCAATGTCGACATCATTTTAATAATCACAATTACTCAACATTTAACAATATGTCAAGATAATTCCTCTTAAGGTATTTCTTATAAGCAAATAATTGTTTCACACATGTCCAAATCATCCGAAACCGGATGCCCTAAAAAAAGTACATACATAGTTTTTAGAGTTGAAACCAAATTTTTTTGGGTCATTCATAATAGAATTCCCTCAAAGAATAATTATCATAATCTCAATAATCTAAAAGAAAACAGGGTGCTACATGTAACACACCCAAATATCCTACTAACATGCATAATTTTTTTTTCTTTTGCATAAGGCATGGCCATGAATCTTCCTTTAATCATTCATTCCTATACTTATCTGTTCCTACAACAAATTTTTCCACAATTAAAATATTCCTAGGATTTATTATTTTTGCCTTTTTCATTCTGCCATTGCAGTTTGCAAGTCATGGAAACATCAATATTTTACGATTTACTTTTTTTGTTTTCCATGTTCCTCCTTCCTCTTTCTGCAGCGGGCTCCAGGTAGTGGAAACTAAAAAATATGTCGGAGTCAATTGTTTGTTTTCCACTTCCCACCTTCCTCTTTCTGCAGTGGACTCTGGGTAACGAAAAACATAAATTGCCTTATGGTCGATTGTCCGCCTTCCACTTTTCACCTTCCTCCTTCTGCATTTCGCGGGAGAACTCCAGGTAGAGGAAAACCCAAAATATCTTACCTTTATCTTTTAATTTCCTAATTTCTGATTTCTGCCTTTCACATTTTGTAGTCGGATTTCGAGGTGCGGAAATCCCAAATAATTTCCTTTATCATTTTTTTTTTGTTTCTCCACCTTCCGCCTTCTGCATTCTACAACGGATTTTGGCGTGTTGAAAAACACATTTGTACCTTGTCTCTTTTCTATTTTTCCTCTTTGCACCTCCCGCCTTTCACCTTTCCCAGGCAGAGTCTGGGATATGGGAACACACATTTTACTCTGTTATTCCTTTTCTTTTCCGCTTCTGCCTTCCACCTTACTCCTTCCACAAGCAGTTCCCAAGGTGCAGAAAACCAACATTTTTCCTTGTTCCGATTCTCTTTCCGTATCCCACCTTCCGCCTTTCGTAGGCAGATTTAAGGGTGCAGAAATGCTTAAGTAAGATGATTTCTAACTCTGTAACCAGGATTCAAGCCTCCATGAACTTAAGCAAAATACATTGGAAACCAAAAAGCATATCCAAATGTAAAATGTAGGAAAGTATAACAGCAGTAAACTCTACTTGAATATTTACACTATTTTATTGTGTGCTTCCTTAAGGGGACTATATCAACATACAAATTATGGTTCATCAAACAGAGTAGGTGTATTAAATTTTTAGTGATCTATGCATTCAAAGAATTCATAGCCACTCTTAACAAAGCAGGGTTTCATGCCCTTAGTGCATTTCATAACAAACACAATCATAGCCATATGAGCATACACCAGGTCATGAGAAATGATTTCATCAACAAACCTAGGGATTCCTTTATCATCTCTTCAACATTCAAACATACATTCATACACACATAGACATGCCCTGAGTTCATTGATCATAAGGCTTCATGCAACATACAGGTAACTCTTTATAAACAATAGTACACCATCTGAGTTATCATATTACCAAATGCAAGGTAAAATCATGCAAAACAGTGTGTGAGTACACCCATTTATAAGCATCATTCCCATCAATAAATCTAAAGCTGCTATTTCTCATTTTATTGATAATGAAACACAGGCTTACACATATACAACATACCTTGATCTCGATTGTTTTTAGAAACAAAACCTCATAATTAAACCTGATGGTAAGTAGAGCTGTAATGAAAATGGGACAACCACATTCCACCCAACCGTAAAATCACTTTCCTAACACTTCTCATAGTGCTCACACATCAAGTATTTCTCTCAACTCTTTCCTAACACTTCACAGAGATCTCACACAGCAATATTTCATTCATTCCCTGCATACTCAGCAGCGTCCTGCCTCCTCGCATATGCGCTTTTATAGTTTGGTTGCCTAGGTATTACTTCTACAGCTGTGGTCCATTCCCCAAGGAATCCTCTCCAACCACTGCATCCCCTGATTCTCTAGGGCCTATCTGATCTCATTCCACAGGTACGGTCCATTCACCATTGAATCCCCATCAACCACACCTGCTTTCCACAGGGTATGTCCAGCGCCATTAAGGAATTTATGGCACATGATGTACTTTCTTGAGGTTAACTGCTCTACTTCTCCAACCCTTGCACGCATAGTCTTCTCTTTAACATGGCTTGTACCTTTCATTCAGATTTTCATCAAAGGAAAAATGTAGTTTTTACAACTGTCCTCCAGGGACCATTTGGGAAGACACCATAGCCAAACAAGATCATCGAAACATACAGTCTAGAACTTCTCCTCATAGATAATGTTTCAAAATGTACAGTCTCTAATGTAACATTAAAATTAAATATTTATGAATCGGGGGATATTACATCCACACCCCCTTAATGCAACACCATCCTCAGTGTTCTTAGTATTCCTCCACAACTTTCTGGTAATAAGCTTGGGTACTTCTTTTGCATATCTTCCTCTAGTTCCCAAGTCACCTCCTCTGGGATAAAGTGCTTCCATTGCACCTTAACCTGAGCGACAACCCAGTTCCAAAGTACTATTTCTTTCTTATCCAGAATACGCAGAGGTTCCATTTGGAACTATCCTTCTAGTTCCACCTGCACCACATTCCATTCAATGATGTTAGTGGAATCATGTATATATTTCTTCAATAATGAAATTTGAAAAACATTATGAATTCTTAAGTGTGCTAGGAGAACAATTTTATATGCCATGGGTCCAATCCTTTCCAAGATTTGAAAGGGTCCACAGAACTGTGGTGCTACATTGGTGCATAATCCCAATCTGAGTGAGCTCTTTTGGAATTGACTTGGAGGTAAACATGATCTCTAGCAGAAAACTCCTTATGCTGTCTCTTCAAGTCAACATAACTATTTTGGAGATCCTGCACCATCTTCAATTTCTTTTGTACTTCTCGGATAGTCGGTTCCATGTCTTGCAACATCTCAGGTCCTATCATCAAACGATCCACAGGGCCATCCCAACTAATAGGGGTAGTACACTTCCTCCCATATAGGATTTCGAATGGGCTCATCTTGGTTGAAGCCTGATAACCATTATTATATGCAAAATCTACTAGATGCAAATAGACTTCCCACCTAGTGGTCTTCTCTATGACATACATCCTCAGCATGTCTTCAATGACTTGGTTTGTTCTTTCTGTTTGTCCATCTGTTTCAGGGTGATAGTTAGTGTTGAAATCTATCTTGGTTTCTAACCCTGCAAACAACGATTTCCAAAAGTTTGATGTAAACTTGACATCCTGGTTAGAAATTACCATCTTTGGTACTCCATGCAGTCGAAATATTTCTTTCATGAATATTTCAGCAACATCGACAGCCTTGTAAGTGGACTTCACAGGAATAAAATGTGCATACTTTCTTAACTTGTCTACCACAACCATAATTGAATCATGTTGTTTAAGAGTTAAATTCAAACTTGTGATGAAATAAAAATATATTACCTCCCATTTCCGTTCAGGAATCAGAAAAGGTTGTAACAAACTTGTTGGATGTTTATGTTCAGCCTTCACCTACTGACATTCCAAACATTTCGATAGATAATCAACTAAATATGCCTTTAAATTGGGCCAAAATAATTTCTTTCTGAGTGCTGTTATCATCTTTTGGTAACCAGGGTGCCCTGCATAAGAAGGTCTGTGCATTTCATTTAGAACAATCAATTTTAGATCTACAACATCAGGCATGTCTATTTTTCTTTTAAACCAAATTAACCCTTTCTGGTCTACTTTGAATTTTGCCCCATTCAAGTTTACTTTGTTCTTCAACAATTTATTAAGTAAATTTCCATATTCAACATCATGGATGTTGGATTCCTTTATTTTTCTCAACAAATCACTTTCTAGTTGGCTCATAGTGATGTCATATACTTCATGATTTTGTCGAATGAGTGCATCAGCCACCCTATTCTCCTTACCCTTGATATGTTTCACTTCAAAATAAAATTCACTTAAGAAAGACATCCATCTTGCTTGTCTGGAATTTAGCCCCGGGTGAGTGAACATATTCTTTACTTAGGTGTTGTCTGTCAATAAAAGGAACCTTTTCCCTAACAGGTAGTGGCACCACATTTTTAAGGCATGCACCACTATTGCCAATTCTAGATCATGCACCACATAATTTCGTTCATGCTCTTTCAATTTGTGAGATTCAAAACATACCACATGCCCTTGTTGAGATAAGAATCCCCCCAATCCTTCCTTACTAGTGTTTGTATAGACTGTGTACTCTTTATAGGGGTCATCCACCTTCAACATTGGGGCCATAGTTAACAATATTTTTAGATTTTCAAAGCTTTCCTGACATTTCAAAGACCACGCAAAATTTATTCCCTTCTTATGTAAGGAAGTAATGGGATAGGCTATCTTCGAGAATCCTTGAATGAATCTCTAGTAGTAACCGGTGAGTCCCATGAAGGACCGAATGCTAGCAACACCCTTAGGCACATGCCATTCTGAGATGGCCTTAATATTTTGTGGATCTACCACGATCCCTTCCTTTGAGATGACATGACCTAGGTACTGAATTTATTTCTTAAAGAATTCACATTTATTGAATTTAGCATACATCTGATGCTCTCTTAAATTTTGTAGCACAATTTCCAAATGTTTTTAGTGTTATTCTTCCATATTGGAATAGATTAGGACGTCATCAAGAAATATCAACACAAACTGATCTAGGTACTTGTGAAAAATGCTATTCATTAGGAACATGAAAGTAGAAGGGGTATTGGTCAAGACAAAAGAAATTACTACAAACTCATAGTGCCCATATCAGATTCTAAAGGCCGTTTTACTTACAAATTCTTCTTTAATCCTGATCGAGTGATAACCAGACCACAAATCTAACTTGGAGAATATTTTTGCTCCCCCTACTTGATCAAATAGGTCATTAATATATGGCTGGGGATACTTATTCTTGATAGTTACTTTATTCAGCTGTCTATAATCTATGCACAAGATTAGGGTCCCATCCCCTTTCTTAACAATTAAACTCATGCTCCCCAAGGAGACACACTGGGTCTTATGTAAACCTTATCTAGTAGCTCTTGTAACTGAATTTTCAATTCAGTTAAATCAGGGATGCTCATACGGTAAGGTATCTTAGATACCGGTGCAGACCCAGGAACAATCTCAATGGATAAATCTATTTTTGGTTGAGGAGGTAGTCCTGGCATCTCTTCTAGAAACACATCCATGAAATTGCTTAAAACATGGTGGTCTTTTACCTGTGTTTGACCTTCATTAAGGATTAGGTCAGCGACCTACACTACATAAAGCTTGCAACCCTTTCTCATACATTTCTTTAATTGCATGGCAGATATGTGTCTTAAGGAAACACGTTTAATGACAACTTCTACCTTCCTAACAGTTTGATCCTCCACCACATAAGTGAAGGTTTTATCAAAACAATTCAATATTACCTTATGCCTTGCTAACCAGTCCATGCCAATAATCATATCATATGACCCTAAAAGAAAAACATTTAGATTAATCCTAATCTTATGATCCCTTATTTTAACTTCACAATCAACAATAAACTCAATTACCTTTTTCCTTGTTCCTGTGGCTAGTTGGACTGAACAGGGTTGTGTGTGCCTTACCTTGGCAAGCCAACAGTCCTCCATCACTTTGGGAGCGATGTAACTCAAAGTAGCCCTTGGATCAATTAGTATAGAAAGATTTCAGTTAGAGATAGTGCCTTTAATCTCCATAATTGCATATTGGTAGTCTACTTGCTGATTTTCCAGGGCTGCATTGATCTGGTGGTGAATTTTCCCAACTTCCCCAACCGTGGAGGCTTCTTGCAGGCCGTGAAAAACCTTATTTTATTGGATGAGGTGTGGGTAGCTCCTTTGCAAGTGGGGCTCTCCACATTCCCAACACCTCAAGGGTTCTCTAAGGGCTCCAACAATCCCCTTAGGTCCAAGGTTCACATATTTATCATTCTTCTGTCGGAGCTGTTCATTTTTGTTGTAGGAATTTCCTTGTGGATTCCTTGGCATTTTTCTGAAGGGTGGGGGCTGGAATCCCCCCTTCTTCTTATTGAAATTTTCATGTTCTTTACCCTTCCAGGACTTGGAGGGGTCATTCCTTTGTTTTTACTGTTCAAAACGCAACCTTTCCTTTCTCAAAGCTTCATCCAAGGTTTTGGGATTGTCAAATTCAATCTGGTCCTTATAGTATTGCAGAAAAAAACTCAAGAACCTATGTACTTTCACCTTTTCTTCTTTAATATACAACACGAAGCGCAACAGATCAAGGAATTTGTTAATGAGGTCCTCTATACTCATTTGGTCGAGCTTTAACTCATAGAATTCCTTGGTCTTTCTTTCATAGTAGCTTTCTGACATATATTGCTTCTTGAAGAGCTTCTTGAAATTTGACCATTCTAGGTTCTTCTCTTTTATTTTGTGGGAAATCTTCAGGTCTTGCCCCCAAATGCTGGTCCTTCCCTTTAGATTGTAGATGGCCATTCTTACCTTCATGTTGCTAGAGTAATTGTAGATTTGAATGTACTTCTTAATGTCTAGCAGCCAAGCTTATGCTTCTTCTCCGATCTTTGATTCCCCTTCGAAGTTGGTTGGTTTGATCTTTTTAAACTCTCATTCCACATGATCGATTTTCCTTTTTTCGACTAAATTAACTCGATTATCATACTTTTGAGTTCCATTGGAGGAACTATCTTTTCTTTCGGCACTTTCTTGAATTTCTGGATCTCTTCCAATCTCTGTTTGGGTTTTTCTCCATTGTTTTTCTCTTGTAAACTCTGCAGTAGTATTTCATTTATCTCCTGTTGCTTCTCCCGAGCCTTCTTTAGTTGCTCATTATCTTCCTTGAAGATATGTATTTCAATGATGAAGTTTTTCATCATTTCTAGTACTTGACTGGCTTTAGAGTGTTCTTTCTCTGGCTATGATGTGTGTGGTGCTGGTGCACCTTCTTTAGATCGATCCACATTGTCACTTTGTGAGTCCATGGTTATACCTTGTTATAGAACAACCCTATTTTCACACAAAACATTCCAACACAAATTGTTATGATTAGAACAAAACTTTCCATAATTCAGCAGAACTATATGTTCCTAAAAGGTGATTGTGTTGAAACACGTAGCTCTGATACCATATGTAACATACCCAAATATCTTGCTAACATGCATACTTTTTTTTCTTTTGTATAAGGCATGGCCATGAATCTTCCTTTAATCATTCATTCCTATGCTTCATTGTTCCTGTAACAGTTCTTTCCATAATTAAAATATT
The DNA here is from genome assembly GCA_001517045.1 of Pseudotsuga menziesii. NCBI lineage: Eukaryota > Viridiplantae > Streptophyta > Pinopsida > Pinales > Pinaceae > Pseudotsuga > Pseudotsuga menziesii. Next base: position 1,123,139 of record LPNX010753036.1, read on the forward strand.
CCCAGGATTTATTCTTTCCGCCGAATACATTGCTCTAAAGATGATTTTGCAACCAAAACCTGCTCAATTTATTTATTTCCATCCATGAATCAAAGTGTAGATTCCATCACTTGTATTTTCTAAAGAAAACCACATTTTATCTTAATACAAGTGTGTGACAGGCTTTCTGCAATGTTTTGGAATTTACATGTTTCCTTTGAAATTTTTCCTAGGCTAAGGAGAAGATGTTTGTTGCATATATGCAAATCTCATCATTTCCCCCCTTGAAAGTTTACTTATATGACTGTAAATACAAACTGAAATATATCCATTGTATATTGACAAGTTTAATTGTTTCCATTTTCAGCTGTTCTAGTTTTCCTTTATTGATTTTTGGCTCTGGTTGTTTCTTTTAATTCCCACATTGTATTCTTATTTGGTTTCAATAAATGCACTAGGTTTTTTATCTCTATATTTGTTTATAGAAAATTGTTTTCCCTGCATGGTTTACCATTGTATTGATGTAGTCATCAGAAAATGCCTCTGCTTTATAGCAACCTGTTTGACTACGATTCAGATAGTCTTTTACATAGTTAATACATTGAAACCTATTCAACACATGGATTTTGATATGTTTTGATCTATTGACAAATAATTTTGAATAGTATTTGTTTGTTTTTAAATGTACGCTAATAAAAAAACCATTACATTTTTAGAGTCCTTTTGATTTACAGCTTATTTTACCCTTTGCATAGTGTTTATTCACCTATAGCCATATTGTATTTTGTGCAAACAAAAATATTTTAACAGATTGCAGTTATACATTTTCCCAAACAAATTTTCTAAGGTGTGAAGCAGGAAAATGGACATAAAAACAGGCACCGATACATAAAAGAGGCAAGAAAAAAGACTTAAATAAAATAAAATAAAAACTTGTTTTGATTTTAGATTTCCTATGCGTTCTTATTATACATGCTTTCTAGTTTTTCTTCTCCATATTAATTGTCAGTACATTCTAACAAATTGAAAATTGATTCATCTGAAAGAACAATACAAAATCAACACCAAAGAGACCAGCAAAACATCGGCTAGTGAAAAAAAGAAGGTAAAGCCATGTGTGTATAGTTGTCAATTAACTCTGTTGTTTTTCTTGTCTAATGTGGCTAAATTATTAGAATCTTTTCATACTCTCATGTAGCTAAATAATTGAAATTAGATAGATATTATAAGAGATCTAAAGCCATTTCTTCTTCTTGTATTTGTTGTTCATGTAAAATTCTAGCCCTACAGTTTATTATTCACAATCATTGGTGGTGGTACAAGGTATAAAAGTAAAAGATTAACACAATAAAATACCAAAGGCAGTAAGCATTGATACACAAAAAAAGGTTAAAAAAATTGCACTTTCTAGAAATAGTAAATTATGTGCTTAATCTTGTTTTCTTCCAATACTTAAACAACAATATAAATATAATAGATATTTGTTTTGTGTGTTGTAAATTCCTAAGTGTTCATTATACACCATGCATTTGTTGCAATATATATATTTTTTATCTTTTTACTCATGGCAAGCACCGCGCTCTAATTGAAACCCTGCATAGACTTTGTTAGAACCAACATCAATAATACAAATTTGTTCAGGAACACGCAACAATATTTTTGAAGGAGATGTCATGTAATAATATGGGCCTACACAGGATAGGATATCGACTTCACCAACAGAACTTAGTTGATACATGCTGACCTTGTCGACAAAATGGCCAAATAACCACAACTGTGGATATCAACAACAATTTAATTCCTCGTTTGATTGACTGGTTTTCCTTGGAGCAAGTGTGAGGATATATGAGTTCAACATTAAAAAAGGGACATATAATATAAGAGATGAAAAATATTGCATTGTCCTCCTTGACAAAACAAAGATAGAAAAAATTGATCAGGTTTGAAATATCAAATGTTAGGACAAGATAACACTAAAAATGATTTAGTGACATCAAATGAATAATTTTTAGTTGGGTGCATTGCTGACATTGTAGTTGCTTGTGAGAAAAACATGATTCAATATCAATTGAATATCAAACATGGCAAGCCAACAATTGATTATGCAATTGTAACTCCCTTTTTTTGCAAGCATACACTTTTTTGCATTCACCATTTTTCCTTCGGAAGCTTTTATCCTTTCTCCTTTTTAACATTTTAATAATTTCATTATCTATACCCCAACATATATATTATAAAAAATTTGTTCAATTTAAAATAGGTGCAAATTGGAGAAACTCCGAAAGGCTTAGTGGAATAGATACAAAAAACAATTACTCTTTGATATTCTGCCACAATATTTGTTTGGAAATATTATATAAGAAATGGTGCAAAATGGATCCAAACATTGTGACCTTATGCAACAACTTTTGTAGATGTGCATAACGATGAGATTTCAAAACAAACACTGTTTGAAATATTTTATTCAAAGATGGAGGTAATCCATTATTCTGCATTGTTCCAATAGAATTGTCTAAATTGGCTATGCAATAGATAAATTGTTATTCAACTTGATTTTTCTATTCTGTATGTTGGGAAAAAACACAATGGAAGACTATGGAAAAAAAATCCTATTTGAACATAGCTACACAACTTGCTTAAAGAAAACAATCATTTTCAACCTCCTTTTCAACGAATTTGTAACAAGTGCAAACAACGAATGGAACACAACCTCTCAAGTTGCTCAGCTTGTAAAGAAGCAATAGAAAATGCACACATGCACAAAGACAAAGGCACTTTGGAAACCGCTGATGGCCCGTTTGAGTGTGCCTTGATTGACCAGGCACTTGAAACGTATTGTCCAGGTATTTCTAAAGGATCTTATGAAGACTATTCAAAGAGCATTGTTGGAATATTGGACAATACTGAGAGGGGCGGTGAATTAGTATTGATAACTTTTAACAATTTAAAACCACTTTTAACTTATTCGTTAAAACACATAATCAACAAGATACACAAAACAAAACATTTATCATGGAATCCCAATTGGGAAAACCACACACACTTTATATAACTACAAAATTATATTTACAATTGTTTTTGCAAGCTACAACTTGTTGGAGACACCAATCCCCAATTTTTTCAGCTACAACTGAAGGATGCTACAACACCATGGTTTCTTCCCACTCCAACATACAAGGATGCTACACCACCCTATTTTCTAGTAACTACTGGAAGGAGGCTACAACCCACTTGCAAGATTGCAACCTGCCCTAGCACCACCCTATCACCTTAATTTGATCATTTTATTCAATTTTATTTTTGATAATTCTTCACTTCATCGGTCTCTGTCTTGTCTTCTCTTGCTGTTGCATTGATTTGGATTGCTGAGACCCCTTTTTTCCACTTTGAACTCTTGTTTAAATACTTCTTTCATCATGTCTTTGAACCATTGCGTATTTTCATCATTGTGTCCCTTCATTAAAACCTTTTCACCAATGCATCTCTTCATTATGGAAACACGCATTTTCTTGAATTGGTGCAAAAAGTCTGAAAACCTATTTTGGCAAACCTATAACTTTGTCTTCAAACACCTTTTAGGATAAATAAGACCATGATCAGATGCGCACATCAACAAGATACATCTTGATGGCATCATATTAGTTTTATCAGTTTTCTACAAAATATGGTGGAAATTTACTAAGGCAATTTAGACCGATTTTTCAATAGTCAATTTTCAGCAAATTTCCCAAAACAGTCTGAAACCTCATTTTGGTAGACTTGTAACTTTTTCTTCAATCACATTTTAGGCAAACTGAGACCATGGTTATATGCACACATCAACAAGATAAAACCTGATGGTCTCATATAAGTTGCATCAATATCCTACAAAATATGGCGGGCATTTTATAGATGCCACTTAGGCAGATTTAGCAGAACTGAAACAATGCAAATCATGCTAGAAAGCACTTTTGGTAGACTAATAAGTTCCCCTTTAGATACTGCCTTGACAAACCAATAATATGGTTAGATGAAAAATAAAAAAATCTAGATGTTTATATCCTCATAATCATTTAATTCATCAAATACAGAATATGGCATGCATTTTACAGAGGCCCCTTAGGAAGATTAAGAAGAATTTATACTTAGTGAAATTTTTTGAGTTTCAACGAGTTGCCATACTTTTATAGAATGGCGTTGAATTGTAACAATGACTTCATGAGAGGACTAGAACACCATCATATGACTTTGCAACCTCATCACACATGCCACATTCCATGTCATCACTTCCTTTGTTATTCCTTTTTTATTAATGAACTCTGATTTTTCCTATACTTAATAAGTTTTCAGAGTTTAAGCAAGTTGCCATATTTTTACAGAATGGTGTCAAATTGTAAAAATGACTTCATGGGAGCACTAGAAAATCATCATATGAATTTGCAACCTCATCACACATGTCACATCATCATACATGTCATGCCATTTCCTTTGTCATTAATGAACTCCTTTGACATCAATGGAAACCGTACTCAACAAGCATTTCTTCAATTATTGTTCATTTCCATAAACTGTCTCAAGTGTGAATTTTTACATTAGCAGTTGTCAATAACATTATTTAATTAAAAAAATGTGATTCTCATGTAGAACATTGCCACAAGTTTTTCTCGTTTCTTGGAAAAAGAAACTACTTTCTACAAAAGCGATTCCAATTTTGCTCTGCCCCAAACTTGAGGGTATTTAAGGAAGTTTGTTGCAATTTTTTTACAATAGGTTTTTTGTGTGAGTACTACATATACAATCTCTTCTCCTAGTCATATATTTTCATAGGAAATCATAGTGCAGATTCATATCTGTTTTTTTCTGTAACACATGCCATTGACATTTACAAATGAAATAATAGTGTTAGCATAGTTGCATACGGTGTTTTCATTGGATATTTAATATGTATGATGCTGTTGTTTTCTTCTTCTTTTTTATCTTGAGTGTTATTTATTAATTATAACTACATTAGACTAATAATGAGAAAATATCCTATGTAGTTGCTCCAAGTTTTCCTTTTCCAAAAGAATAATATTCATATTTCCTTTGTTCTTATTTTTGCAGTATCATTGTGTTGAAGCCTCAACTGTGTATGTGGCTGAAAAGGGTGTCTAGGGCTTACAACACACGGATAAAACCCATACCAAGGCTTCAAACAATCCCACGCAAGTATTGTTCTATCCTCGAGCTGTTTGGGATGTGATCTCCCACGGATATTACAGCAGCCTCCGTTGGCCGTCAAGGGGTTCGATCCACAGAGGATCTGTTTCCCAAATTGGGAAAACAATGTAGGTGGCACAAAGAAAAGAAAAATCAAATCTAGCTAAGAGAATTATCCTAATCTAAACCTAAGCTACCTAGAGAATATTTTGGGTTGATTTGTAGGTGAACCCGAGGTGTAAGCAGACAAGTACTTTTCATCCAATCAACAAAAATGTAAATCAGATTAGAAAATCATCGCTTAATTCATAGATAATTAATGAAAATCAATTAGTTGGTGACTTAAGATTCTATCATTCTGAATTAACCTGCATAGAACATGTAAGTTGAAAAACAAACATATTATGTTGCTAAATATTACTGTTCAATTATTCACAGAAATAGATTAAGACAGTTCATAAAAAAAATTTCATGAAGATTTATCAATGCATTAATAAATAACAGAGATAAATCTGAGTTAAATAAACATATTTAATAATTGTAAATAAATAACAGCATTATCTGTCCATTTGAAATAAAGAAGATCGAGATCTGTTTGAATAAATTCATTTAGACAAAGACAAGATATAAGAAATAACAATACTGTATTGATTTGAAGTTCAGTAAAAAATTACATAAACCATATGAACAACCAGAGGTGTTTTTCAATCTCCTGTATCAGTCTTCCTCCTTCCAAATGTCCCAAAAATGTGCTTAGAAAAATCAAATCTAGCTAAGAGAATTATCCTGATCTAAACCTAAGCTAGCTAAAGAATATTTTGGGTTGATATGCAGGTGAACCAGAGGTGTAAGAAGACAAGTACTTTTCATCCAATCAACAAAAATGTAAATCATATTAGAAACTCATCATTTAATTCACAACTAATTAATGAAAACCAATTAGTTAGTGACTTAAGATTCTATCATTCTGAATTAACCTGCATAGCACATGTAAGTTGAAAAACAAACATATCATGTTGCTAAATATTACTGTTCAGTTATTTATAGAAATAGATAAAGACAGTTCATAAAATAAATTTCATGAAGCTTTATCAATGCATTAATAAATAACAGAGATAAATTTGAGTTAAATAAACACATTTGATAATTGTAAATAAATAACAGCATTATCTGTCCATTTGAAACAAAGAAGATCGAGATCTATTTGAAGAAATTCATTTAGACAAAGACAAGAGATAAGAAATAACAATATTGTAGTGATTTGAAGTTCAGTAAAAAATTACATAAACCATATGAACAACCAGAGGTGTTTTTCAATCTCCTATATCAGTCTTCCTCCTTCCAAAAGTCCCAAAAATGTGCTTAATACATTCGAGATCACCCTCTTAAATAATTATTACAAAAAATGGATCTCCCCCTAAAGGGGATCAAAGCCTAAACAAAGCTAATATCCCAAGAAATCTCTCCACATCTTCCAGATACGTAGCAATTCCTTAATATTAGGGTAACTGCCAGATTCAATTCCAAGCTCAGCATTGCACTTATGATCTTCAATCTCATTCTTAGCCAGTTTATGCCAAAATCAAATATATATGTGGATCTTTCTCTCTATCACAAATGGATGTTTGATCAACTGATCTACATCATGGATGCTGATGTGGTCAAGTTTCTTGATCTTCTCCTCTCCCTCATCCCTTCGCTGCTCCACTTTCTCAATCATCAATCTAGGTGGACATGCTTTTTCAACAAGCACTATTGCAGGAAAGGACAATTTATCCATAATGTTGTCAACTGCATACCATCTTTTGCTGCAAATGGCATGGGCTTTCTCTATGGCTTCAACTACTGTCTCATCTAGATCTTCCCATGTTCTCAAGATAATCTTGATCCTCTTAAGCTGGAAGTTAGTGAGAAAAGTGACATTATCTAGCTTATCTTTCATGTACCTTTTCCAGTCTATCACTTCATCATAAGCCTTCGAAGCTTGTTGTCTCTTCTCAACTAGGTATTCCAAAACAATAGAAATCTTGTCAAAAACCATGTGAGTTTCAAAAATATTATCTAGAGTTTTAAATAACTCACAGACCAAGTCATGATGTTCCTTGCTGGCTTGAATGGAAAGCTCTTTAAATTCTTCCTGGGAAAACTTGGAAAACGAAGATGAAGCTGCACTTGCAGTTGCATCTTCACACTGTCTTTCTAACAATGCAACCTTCTGAACAAAAGTGGCATTAACATTCTTTTCTCTTTACAATTCTTCACTGTCAGCAACATTCTTCTCTTGAATTTCATCATACCTATTCCCATGTTGCCTCTTAAGTTGTTCTAGTTCCTCCTTCAGACTGACAATTTCTACTTTCTGTTTGTCAAATTATAGGTTCAAAGTGTTAACAACATCAAAATTGGCGCCTATAAAAGCCCCTAAAACAGATGCAACATCTGTGGCATATGCTTGTGGGTTTCTTGATCACTGGGTCCACACAACCTCATTTGCAACAGATATGTCCATATCACTTTGATCCATGTTCCTCTTCTTGCCCTACTTCACCACTGATCTATCAACTTTACTCAACCAATATTCTCCCAGGGATATCACAAAATATTCGTTGAATTCATCCCTCATCTCATCAATGGGGGGTATACTAATGCCCGTGGATATCAAAGAAGAGGTTTGAGTTGTGGTGTGAGAGGATATAGTCATAGTAATAGGAGAAGTGGATGGAGAGGAGGTAACATTCTGAGCAAGAATCACTTCAAGGGCTGAAGAAATGTCAAGAATTGAAGTTTCAGTTGATGAAACTTGCAAAGTAGTGGTCTTGAGTTATGATGGTGAAACTGCTGAAGTTTTCTCAGTCACAAGGGATGACACTGAGCTAAATGAAGGGATATGCAATGGAATTTTGAACACAGGAGGCACAATAGATGAAGGAATGGGCATATCCATAGAAATAGGTGTAATAGATTCGGGTAGACAAGTGGCATTTTGATAAAGCTGGGTCATAAAAGGTGTCATGGTAGAACTAGAAGATAATGAAGATAAAGCTATTATTGATGAAATAAGTAACATAGAAGAGGAAGGGCCAGATTGAGAAGAAAGTTGATATTGTAAGGGAGGTGATGAGGACTTGTCATTTCTACCATTGGTAAAATTTAGTAAATCGTTACCATTTCCAGTTTCAATGGTAATAGGAACAGGGGAAACCCTCTCGTCCTCTTCCTCTGAATGATTCAAATCTATAGTAGAGGTGGGGATAGATGAAATTAAGGATTCTAGCCATTTGAGAGGTTTTTGTTCGATCTGTGCTTGCACATATTGAGTCTTTTCAACCACAGTGGTCACCTGAGCATATTCAACTGGCTGAGAGGTTGCAACTTCTTGAGTGTCTAGTGCTGAGGTCATTTTTCTCTGTCTATGTTTCATCTGCTATGAAGTGTGCAAATAGGCCTTGACCTGCTGCTCCACAGATGTCTAGGGAACTTCTTCCATGGGAGCTTTCCCTTTACCTGTATTTGAACTGGGTTTTGTGGATACATTTGTGCATTCTAGAGCCTCCTTTATCGCAGCTTTAGCTTCCCTACCTTCCCTGTCTCTTATTACCTTTTCCTGAATGTCTAACTCCACATACCAAGGGTTATAGGAAACTTGGGCCAAAATTTCCTCTTAGGTGCATCACATTTTTTGTAAATCGCTTCTTTGACTGTTTGAAATGAAATCTCCTCAAGGACCAACTTGTCCGGCATGACCTTAGGCAACATATGAGCAGCATTGCTACCAAAAAACCTGATAAAGGTGAATGATTCACCGACATACCAATATCCCATAGTGGCTATGAGGGTTTTAGATTCAGGTGAGAATTCAAGAGCTTCCTTGTTGAAAATCAGGAAATAGACTCGGCCGAGGAAACTCTCACATATATCATAAAACCTAGTTACATAATTGGTATCCCATAGCTCAAAATGATAAATATGCATAGGTGGGGCTGGTAATACCCAACTCCATCCCATATTGGGGAAGCAGAACTCGGCACAAAAGATATCCACAATGAAGGCAGAAAGATAAAACTTGTGCTTCTTCCTAACAATAGCTTTTTGGAACTCTTGTATGTAATTTTTGAATTCAAGTGACAGGATGGAAGCCCAAGGGAAGGATTCACCTATAATTATGACATGGTGAGCAATGGGGGCCCATTCTTCCTTGAAGTAAGAATAGTTGGGGAGACCATAAATCCTGCATAACACCACTGCAAGTAGGGAATAAGGTTCCTTGAACCATTCGATGGGGTAAAGTTGAACTTTCCTCTGGGAGAACTTGTGTGGTTCAGCCATCTAGGATTTTAGCATTTGGTTGAAATTGAACCTAGACTTGGAAGCTTTAATAAAGCCTGCATCGAGGAGCTACGTAAAAGGTTTAAGGGAGTAAATTCTCATAAAGGTTTCAGAGAGGAAATTGGCCAATTGTGTTCCAATACTGGTGTTAATGGAATAGTCTTTCATATTAGTGTGGTCTATAATCCATCTAATTGCATCATTGTAAGGGAGGATGGTTGTTCTTGCAGCAATCATATGAAGGCCATAATCCCTAATTCTCTCATAAACAAGTTGATTACCTTGGAAGTATGAAAGGTCATTGTTATCGAAGATGGAATAAACTCAAGACCAATCCAACTGGTAGGTTTCATACACTCAGCCACTAGTATCGGAGAAGACACCAAAATTCAGGTCTTTGGTAAACATGTTTTTCTGGAGGTTTTTTCTCTTAGTAATTCGGGGTGTTTTGGATGTTGCTATGTCATGTTCTAATGTTGGTACCAGTTATTAAATTGAATTATAAATGAATCACCGTAAGCAATTCAAATTGTGAGAAAGAGAATTGATAACCAACCTGAAACCATAGTGAACACTGTCGAAATTAGCAAGATTACAATGGTAAAAATAGTGAAAACATCGTAAATAAGACCACCATATTTATAATTCATGGGTAATAATATAGACTGTAGGATTAGGGTGAAAATAACGGTAAGGATCAGGTTTTGCGGGATGTCGGGGCCAAACATGAAATTGAAAATTTTATTAATCATTCTATAACCCGCATTCCACATTTTGCGGGATGCGGGATGCAAAATCCCAAAACAGTGAAAGTTTATTCAAACAGTTCCACACCCTGCATTCTGCAAAATGAGGGATGCGGGTCGCGGACACACACAAACCAAACGATGACAAACAACAACTCTGCAACCTACATTTCACAAAATATGGGATACGGGGTGCGGATTGATCAAAGCATATCTACAAAATAGTTTCACATCTTGCATTCTGCATTTGTGGTATGCAGGTTGCGGGGAGAGTGAAATTGAAATATCCAACTAAAAGATCCTGCACTCCGCAACTTGTGGGTTGCAGGATGCGGGCTATGGGATGGCCCAACACTTCCAAACAAACAATCTTCCTGCATCTTAAAACAAGCAAATCAAGCATGACTTTTCTTTGAAATTTGGTTAAGTTAGGGAATCCCATGAGTCAATAAAAAAATATAATAGAATACCACAAGGTTACGAAGGATCCTATCGAAATAACATGGGATCTGTTGTACCTACAACAAATGGAGACTTCCTGGAAGAACAAGTTATCTCTGCAAAACAATAACCTTTTCCAATCAAACCTGTCAGCAAACAAATGATTAACTCTCAAGAAATGTTAATATATGAATGTAAACAACCAAGAATTATCAAAATTATTAATGCACTTCCATTCATGGTCATTTTAAAAGATGCAACTCTGATTCAGATGTCATTGGAGGATTGGGATCATTTGAACTTACGCTGACATAGGCATGCAGTTTAAAGTTGAACCTGGGGTCATACTTTTACCACTTTTGGGTTTTCACACAGAGGCCACTGAAACCACCATTTGTTCCTTCCCCCCTCCCTTTTTTTTAAATAGCAAGATTGTAATGACATAGGACCACTGCCCCATGTTCTGGTGATCAGCGCCATTCACAAAACTGACCTGGAAACTAAACAAGTCGGCTCGGTAAGGAGACCTCTTGTCTTCCAGCTATATGGCTGAAAGCAACTACCATGGCTTGGTTACCATCTTGTGATAGTTTTAGTCCAAAATCAAGCCTATGATCATAGTGAGGTTGGACTTAGATAGGACCCCCTCGTCCTGATGCACAGTACTCTTGTGTTTGGGAACAAATGGGGTTCCATTTCACACATGGATTACAAGACACTGCCATGGCTTGGTGTCCACATGATGGCAGCATTACTCATTGATGCTCTATAGATCATGAATGAGTTGAACTATGATAGGATCTCCCATCTTCCAAAAAATATGGAAGCCAACTCCCCATACTATATGGCAAAGATGTCATTCCATTGAGCACTTATGAACATAAGGAGCTGCCTCATGATGAGATCCCTCATCTTGCAATCCATACAATAAAATATATGGCCATAATTGAATTCCAAAGGGTAAGACTGACCGGGCTATAAAAATATGCCACAGTGCTCTAATGAGACCTTAGACAGGATGAACCTTTTTTTCCACAACTATCACCATCAGATTAAGGCATGTAGAATATATTAACCTGGACGAGAGACCATTAATATAAAATTATGCAAATATGGTTATAATTCAGATCTAGCAGATCCTGATACGAGTTAGAAAATATAGATACTAACAAGACTGTTTCGGTTGAGAGTATTGAGTACTGAGGAAAAATGATTGCTCATTATTTCCAAGTGTGCAAAGATTACCAAAAATCTACCAATATCAAGCAACCATTCATAAAATAAAAGGAAAATAACACACCAAACCTATATACAGGGTTGAAAAACCTTTTTCAAACAAAATACTTCTTGAGCAGAAAAACATTCACTGGATAGGTGTCAATGATCCCTTCCAGTGTTTGTAATTGAACCGTACTAGGACAAATCTTTTCTGTAATAATGAATGGTCCTAGCCAAAGTCGTTTAAACTTGGTGTACTCTTTGTTTTCCTTGTGTTGTTTGTCCCATCTCAACAATAAATATCCCACTGAGAAGTCTCTGTCTGAGGAAGACCTCTCGTTGAACCATTTCTTAACCAACTGTTGATGTTGGTAGAATTTATTCTTGGCTTTGTCTCTATCCTCTTCTAACTTGAGTAGAGAATCAATCCTCTACTGTAATGGGGAAGAGTCAATCTCTTGGATGGATTGGGCCAATTGCAATGAACGAATGGTGAGATTAGCTGGCAGGACAGCTTCCTTTCCATAAAAAAGGCAATAAGGGGAGTTACCAAGGGCTTCCTTTCGGGTGATTCGATCTTCCCAAAGAGCATAGTAAATTTGGGTGTGCCAGTATTTATGGTGTGAAGCAACTGTCTTTTTTAGAATGCTTATCAATTTTTTGTTTAAGAATTCCACAAGCCCATTGCCTCGAGGGTAGTAATTAGCAGAAAAATTAAGCTTAATTCCCTTTTCAAGGGCGTAGCTGGTCAGGGGGTGCCAAACCTGGTGATTATCTAATTTTCAAGGAAGGAAATTACCTGGTTCATGTTACACAGCCTTAAAGGGACTGCTTTTACCCACCTTGTAAAATATTTATTGGCTGTCAAGATATATTTATGTTGTAATGAGGATACGGGGTTGATGGGTCCGACGAAATCCAGTCCCCACTGTTGAAATGGGAATTGAACTACTACGGGATGCAAAGGAAAGGTAGGTTTCTTGATTTTGCTAGCGTAATTCTGGCAAGGCTCACATTTTCTGACAAATGAATGTGCATCTCTGAATAGGGTAGGCCAATAGTATCCTTCCCTGATGATTTTATGAGCCGTTGTATCACCTGAGAAATGTCCACCTACAAGTCTTGCATGAAATTGAAATAGGAATTCATCAGTCTGATCCTTTTCCAGGAAGCTAAGAAACACTCCATCATAATTCTTCCTAAATAGAACATTATCAATAAGTTGATAAGAGGCTGATTTCAGCCTTAGTGCTCTACATTTTTTGGGATCAAGGGTTTCAGGAGAAAACCCATTATGAAGAAAGAATTTTATGTGATCATACCATTCAGATGCTACACTTTCAAGTGCATTAACAAAACCTGTAGGAGTAGCCTCTTTCTGTTCCCAATCAGTGTGCTGATATTCAGGGTCACTTGACTGGGCGGTGAGATGACACAAACCTTGTCCTCTAACAATCTTCACAGGATTGATCTCTAGATCATATTCTTGAAGGGCAGTCATCCAATGAGCTCTCTTTTCTCCCAACTCCTTTTGGATGAGGACATTGCGAATGGCCGCATAAGGGACAATTACCTTAGTCTTGGACTTCAACAGATAAGGCCTGTAATGTTTTACTGATTTATATACTATGTAAGCATGTTTGTCAACCTGGGACTAATGGAGTTCAACCCCTTTTAATGTTGAACTCATGAAATAAATGTGGATCTCTGCATCCTCGTTATTTTTCTGCGATAGGACAGCTGCATAGGAAAAGTCAGTAGCAAATGTATACAATATAAAATATTTACTGAAATCTAGGGACATAAGAGCAGGTGCTTCTGCTATGGCTTTCCGAATTTCAGTAAATGAATTCTTTTTTTCATCAAACCACTTAAATGGTACATCCTTCTTGACTAGGAATTGCAGGGGTTTCACAACTTGAGCAAAATTTGGAACAAATCTACGAACAAAATTGAACTTACCTAAGAATGATTGCATTGCCTTATGAGAGTTGGGGAGGCTGAGCTTCGAGATTGATTCAGCACATTCTGGATCGATGATCATTCCTTCCTTCAAGACTATGAAACCCAACAAATTCCCTTCTGTTACTGCAAAGATGGACTTCTTGGGATTGAGGGAGATGCTGAAATTTTTGCACCTTTCGAATACCTGTTTTAAAGCAGACAAATGATCCTGTCGTTTTTTAGAGTAAATAGTAACATCATCTAAGTATACAATGACAAAATTATGGACCAAGCCCCTAAAATCTATGTCCATAGCTCTCTGGAACATGGCTCATGCGTTTATTAGTCCAAATGGCATTCGTCTATACATGAATGTCCCCCAAGGGGTCCGAAAGGTAGTTTTAATTTGATCGTTGGGCGCAACCAGGACTTGGTTGTAGCCAGAAAAACCATCTAGCAGCGAAAACATCTCCAATCCGGCTACTTTCTGTAGGATCTGCTCCATTGGAGGAACAAGATAATTATCTTTCTCAGAGGCTCGGTTGAGATTCCTGAAGTCTGCGCAGAGTCTGATTTCCCCATTCTTTTTACAAGCAGGAACCAAATTAGCTATCCACTGCGTGTGCCTGACGGGAAATATGATCCTGGCCGAGAGTAGCTTGTCAAGTTCTTTCTTAACGGAAGGCTCCATACTGGGGTGCATTTTCCTCAATTTCTGCTAATAGGGATTTACCTCAGGTTTCATGGGGATGTTATGATGCATGAAGGTAGTATCGAAAGTCCTGAGTTCATCGTATGTCCAGGAAAAAATGTCTTTAAATTCCCTGCACAGTTTGATAAAACCTCTTCTTTCGTCACGCGAACAATGTATTCCAAGATTTATAAATCGAGGCTCATGCTCTATTCCCAAGTTGACAGGGGTGTGATTCAAGGTTAAGATTTGAGTCTTGCAGTTGATAGTTTGTCTAAATTTATCTTGTAAATAACTTCTCCAGACTGATGAAAAACTTGGAGATGACGTTGAAAGGATTAGATAGATACTTCTCATGATCAGCTTCATCGAAAGCCATGCCCTCGAAGGTATTTTGGGCTGACAGGAAGTCAAGTATTTGATGGTCATCATCAAACAATTTCCAACTTGTGAAATTGTCGGGTATAGAGGGTCTGTACATCAATTCGATAGAGAAAGTTTGTGGAGACAAACCTTTAGGATGGATTAGTCTAGATGCAGTATTGGCTAACAGATATGCATTAAAGTTTTGTGATCTAGGAACAAATTTAATATTAAATGCTAAGAAGGAATTAGTCATCTTCCTGATTAATCTTTGGTAATTAACTAGACATGGAGATAGACAATGTATCTGATTTCGTACTTGCTTCACAATGATTTCGGATTCTCCTACTCATTCAATTGATTTCTCTCCCATATCAATAGCTTTCCCTAGTCCTTGGACTAATTCCTTGTACTTAGCCACGTTATTGGTACATTCAAATTCCAACCTGCATGCAATCATTGTTTTGATCCCTTTAGGATCAATAAGTACACATCCTGCACCTGCTCCCTCCTTTGACCTGGAGCCATAAAAAACAAAGTCCAAACTATAGGATCAATCCTGAAATTGGTATTTACATTATATAAATTATGAACAACAATGCGAGAGAATGGGACAGATGTAAGATGAGTTATCTGAGAGTGTTTTTGCTCATTCTCTGTTTGTGAGACATCAGTAGGTAAGTCTCCAAAGAAAGTGTCAAATGTGAAATGTTCAATTTGATTGTTAAAGAAGGAGACAGATTTGTTGGAACCGTTGAGATCAATTATAGTTTGTTTCATGAATGGTTCCCTGTCAACTTTGAGCTTGTTAGGTTTCCCATTAAGAGGCAACCACAGGTGGGACCAATCAGTAGCAAAGTAACCTTTAAGTTTCTCTGACCAATCCCGACTTAGCCACATACCGTAAGTCTATGGAATATCTGCAATCACAATATCGATAGTTTGATGAATCCGAGGATCTGCAGATAATCCAAGAAGAACATTCCTCAGCCTCCCTACAACTTTAACCTTGGATCTATCTAATTGCACAATTTGAATAGGACAGTTTCCTACGTGGCATTGAGCTTCTTACACACAGAAGGGGGCATAACATTGGATGAAGCACCTGATTCTACCATACAGTTATGCATGTTCCTGTTAAATATTTCAAAGGTAAGTAAGAAGGGAGGGATGCCCTTGCTTCTAGGTTTTGGAGGGTTTGGCCTGGGAGTGGAGTCAAAATTATTATTCTCAGCTTCTTGGGGTTGCTTTATTATCATTATTTTGGGCAAGGAATCCCTTATGGAAGGGATTTTGAGAAGGTCAAATAAAGACATGTTTGCTTTGACTCTTTTAAGGTCCTTGACCAAGTTGTATTCTAGCTCAGGAATGAGGGCCTCCTTCTAATTCTGAGTCTTACATTTGCTAGGGGCCTGTGTCCGGGGTGATGATTCCTGGGGAAGTGGTCCTTTAGACCTGGTATTGTGTGTGTGATGTATATTAAAAACCGTGTCGATTTCTTCTGCTTCTTCTTCTTCTTCCGAAAAGAATCTCATAGAGCTGACCTGCTGGTCATCTTCCTCTTCCTCTTGGGGAGGTTGTGAATCTTGAGTGGAGTGATCTTTAGAGGGTTCTAGAATGTCTGGTGTTCCTGCAGCTAAGGCTTTCAAGACAGAAAATATCTCTTCTAAGGTGAATCCCTCACTGGGATTTGGAGGTGGTGGATTCTGAGGAGGTTGATTTGGCATCCTAAAAGGTGGCCTATTAAATCCCCTATTGTTTGATTGATTTTCATTGCTTGTTTCTTGAGATCTACCATCTCGTTAGATTTGAAGGATATTCTTCACTTCACTCATATTGAATGGATCTTGACTGGTAGTAGCAGGTTTAGGGGAACTGTCACTTTTCTTGCGCGAGGTAAACGCTTGTCCAGATGTGGTGTCAGGGTTGTCTTTGAGACAGAACATGTCCATTTCGACTTGTATGGCTTTGGAGAAGGCGTCTTGCAATGACTCTTTACGGTCCATTTTGAGCCACATGGCTATTTAGGTTGGGAGATCCTTAATATAGTATGCTACTAGTAATTCCTCAACATGAAGTACTGTACTTGGGATCCTATTCTTTAAATATGAAAATCAGTGATTGTAATCTTTGACTCTTTCTTCACCCTTAGTTTTCATGGAAGAGAGCTCTATGACTAACTCCTCTAGTGTCTTTTCATCCCCAAACTTTTTAGTGAAGAGTTCGAAAAACACATCCCATGGCGGGATGGAGCTAGCTTCTTAGGAAAAATCCTAGGTAGAAGCCTTTCCCTTAAATGTATAAGGGAACAGTCTGCAAACCACATCTTCATGT
The DNA here is from genome assembly GCA_001517045.1 of Pseudotsuga menziesii. Taxonomy (NCBI): domain Eukaryota; kingdom Viridiplantae; phylum Streptophyta; class Pinopsida; order Pinales; family Pinaceae; genus Pseudotsuga; species Pseudotsuga menziesii. Next base: position 1,140,359 of record LPNX010753036.1, read on the forward strand.
ATGACGTTCCTAAGTCTGATGGCTTGCATGAAGGATTTGATGTGGTCTTCCACAGAGATTTTGTCATCTGAATTAAATTTTGGAAGCCACTTCTCGGGGTTTGTAGGAAACCTATGCTGATCACCTAAAACAGACACGACATCCCCATCTAACCATGGCTTGTTGTGATGTTCGTCATCCATAGGGAAAAATTCCACTGAGGAGTCTAACGATCCGTCTGAGGAAGATGAAGAAGAGGGAGGAGATGGGGTGGTCCTCCTACTCGGATGCTATGTTGAGGAGTCGCTGCATCCTGAAAAAGGGAACCTAGATCAAACCCAAGAATGGATGGTTCGCTGAAAAGGTCATGACGTCTCTTAGTGTTTTGGTCACCCATACTTAGACTATCTTGATTATTGTTTTGGGGAGGATCCTGAGTGGGATGTTCTTCAGTGAATCGTCTTCGAATCTTGGCAAAGTTGTGGGAATTACCCTTCAACAATTGTTCAATTATGATGGGTCCTAGGATGGGTGATACAAGAACATATCTGTCTGATTGGGTAATCTGTTCTTAGCCAGGGGTAATAGGGACAATATCTAAACCTTGTGTTATTTGTTCCTCTCATGTAGACGCATGGGTGTGACTGTGGGTGATGATTAGATCTCTTGCTGGAGGAGGTGTATGAGTATTTCGTTTAGGCATGATGTGTTGGCCTTCCTTCTAGCACCATTTGTTGAAGCCTTAGCTGTGTATGTGGCTGAAAAGGGGGTCTAAGGCTTACAACACACAGAGAAAACCTAGCCAAAGGCTTCAAACAATCCCACGCAGGTATTGTTCTATCCTTGATCTGTTTGGGATAGTGATCTCCCACGGATATTACAGTAGCTTCCCCTGGCCTTCAAGGGGTTCGATCCACAGAGGATCTGTTTCCCAAATTGGGAAAACAATGTAGGTGGCACAAAGAAAAGAAAAATCAAATCTAGCTAAGAGAATTATCCTGATCTAAACCTAAGCTAGCTAAAGAATATTTTGGGTTGATATGCAGGTGAACCAGAGGTGTAAGAAGACAAGTACTTTTCATCCAATCAAGAAAAATGTAAATCATATTAGAAACTCATCATTTAATTCACAACTAATTAATGAAAACCAATTAGTTAGTGACTTAAGATTCTATCATTCTGAATTAACCTGCATAGCACATGTAAGTTGAAAAACAAACATATTATGTTGCTAAATATTACTGTTCAGTTATTCACAGAAATAGATAAAGACAGTTCATAAAATAAATTTCATGAAGCTTTATCAATGCATTAATAAATAACAGAGATAAATTTGAGTTAAATAAACACATTTGATAATTGTAAATAAATAACAGCATTATCTGTCCATTTGAAACAAAGAAGATCGAGATCTATTTGAAGAAATTCATTTAGACAAAGACAAGAGATAAGAAATAACAATATTGTATTGATTTGAAGTTCAGTAAAAAATTACATAAACCATATGAACAACCAGAGGTGTTTTTCAATCTCCTGTATCAGTCTTCCTCCTTCCAAAAGTCCAAAAAAAGTGCTTAATATGTTCAAGATCACCCTCTTAAATAATTATTACAAAAAAATGGATATTCCCCTAACGGGGATCAAAGCCTAAACAAAGCTAATATCCCAAGAAATCTCTCCACATATTCCAGATACGTAGCAATTCCTCAATATCAAGGTAACTGGCAGATTCAATGCCAAGATTGGCATTGCACTTATGATATTCAATCTCATTCTTAACCAATTTATGCCAAAATCGGATATAGATGTGGATCTTTCTCTCTACCGCAAATGGCTATCTGATAAATTGATCTACATCGTGGATGTTGGTGTGGTCAAGTTTCTTGATCTTCTCCTCTCCCTCATCCCTTCCCTGCTCCACTTGCTCAATCATCAATCCAGGTGGACATGCTTTTTCAATAAGCACCATTGCAGGAAAGGACAATTCATCCATAAGGTTGTCAACTGCATACCATCTTTTGCTGCAAATGGCCTGGGCTTTCTTTATGGCTTCTGCTACTGTCTCATCTAGATGTTCCCAGGATCTCAAGATAATCTTGATCCTCTTAAGCTGGAAGTTAGTGAGAAAAGTGACATTATTTGGCTTATCTTTCATGTACCTTTTCTAGTCTATCACTTCATAATAAGCCTTCGAAGCTTGTTGTCTCTTCTCAGCTAGGTCTTCCATAACAACAAAAATCTTGTAAAAAATCATGTGAGTTTCAAAGATATTATCTAGAGTTTTAAATAACTCATAGGCCAAATCATGATGTTCCTTGTTGGTTTAAATGGCAAGCTCTTTAAATTCTTCTTGGGAAAACTTGGATAACGAAGATGAAACTACACTTGCTGTTGCATCTTCACACTATCTTTCTAACAATTCAACCTTATGAACCAAAGTGACATTAATAGTCTTTTCTCTTTGCAGTTCTTCACTGAGAGCAACATTCTTCTCTTGAAGTTCATCATACCTGTTCCCATGTTGCCTCTTAAGTTGTTCCAGTTCCTCCTTCAGACTGACAATTTCTGCTTTCTGTTTGTCAAATTCTCAGTTCAAAGTGTTAACAGCATCAAAATTGGTGCCTGTAAAAGCCCCTAAAACAGATGCAGCATCTATGGCATACACCTGCAGGTCACTTGATCGCTGGGTCCACACAACCTCATTTGCAATAGATATGTCCATATCACTCTGATCCATGTTCCTCTTCTTCCCCTTCTTCACCACTGATCTATCATCTTTATTGTACTGATATTCTCCCAGGGATATCACAAAATCTTCATTGAATTCATCCCTCATGTCATCAATGGAGGGTATATTACTGCCTGTGGATATCCGAGAAGAGGTTTGAGTTATGGTGTGAGAGGTTATATTCATAGTAATAGGAGAAGTGGATGGAGAGGAGGTAACATTCTGAGCAAGAATCACTTGCAAAGCAGTGGTCTTGAGTGATGATGGTGAAACTACCAAAATTTTCTCAGTCATAGGGGATGACACTAAGCTAAATGAAGGGATATGCAATGGAATTTTGAAAATTGGAGGCACAATAGATGAAGGAATGGGAATATCCACAGAAATAGGTGTAATAGATTCAGGTAGACAAGTGGCATTTTAATAAAGCTGGGTCATAAAAGGTGTCATGGTAGAACCAACAGATAATGAAGATAAAGCTATTATTGATGAAATAAGTAACGCAGAAGAGGAAGGGCCAGAATGAGAAGAAAGTTGAGATTGTAAGGGAGGTGATGAAGATTTGTTATTGCTACCATTGGTAAAATTCAGTAAATTGTTACCATTTCCAGTTTCAATGGTAACAGGAACAGGGGAAACCCTCTCATCCTCTTCCTATGAATGAGTCAAATCTATAGTAGAGGTGGGGATAGATGAAATTAAGGATTCTAGCCATTTGAGAGGTTTCTGTTTGATATGTGCTTGCACATATTCAGTCTTTTCAACCACAGTGGTCACCTGAGCATCTTCAACTGGCTGAGAGGTTGTAACTTCTTGAGTGTCTAGTGCTAAATTCATTTTGCTCAGTCTCTATTTGATCTGCTCTGAAGTGTGCAAATAGGCCTTGACCTGCTGCTCCACAAATTTCTGGGGAACTTCTTCCATGGGAGATTTCCCTTTAGCTGTGTCTGAACTAGGTTCCGTGGATACATTTGTGGATGCAAGAGCCTCCTTTGTCGTGGCTTTAGCTTCCCTACCTTCCGTGTCTCTTATTACCTTTTCCTGAATGTAACTCCATAGACCTGTAATGTCGAACTATGTCCCTGATTTCCTTTTGGTATTGCAATATATGACTTTGTTCTTCCTTGCTTTTAGCCCTCACCAAGAATTCAGAAAAAAGTGTCAACTCCCTGGTAGATGAAGTCATTTGGAATTCTTCATGAGTATATCCTATTTTAAAATTGTTCTGCTTGAGGTGGAAATCAACAATTCCTTTGGGATCATGCTGCCTTTTACTAGAAAAACCAAGCTTGAGCGACACTGTGTGGTCACTAAGCTCTAATGCCCAAGTAGAAGTAGGTATTTTCAAGGATCCAAGGGTTATAGGAAAATTGGGCCAAACTTTCCTCTTAGGTGCAACACATTTTTTGTAAATCCCTTCTGTGACTGTTTGAAATGATATCTCCTCAAGGACCAACTTGTCTAGCACGACCTTAGGAAACATATGAGCAACATTGCTACCAAAAACCCTGATATAGGTGAATGATTCACCGACATACCAATATCCCATAGTGGCTATGAGGGTTTTAGCTTCAGGTGAGAATGTAAGAGCTTCCTTGTTGAAAATCAAGAAATAGACCCAACCGAGGAAATTCTCACATATATCATAAAACCTGGTTACATAATTGATATCCCATTGCTCGGAATGATAAATATGCACAGGTGGGGCTAGTAATACCCAACTCCATCCCATATTGGGGAAGTGAAACTCAGCACAAAAGATATTCACAATGAAGGTAGACAGATAAAAGTTGGGCTTCTTCCTAGCAGCAGCTTTCTGGAACTCTTGTATGGAATTTTTGAGTTCAAGTGACAAGATGGAAGCCCAAGGGAAGGATTCACCCATAGTTATGACATGGTGAGCAATGGGAGCCCATTCTTCCTTGAAGTAAGAACAGTTGGGGAGACCATAAAGCCTGCATAACATTGCTGCAAGCAGGGAATAAGGTTCATTGAACCATTCGATGGGGTAAAGTTCGTCTTTCCTCTGGGAGAACTTGCACGGTTCAGTCATCCAGGATTTCAACATTTGGTTGAAATAGAACCTAGACTTGGCATCTTTAATAAAGTTTGAATCAAGGAGCTGCGCAAAAGGTTTAAGTGCGTAAATCCTCACAAAGGTTTCAGAGAGAAAATCGGCCAGTTGCGTTCTAATACTGGTGTTAAAGGAACGGTCTCTCAGATTAGCATGGTCTATAATCCATCTAACTGCATCATTGTCAGGGAGGATGGCCAGTCTTGCAACAATCATATGAAGGCCAAAATCCCTAATTCTCTCATAAACGAGTTGATTACCTTGGAAGTCTGAATGGTCATTGTTATCGAATATGGAATAAACTTTGGACCAATCCAACTAGTAGTTTTCAGACACTTGGCCACTAGTATCGGAGAAGACACCAAAATTCGTGTCTTTCGTAAACATGTCTTTCTGGAGGTTTTTTCTCCTAGTAATTCGGAGTGTTTTGGATGTTGCCATGTCCTGTTCTAATGCTGGTACCAGTAATTAAATTGAATTATAAAGGAAGCACAGTAAGCAATTCAAATTGTGAGAAAGTGACTTGATAACCAACCTGAAACCGTAGTGAACACTGTCGAAATTGCTTGGTAAAATCTGGATGTAAATTCACGTAGGAGAGAAAATTACAATGGTAAAAACAGTGAAAACATCGTAAATAAGACCACCATATTTATAATTCATGGGTAATAATATAGACCGTAGGATTAGGGTGAAAAGAACGGTCAGGATCAGGTTTTGAGGGATGTGGGGGCCAAACATGAAATTGAAAATTTTATTAATCATTCTGTAACCCGCATTCCGCATTTTGCGGGATGCAGGATGCAGAATCCCAAAACAGTGAAAGTTTATTCAAATAGTTCTGCACCCAGCATTCCGCAAAATGCGGGATGCGGGTTGCGGACACACGCAAGACAAATGATGACAAACGCCAACTCCGCAACCTGCATTCCGCAAATTATGAGATGCGGGGTGCGGATTGATCAAAGCATATCTAAAATATAGTTCCGCATTCCGCATTCTGCATTTGCGGGATGCGGGTTACAGGGAGAGTGAAATTGAAATATCCAACTAAAAGATCCTGCACTCGCCAACTTGCGGGTTGCGGGATGCGGGCTACGGGATGGCCAAACACTTCCAAACAAACAGTCTTCCCGCATCTTAAAACAAAGAAATCAAGCATGACTTTTCTTTGAAATTTTGTTAAGTTAAGGAATCCCATGAGTAAATAAAAAAATGTAATAGAAGACCACAAGGTTACGAAGGATCCTATCAAGTTACCTTCGTATGTGTGACTAGGCTCCCGTGTCAAAATAACATGAGATCTGTTGTACCTACAACACGTTGCTATTGTCTTGTCAACTTTTTCCTCCCATCACTAAGAAAACATATAATCTGTCTTCCAAGTGTTGATGTTTTAAAAACAATAGTTATTATAGAAATTTAAGCCAAGCTTCATGAAAGAAAAATGAAAAAAAAATGTTAGTTTGCATTTTATTAGTCCTCAACATGTGAGAAAAAAAAATGGGGTTTTTCTTCATTTAGTCAATAGCAGAAGAAAAAAAAAGATGTTTTTCAACAAACAATTTCATTTTTCTTACAATTCGCTCTTTCCTATTGACAAATACAACAAGGTAGTGTGATTAACTCAAACAAAGTCTTCACCTATACTCTTTGACATGGAACATGGTTTGTCTATGAGTTTTGTTGGGTTCTTACTGTGATTGCAAATGATTTTTCCTTTTACTTTACCTTCTACATGGCTATTTCTAACTGTCATTATTTCTTATATGCTTCATTATTAATGAAAAGGATTCTTGCTAATGCAATACCAAAATTTTCTCTTGTTGTTTTTCAATCATTTCATATGTGTATAGACAAATTTGTTATGTCATTTCCATATGAGCTAAATTCATACCAAACATAGCTCAAACAAAAAGTAGACAAAAAATGAAAACCAAAAAATAAAGGAGAGTAAGAGTGTATTCTCTCGTTGTTTTTCAATCATTTCATATGTGTATAGACAAATTTGTTATGTCATTTCCATATTAGCTCAATTCATACCAAACATAGCTCAAACGAAAAGCAAAGAAAAAATGAAAACCAAAAAATAAAGGAGAGTAAGAGTGTACTTGCAAAAAAAACTTTGCAATTTTGACTTTGAATTAAGATTTTTACAACTATCTCTTATGCAATTCAAGGAAAAATATAAAAATAAGCATATTCTATGCATTTTCCAATTGCTACTATGTTGAACTGTAATTTAGTGAAACATTTATTTCTATTAAAGAAGAAAAAATCCATAGCAGCATGGACTAGAAAAGTGAGTTTGGGAAATGAAGCTACTTCTTTATGTTTGATAAACAAAAATTCCTTAGTGGATTTTGCAAAATAAACAAGGCATGGGACCATATATATGGAAGTTTTCTCATGCATTTTTTTGTGTCTCAAGTTGTTCCCTTCAACGGTCAATGTGTAATTCCCAGCGATTCAGGCAAGACCTCAAAGTTTTTTCTATTTCTTTTGTTTTTCTAGAGTGAATTCCCAAGTGAATTGTTATTGTTATTTAATGATATAAAATTATTCATTGCAGGTTGCGCTATAAAATTGCTCACAACTCTTTGTAATTGGAAGTGTTCCTTTAACAAGTGCATGAAATTGACATTTGATGGTCAACGTGCTAATTAAACACATTCAAGCAAGGTGTGAAAGACTTCCAACTGCTTATACTCTTATAAAATGAACTTGCACATGGATTATTGTTGTGCATTAATATAAACTTCTTGCTTGCATGTAATGTCAAATGGAACTATTGCGATTGCTATAGCCAATGACTCTTCTTTTGGTGACTAGAATTTTAAATTGAAAAAAACGTTAGTAAATCAAATATTATTCATCTTTAGTGAACATTGATTTAGTTTTAAATGTTTTATGAAGAGTTTTATGTCAATTAGTTTGTGAAATTGTGTTTAAGAAAATTTGGAAGAAATAAATGCATAGGAATGCTTGTTTTTTAACCAAAATATTCATTCATGTTTTATATTTCACTTTTCCAATAGAAAAATAAAAAAATAAATAGGAATTCAACGTGGGTGATGGAAAAAATATTCTTGTTTTCCTATTAGGAACCTGTTGTCATCATGTTTTATGTTGCATTTTTTAGCTACAGTTTTTTCAATATTTACAGGCTCATTGCTTGCTGTAAAATATGTGTGCTTTGCCCATATAGATTCCAAATGCAAGTTGCATGAATAGGATGATCTGTAAAAGCAATGCTGGAAAATGCTCAAACAATGCTTAAAAAGTACCTGGTTGCATACACCATCATTTATGGAAGCTTCCAACTGTAATTGCAACGTTTTATTATTTTCCCAAATTTTGTCATGATATGTAAATGAACAAGAGTCCCTAATTAGAATGTCTATAGGATAAAAAAATGCTTCATTGTAAGGCTAGTTTTTTCCCTCTTTATCTATAACAATGCCATGATTTTTACAAAGTCGTCTCCTTTCCTTTATGACATGGAAATATTTATGCACAACAAATTGTGTTGGTGTTTTGGCCATTGCTAAATCCCACTTCTAGACCATTTCTTCTTCCTTTCTTGACTTGAAAGTATATAGTTTTAAATTAGTCAAAACATAATATCATAGTTTGTGGACTTTTTTCGCTTATTTTATCTCTCTTGAGCTGTCTTTACTCGTATATTGCAAAAAAAACATGTTAACCTAATGCCTTCTTCTTTCTATTTTTTAAATGAAAGTTTTATGCTCTTATCATGTTTGCATAGTTTTCTTTAGTGCCCGTGCCTTTCTAAATGCAAGAGGTTCAAATTAATATGTTTTGTTGAAAATCTATCACATAGTCTTTATTTGCTAGATTATTTTCTTCATTCTTATTTTTTGGATTTTTGTCCAATGTTCTTGTACATCATGGTACATTAACCAATTGTAAATTTGAATTAATAGTTTTTTCCTAATTGTTTCACATATTATTTTTTTGAATTTGTTTTGTTTAACGTTTTTTAAAATACAATTTTTTGTGTGGCTTTAGTCTTTTTCTAACAATCTAACAATGTCACCCCCTTTTATCCAAGTAAAAAAAAAAGAAAATGTAGAGGCTGCTAAACCTGCTCTGGGACCCAAAAAATGAGTTTGTCACGGTTCGTTTTGTTGAATGTACGACATTAGGAGTCATTCTCTGGACTTGTGTTGTATCAAGTCAGGACTTGTGTTGTGTCAAGTCCTATATATATCTTCCTTTGTTGAGGTGGGATGCTAGTACTGAGATCTTGTGTTGTATCAAGATCGAAGTCTTCTGTTGTATCAAGGACTGTGTAGTCTTGTGTTGTATCAAAGACTGTAGACTTGTGTTGTATCAAGGCATGATCCTAACGAAGTTTCATTTGGGTGGAACTTCATTTGTTGAGGTAGTTATACTATGCGATGTATTACTAGGCATGGTCATTGATTTCTATAAGTCTCCTTTAGGGATTACCTACCCATAGCGTAAATTACTTTAGCATATGACAATATGATCCGGGGTAATATGATATGATCATTAGTATGTGTGAAAATTATTTTTTTTATGATATGATAAGATGAATAAATAATTAATACACATATGGCCCATGTAGTAAATGATAAAAGATAAAGAGAGAAGCAGAGAGAGAGAGAGAGAGAGAAATAATTCAAATTGCCTATGTATGCCACCATTGAACTTGAATTATAAATGATTCAGTTAAAAGTATTAGTTGTAATAAGCATGCATGAATTAAGAGATCCATGCAAAGTTAATAATAGTCTCTTGCATGGACAACACTAAAAGTGAAGCACCATGACACTCAATTAAATCTCCTAAAATAGTGACCATGCTTTTAGTTAAAGATTAAGTTCAGTTCAAAGTAAGTTAGCATTCAATTAAATATATTCTTGGAAGGTACGACGCATTTATTATGCATGATGAAGAATCCAATGAAAATGACAGTGGCACTAGTGCAGGTGAGGCACTTATTTGTTCATGGAGAGAATCTTATTCACTATTGTTGATGCTCCTAGGAGAATTCATGTGAATTCTATTTTCTACTTTTTGCATGATTGAGGTTTTGACTTGTTATTAAAGTGTTGGGCACTTGGTAAGATCATTATAGTTGTTATGAGCGGATATCTTCTCTATTTCTTGGTTGTTCTCTCTTATCGAGCAATTTTCTAATGTTTTGTAAAGAATTCTATGAAAATCTATCTATCATACTCAAAGAGTTGTTGGGTTTTTAATCCTCTATATTTGGAGGGTTTTCCCTAGGTATATCTTGTCTCATGTGGATGAATGTTTTGTGTGATTGAGGTGTTTATGAGATTCATATGTTCAGTGATTGATTAGTAAAAATTTTAAAGTTCAAAGATATTCATTATTGCTCAAATATTAACATGATATTAGAGCCAAGGACGTGAAGGATATGACTTTTTGCAAGAAACAAGAATCCTACGTGCTTCAGAGAATTTGAGAAAATTTTGAAGAATCCATGACATCGATATTTCGATATAACAGAAGATCGCTGTGAGGGTACTTCCAACTTCAACACATGGAAGGAAAGAGTGTTGAAGATTCCGATTTAGGAGCATAATATAGATACCTTCATAAAAGCAGTGGTATAGGAGCCTACCACCAATGCAGGGCAAGTGAATTTCAAGAATAATCAAGCAAATTCCAAAAGAATCATATATGACTAGGTAAAGGATAATCTCATGTCGGTGATCACTCCGCTAAAGACTACTAAGAGTGTTTTGATACACTCACTAATATGTATCAAAGGAAGGATCCAACTCATAAGATGACCTTGAAGAACAAGCTCTGAAACCTAAATATGGATAATGATGAATCGGTAGAATCATTCTTCACCAAAATCTCTCAGGTGAGAGATTAACTTGTTAGAATCAGAGTTGCGATAGATGAAGATGGCCTTCTTAAAATACCATTAATGGGCTTCCATCTACATGGTAGAATTTTCTAGCAGCTATAAATGGCCTAGAAGTTCAACCAAACTTTGATATATTATGTCATGATTTCCTCCAAGAGAAGGGTCAAATTTAGAGCAAATCTATGTGCACCAAAGAGGAGAATTTTTCCCTCGCAAAAATCATTAAGAAAGGGAGAAATCGATTTAATATAAAGAAGTTGTTTTAATAAGAGGAGTCCAATAATTTTTTTGATAGATAACAAATTTCAGTGCTTCCACTATCAAAATATAGGCCACTTTGCATGAGATTGTAATTCAAGGAAAAATAGAGAAAGAAGGGTTCATGCTTCTACCGCAATAGAAGAAACTTCCCAGAAAGATGCACCCAAGGAGAAGGAGATGAGGAGGGAGTATTACATTGTCTCGAAATTTTCTGAATATATCATCACAAGTGAAGATGCATGGTTGATTAACAATGGAGCTTCCAAACACATGTAAGGGTACAAGGGTGCAATCTCTAACCTAAGGGAGAAGAAGTTTGCATGCATTGTAGAGTTATGGGACAAATCAACTTATTCGATCTGAGTTGGATATGCATCCTTCCAGCTAATTTTAGAGAAGTCTTACATGTGGAGACCATTATTTATGTCCCAAGATTGTAGCTCAGTTCTTGAAGATAAGGGCTTCCTAGTTATCTTCATGGAGAATCAAGCATACCCCTAGTTGAAAAACACAAGTGTTGATGATGATGTTGTGATTGGAGTTCGAGAGGGAAGACTCTACAAGGTACCTTTAAAGTATCTTCATGCCATGGTACATCACATTATCAGTCCATGCGAGCTATGCCACGAAAGGCTTGGTCAAATCCACTACAAAGCACTGCCATGGTTATAACAAATCGTTTAAGGTATGCCTATCTTAGATTTTGAGCATGATAGTGTATGTTAGGGATGTGCACCAAGGAAGAATATGAAAATGAGTTATCCTAGAATCCATAATATATCTAAACAGATTTTATATTTGATGTATGCATCCCTATGTCATCCCCATCCCTTAGTGGTTATCTATATTATGTATTGTTTATTGATGACTTCTCTAGAAAGTCACGAATTTACTTCCTTAATTCTAAGAGTGAAACCTTTGGAAAGTTTCAAGAATTTAAAGCCTTAGTAGATAATCATATAGGAAGTCACATTCGTGTCCTAAGGTTTGATAATGGAGGTGAATTTGATTGTAATGCCCCGATTTTGACCCCATTTGCATTAAAAGGTACATGATGTATATATTGTAATAAATCGTGGTGTGGAGCTAAAGGCAAAAGCCCCACCATCGATTCGGTTGTGTTATGTTTCGGCAATAGGGATCGTTGTCGATAGTACATCATGCTATCTGGCACACTATAGTTTTGGCATCATGTAAGTATGCACATCAATTTAAAATAAACCTATAGCCAGCTACGATGGTGCAACATTAAATGAAAAGGGCATGATTCCTAAGGTTAAGGGGGGGTTGTCTAACCCGTGGGGGCCATTGGGAGTTTTCCATGTGTCGACCACCTTAGTTTCTATTGCTAGTGAGGGAAGCTATGGGCTGGCAAGAAACCACTACGCTCACACCTGCACTCCCTCCACAACATGACGATCGATCATTTTGTCCACTCTCCCCACTGTCGACTGATCGTTTTCCTCAGGCAGGGCAGAGTTAAAATGGATTACATTTCCTTGTTGGGGGGTTTGTTCTTCCCTCCTCTCATGAAGTTGCTAGTCTGCGGTTGTGTTCACCCTCATGTTCATGCAGAGAGTCGGTGTCTTTTTCCACCATTGTTAGACTGCGTAATGTTATGTTTTCCATCGTTGGATCGTGGTGGCATTCTCTTCCACAGTTTTGTTGGTCGTGTCCTTTCCCCTCACGCACAGATTGAGAATCAGTTATTTTCCCATTTTCTATTTGTGTAACTTTCTTCAGCGATTGCATTGAGGAATTGTGTGCTGTGGGCTCATGGATGTTGGACATCTGTTGATTTCCACATTCGTTGGCTGAGTTTTCCCCTATCCATGCTGGGAGTTTTGCTTCTTTCCCATTTGCGGACTGTGTATTGTCTTCCCCTGGTTTTGGGTTGCTATGTATGCAAGTACCTATTTGGGTTGCTACTGAATTGTTTTGTCCACGCTAGGGCTAAGAACAACTCTGAGTTGTCTTGTGGACTTGAGCCATGTTCACCTTTTTGTTTGGGGTTGTCACCCTGTTGTCTTCATCTTCTTCACAGAGCTGTGAACTATTTGTTTTACTGCAGTGTGCAATGGTTGGTCTTCGGACTGTTGAGAGTAGGATTAGAGGCGGGGTATGCTTGAGAAAACTGGTGTTTGGAGCCACTCAGATAGAGTTAGACTGCTGGCTTTCTTCTCCACAACCCTTGAAGAGTATTGGAAGGGGAAGTCAGGGCCTGAGGGACTGTGAAGTAGAGAAATGACTGATTCCTGCTATTGCGTGTGTGGATGTCTTAGAAGTTAGGATTAGCTCTGGGGTAAGTGTCTTTAGCTCTCTATTGAGACCACCAGCTTAGCATTTAGCCTTTCCTAGCTCCTTGACGACCTGATAAACCCTACTGTGTGGGCTTGGCTAATTTGTGTACCTTGGCTATGTGTAGGCCTGCTTTGACCCTTACTCCTTGAGGAATCATGCCCAACTCAGGGGTGGCAGTGTTGCTGAGAGATTGATGAGCACACTGGCTTATGGTTGGGTGGAATGTTGTAGCGACGTAGCTAGTTGTGGGACAAGTCCTTTTTGAGATGAGTATTCTTAACTATTTTGTCTCTACATTTATATTTACTGAATAATGATTATGATGAACATGTGGTATGCTTAAATGAATGTATGTTTTCTTCCGCTATGCATGTGAAGGTTTATGCGTCTTAGCATGTTTTATGTTTTAATTTTTTATTTCAGCACTATATGTATGTTCATCTTCATGGGGCTATTTGCCCATATGTTTGGTGATAGTAGTGTCCTCTTCGCCAGTCAGAGGGTCGGGGACATTACAGTATGGTACCCGAGCTAAAGGTTGCAGCATGGGCCTGAATGGGCCATGAAGATGCAGTGACAGATCTTATGTTGTAGCACTTGGGCCTTAGAGGGCCATGATAAATATTTAATAGAGGCAGGTTGCTTACTGCCTAGCAGAAACCAGGAAAAATGGGTGAAGACAAGAAAATTTCACAAAAATTTCTAAGTGCCATAATTTCAGCTCATTGAAAAACTTGGTGACAAGTTCTTCCGATGCAGCGGAGCACTTAGTGGGAAGGCCACCCGACGGATAGTTGACCCGACGACCGATGTGGCAGGAGACAGAGGAGGAAAATTCAGAAAATTTCCTAAGTGTTTTGGCCATTGACACATTGGAACACTTAGACAGATCGATTGCAAATGCTTAGCTGGTTGAGCACCGCTGTTGCAGATGGCTAGACCACTATCCTTCCGACAGATAGAGCCTCCAACCGTCAATGGCACAGAATTATTGAAAATTTTCTAAGTGTTGACTTCACCGGCCATCGGAGCATGTTAGTTGTGTGGATCACCAATGAAAATCGAAAGGAATTAGATGATCTTGCGTCCTCGTTATGGATAGCTAGAGGACTATCCTTCCAACGGATAGAGCCTGCGACCGTCAACACCATAGAGGAAGACGTTGCGAATGCCGATGCAGTAAATAAAGTTCAAAAATTTTCTCTAAGGCCCAAAATCATCGACCATCGGAAGATGATAGTGGTTCGTGTGCCCACCGTTGCGGAAGCCTAGAGCACTAGTCTTTCGACGGGAAAATTTTCGACTGCCGATGCCGATCGGAAATCATTAGCAGATTGGGCCGCCGATCGAAAAAAAGATCGAAGATGATGAGCCGTTGTTGTGGCTGCTGAGTGAACTATTCCGCCGATGCATTTGTCTTCCACTCGCCGATGCCGAGGTGTTAGTGAATTATGGTTCCGATAACTATGGCGGCGACAAGCAGTTGCTTTGATCGACGAAGGATAGGGGAGATGGAGCTGATGGAATCGGTGGAAGGTAGAGGAAGTTTTTGCATCGGCGTAGAATAAGAGACAGTTGAGTTGATGAAGTGGCGGAAAAGAAGACTAAAGAGAAAAATTTCAAAAAATTTTCCAATTCGTAGAATCATTGGCCATCAACAATGGTTAGTTGATCACATCGCTGATGATTAGGTGATTCAGTTGCCGATGAGCTACGTCAGATAAAGTTAGTTGATTGAACGTCCACCATTGCAGCTGATTAGTAGACTATTCCGCTGATGGACATTGTTCTGACCGTCGATAGACCCATGGCTACGGAAGGCATAGAGAGATCGTGGGCCGCTATTTCGGCCATATAAAGAACTAATCACCCGATGTTCTCCAAGCGCTGATGCCACAAAATCCTAGTCGATCTGACCGCTGACAAAGTCGTGAGCTGCAGAAGATATAGTTCGATTGTGGGCCACCATTTCGGAAGCTGAAGGGACTAACCATCCGATGCGTAGGGCACCCGGCCGCCGACGCAACAGGTTAGTCTATGCTATCGCTGATGAAGTTCGGAGCAATAGACGATTACAAACTCGATACTACAAACGAAAATAGATCAAGGAATCGCTGATGAAACTAGGAACAGTAGATGAGCAACTCGCCAATACAGTGGAAGAAATTAGAGGTTTCAGCCGCTAAAATGCCAGAATATTAGTAAGGAGAGGACCTAATGAACAGTTAGTTTTCTCCCCGATGCAAATTGGAAGTCTAGTCATTTTTCCCGCCGAAACACCGAAGAAAAATAAAGGAACAGACCGCTAGTGAGCTAGGCATTTTGACCACCTAAGTGTCGGAAAATTTGTTGGGAAGGGACCCGATAGGGAGAAAGAAAATTGGGTTTTCTAGTGGAATTTTTAGCAGTTCCAGCTAGTGCTCTAGTGAGCTTTGCAGTGAATTTCTCATTGGGGTTCTCAGCAGTTTCAGGACTGAAAAAGGAATAAAACCCTAGGTGGCTGGAGTTCGCATTTTATACCCAACATTCAGTGGTGTGTTTTTCCATCATTTTTGAAATGATGTGGTTTTCACACCCGGGGTCAGAATGAATCATATGGATAGGCAGGAGCAGCAAAGTGCTAAGTGACTGCCTGAAAGAGAAAGGTCCTGTTGTCAAATGGACAAATCTGGGAAATTGGATGCCTAGAGGGAGCAAGACCATGCAGTCAAATCAACTATTGTGTGGAAGAGGAGTTCCATGCAAGGATGAGGGACGTAAAAAGGGAAGTTTCCTTGCTGATTATAACTACATTTTATAATTTTTATACATGAAATGTATGAGGATATGCCTTGCATTCATAGGATATTACATGCTGGTAAAAATAGTGAGGATTATACGTTTATAATGAACCACTAATGATGATTATTGCATTGATGTTGGCATTAGTGGAAAAACCAACGACAACATGAGCATGGTTGAATATGTTGCTGATGCAGACGAATGTGACTAGCAACCCTATGGAGAAAGGGATAAGGCAACAAGTCTAGAATCAAAAGTTGGTGAGCAAATTTTGCAATCTCCTGGAAAGGACCAGCCAAATTGGCAATGTCAAGGGTATAAGTAGGATCCATGAAGGTAAGAGTTTAATTATGACAATTTCCTGGAGTGGTAAAGGTAAGAGATCTCATACCATGTGGATATTTGAATGTTATACTACCTTCATATAGAAATATGTTATGCCTATATTATGTTGCTATGAGCTTAGTAGCCCGAAGAAAGTAAGCACTGATGATCTTGATTATAGTAATGCATCCTATATGAAGTAGTCATGGTTAGGCCATGCATGGTATGTTTGAATGCATAGTATTCCTGAATCAATGCAAGGTAGCATTGAGTGGATATGCATTAAAAGATTTCATAAATCTTGTAGTTATGCATTGAATGGATGCATATGAAGGATGCGAGTAAATGATTACCTAAGTATGGGTGCAAATGTTGTGATGCATTGCATGAATGCATTAAGATAGCGCATGTGATATTATGAATAAATAATGGCTGAAATGATGAATTGATGACAATTTTAGAACCATTTCAAGAGCTGTTATGAATGTAGGATAGTAAGTGCATGAAGGTAGTCATGATCGACTGGCTACCGAAAATGCTCTATGGAAGGGCAAGGTGGTACAAATGATACGCTTGTGAAGCAAGGAGTATCTAAATGTTTCATTTAAATTACATGAATGATGTGATTGTACCCTGTAATCTAAAGTATGATAATGATTACGTGAAGTAAATGAGTTTTGGTAATATTGATGCGATTAACAGCTGGAAGTATTGGAATTTTATAAATTCTAAAAATGCTTTAGTGATTGTTGCAGCAATGAAAAGGTTATATGCATCAAGACTTACCAAGTGTTTGGCTGATTGAAGTTCAGGTTTCAGGTAGATTGTTTGGAGCATGGAAATGAGATTAAGACCATGACAAATGCCGAAAATCTACCATGTGAAAGAGCCAAACCTCATGAGAAGAGTCTCATGGTTGTGAAACTAGTTTATATGCATAATGAGTTGTCAAATTTGAATTTGTGAATTTCGGGTTTGAGAAATTGCTGACAACTACTAATCACTATTGGCTTGCATAGAATTGTGTCAGGAGGACGCAATGAAAGTGGGTGTTCATGTTATGAAGCATAGAATTATAATGGGCATAGTGGTGTTGCTTACAAGAGACCCACAAATGAGGATCACCTCATTGCCAAGCAAATCAATTTTTGTAGTAAACAAGTTGCAAATTCTCATTGAATTTAATTAATAATGTTATTGCTTGGTTATGGAACAATAAAATTTGGATTGTATTATCAGATAATGACTGACTGTTTGGCTATTTGATGAATGTGCCAGGGGTACACACTGAAGGAAGATCATGTGTGTTGACCTACAAGAGCCAAACTTCATGGGAAGGTTTTCCCTTATCTTGGAATGGGTTTCAGGTGAAACTCCATTGGACATTTTGGAAATGTCTCATCTGCACTACATGTTTGGTAAGCAACATGAGTGAGATGGTATAGATAATGTCAGTAAGACATGTGTGGATACTACATGAAAAGAGGAGTTGGGATGGCAAACCGAGGGACTGCCAACTCAGAGAAGGGAGCCTCCATTCCTCCTTAACGAAGGAAAATTGCTTCGGCAAATGGATAAGTGTTATGTGACCCTAGCTAAGAATACGCATGTCAAATTGTTAAATTCAATATGCAAAGCATGTTTTGATTTTGTTTCTGTTATGGAAGATTGCTTGAGTATGCATAGGGCCTACATGGCACACACCGAAAAATGGTGCACACTTTCCTGATGTCGAATCATGGAAGGGTTTTTCAATATTGATTACACCCTAGGGAGTGGACGCACTCCTTGTGTCTCAATACTTGATAGTGAATGATGTGAAATATGGTTACAATTTTGGAGCAATAATGCTAACGAATATGCTTACATTGCTTGTGTTGTCAGGATAAACAAATGTATCCTAGTATTGTACACTAAATGGACAAAGGATTGAGCTCATCCTACCTTCTACTAAAGAGCACAGAGAAGGAGACATTCCTGAGGTACTGTCGACTCAGAGAAGGGAGTGGTCTCTCTAAAGGGCATAGAAAAGGAGACATTTCCGAGGGACTATCAACTCAGAGAAGGGAATGGTCTCTTGAGTGATATGGGGTAGTGTCATTAGAGCTCACTACTGGAAATGAAACCTCGAAATGGTCGATATAAGTGCATGTGTTATTGTTGATGGCCTGATAAACCCAACGGTGTTGGCTTGGCTAATGATTGGTTGTTGATATAAGTGTATTGTTGATATAAGTACAGGTGATTTGTTGACGATCTGATAAACCCAACTGAAGGTTGGCTTGACTGTGCCTGATATATAGCTAAAAGGATGTTGTGAAGCAGCCTGCGCGTTGACCTAACATCCAAGTCCATAAGCAATCCCAAGGCTTGCAAAGCGAAGCAGGATCCTGTGGACCAACAAGGAAACACGCAATACAGATAAGTATTGGATTATTTTGCAATTCTTGCTTATGAATATCCATGTGTATATGATTTGGTTATGATGTTTAAGATCTTGTTTAAGAGACAAAAACTGATGAGAATAAACTAAACATGTGAATTTACTCAATGTCTGAATATAGGTATCACTGGAAGCGAGGACTATGAGAGCATCCTAGGGGTGCATGTGGACATGTGACTGTCCTGAAAGAGCTCAGAATGAGCAGTAATGAAAAAGGTGCTAGTGAGACTGTGAAGTTCCTAGCAGCCGAGACAAACCATCTGGGGAGGCTCCATGGTTGAGAGGTCTGAAATAGACTAGAAACACTAAGTGTCATGACCAAGAGGGATTGGTCCAACATTCACGGTGAAGTGAAAGAGGCTGAGAGCATGAAAAGCCATAGTGGTGGTGTGGGTTCCAGGATGGAATAGGACAAAGAGGGGAAAAATATTTCTGCTCTCTCTTTCCTCTTTGATTATATATGCATTGTGAAAACAAAAGATTGTTGAATGCATGTATGCCTGAAAATGGAATGTGTGTATTTGATTAAAGTGAATTATAAATGTTGGAATGGTTAATTTCTTGCCCAATAATGGACATGAATGAGCTCATGTGTGTATTGGGAAGGCATGAAAAATATGAAAGTCTCCTTGATGAGGCTTGGAATATCATGCCAATTGGGCAATTAATTGACTGATTTTAATGCCTATATTATGTTTGTTCTAATAGAATTTCAATGATGCATTTCACAGGTGAGAAAGGTGAAATTTAGTGGTGCACATTGATCATGGCAGTAGACCAAAAGTTGTTGGACTTGGCTGGAAGTCTCCTCCAAATGTTTTCCAGGACCCAAGAGAATCTTGGAGAGATGCTCAAGATACAGAAAAGGCAGAATGAGATGAACCATCAGATTTTGCAAGACTCTATTGGTTTGTAGAAGGAGGTCAAAATCCTTCTGGGAGCAATCCGTAAAGGAAAGGGAAGTGGACCAATGATGGAACGTTCGTCCAAGCAATCCATTAAGAAATGGTCCAGGCATGAAGACTCAAAGGAAATTGAGTAGCGAAAGATGAGACAGCCAACGAAATGCTGGGAATGCAGAGGACATCACTTATACCAGGACTACCCAACGAGGGAACATAAAGAGGGTAGCGGCCACAAAGTTCCTAGACTTCAGGATAAGCCAAGAGCTGAGAACCAGCAAGAGAAGTACGTGGAAGCCGAGGGGCTTGGTCTTGAATGCTCAAAGTAAATAACTGAACATGGGATAGATCTACAAAATTTTGAAAATTTGATGTGGAAATTGTATATGTATTACTATGTATTGGAACACCAAGGATGGTGTTATTCCAAGGGGGAGGGGATTGCAATGCCCCAGTTTTTTCCTCATTTGCATTAAAAGGTACATGATGTATATATTGTAATAAATCGTGGTGTGGAGCTAAAGGCAAAAGCCCCACCATTGATTCGGCTGTGTTATGTTTTAGCAATAGGGATCATTGTCGATGGTACATCGTGTTATTCAACACACTATGGTTTTGGCATCATGTAAGTCTGCACATCAATTAAAAATAAACCTACAGCCAGCTACGATGGCGCAACGTTAAATGAAAAGGGCATCATTCCTAAGGTTAAGGGAGGGTTGTCTAACCCGCGGGGGCCATTGGGAGTTTGCCATGTGTCGACCACCTTAGTTTCTATTGCTAGTGGGGGCAGCTATGGGATGGTAGGAAACCACTACACTCACGCCTACACTCCCTCCAAAACGTGAAGGCCGATCATTTTGTCCACTCTCCCCACCGCCGACTGTTCGTTTTCCTCACGCAGGGCGGAGTTAAAATGGATTACATTTCCTTGTTGGGGGGGTTCGTTCTTCCCTCCTCTCATGAAGTTGCTAGTCTGCAGTTGTGTTCACCCTCATGTTCATGCGGAGAGTCAATGTCTTTTTCCACCATTGTTAGACTGCGTATTGTTCTATTTTTCATCATTGAATCATGGTGGCATTCTCTTCCATAGTTTTGTTGGCCACGTCCTTTCCCCTAACACACAGATTGAGAATCGGTTCTTTTCCCATTTTCTATCTGTGTAACTTTCTTTAGCGATTGCATTGAGGAATTGTGTGTTGTGGGCTCATGGATGTTGGATGATTGTTGATTTCCACAATCGTTGGCTGATTTTTCCCCTGTCCATGCTAGGATTTTTGCTTCTTTCCCATTTGCAGACTGTGTATTGTCTTCCCCTGGTTTTGGGTTGCTGTGTATGCAAGTACCTCTTTGGGTTGCTGTGTATGTAAGTACCTCTTTGGGTTGTTGCTGAGTTGTTTTGGCCACACTAGGGCCAAGAACAACTCTGAATTGTCTTGTGGAATTGAGCCGTGTTCACCTTTTTGTTTGGGGTTGTCACCCTGTTGTCTTCATCTTCTTCAGAGAGTTGTGAACTGTTTGTTTTGCTGCGGTGTGCATTGGTTGGTCTTCAAACTGTTGAGAGTAGGATTAGAGGCGGTGTATGCTTGAGAAAACTAGTGTTTGGAGCCACTCAGACAGAGTTAGACTGCTAGCTTTCTTCTCCACAACCCTTGAAGAGTATTGGAAGGGGAAGTCAGGGCCCGAGGGACTGATTCCTAGTATTGGGTGTGTGGATGTCTTAGAAGTCAGGATTAGCTCTAGGGTAAGCATCTTTAGCTCTCTATTGAGACCACCAACTTAGCATTTATCCTTTCCTAGCTCCTTGATGGCTTGATAAACCCTACTGTGTGGGCTTGGATAATTTTTGTACCTTGGCTACGTGTAAGCCTGCTTTGACCCTTACTCCTTGAGGAATCATTCCCAGCTCAGGGGTGGCAGTGTTGCTGAGAGATTGATGAGCACAATGGCCTATGGTTGGGTGGAATGTTGCAGCGACGTAGCTGGTTGAGGGACGAGTCCTTTTTAAGATGAGTATTATTAACTATTTTGTCTCTGCATTTATATTTACTGAATAATGAATATGATGAACATGTGGTATGCTTGAATGAATGTATGTTTGCTTTCGCTATGCATGTGAAGGTTTATGCATCTTAGCATGTTTTATGTTTTAAGTTTTGATTTCGATACTATATGCCTGTTCATCTTCATGGGTCTATTTTCCCATATGTTTGGTGATAGTAGCGTCCTCTTCACCGGTTAGTGGGTCGGGGACGTTACATTGATTCCCATGTTTTTAATGAGTTTTGTAGTAATGTAGGGATTTGCAAACAATTGACAATTACATATAACCCCCATCAAAATGGGGTTGACAAAAAAAAGAATAGAACTGTGTGTGAGGCTGCAAAATCCATGTTACATGATCAAGACTTGTCCTCTTAATTATGGGAAGAAGCTACTAGTATAGCCTTGTACATTCATAACAGAAATCCACATGCCATTTTGGATGAGAAAACACCTAAAGAGGTGTTCATTGGTGAGAATATAGACATATCACATCTAAGGATCTTTGGGAGTCCTATGTATATTCATATACAAAAACAGAAAAGGACCAAGTTGGAACCTTCTGGAAATAAGGGAACCTTTTTAGGATATAGCAAGACATATAAGGCTTATTGGATATATATACCTAGTGAGAGACACATAGAGGTAAGTCGAGATGTGACCTTCCATGAGGAAGATGCATTCAAAATATCAAAAGAGTTGCCATATGATACTAATATAGAGGATCATGATACTCCTATGTCAAAGGTCTTAGAGATTGATTCTACCCATTCAAATGTTCAGAGGTAGAATCTTGTAGAGTTATCTTCCATTGATGAACCAATTGAACTGGTTGATGAACCTACTTCCAAGAGCAGGTTTGCATGGTGTCGAGATATTCTGAAATATGTTGAGAAGTATGGAGTACTAGTTGGATATTCTAGAAAGAGAAAGCAACCTGATAGGTATGTTGGTTATGTTGCATTGGTAAGTCATATTAGCGACTCAGAGCCTTCATCCTATGAGGAGGATGCAAAACAACAAGTTTGGAAAAATGCGATCACTAAAGAATATTAATCAATATTAAAGAATGATGTTTGGGAAGTTGTTACCAAACCAAAGAGCAAGTCCATATTTACTTGCATATGGGCTTACAAGATAAAGCATGTTGCATATGGTAGTGTAGATAAGTAGAAAGACATGTTTGTTTCTTGAGGATTCTCTCAAAAGGAGGGCATCTATTATGAGGAGAATTTTTACCATGGCTAGATATACCATGGTTATATCTCTAACATCACTTGCAACAGTATTAGGATGGAAGCTTCATTAGATGGATGTGAGGACATCCTTCCTCAATGGTGAGGTTGAGGAAGAGGTTTATATTGAAAATCCTAAGGGATTTATGATTCATGGGAAAGAGTCCAATGTGTGCAAGTTGAAGAAATACATTTATGGGTTGAAGCAAGATCCTCGATCTCGGTATGCCAAAATAGACAACTATCTTTAGAAACTAGTTTTCTTTAAGAGTGAAGCAGATCAAAATTTATACTTCAAAGAAGTGGGGAACCAACCATTGATATCTTTTGTCTGCGTGCATGGGATTACTGGGGAATGAAAGGCCTCACCAGTCTTGCTCCAATTACTAGGAGTAGATGACTGGATGCAATGAATGACAAAGCATACATACGTTTATAAACAATTTCAAGATCATAAGCAATAGGATCACAATAGGATTGCAAAAATGGATATTGGTTCTATATGTGGATGATATTCTCCTTAATGGAAAGGAAATATTGTTTGCTAAGTGTAATAGGGAGCTCACATCAGAGTTTGAGATGAAATACATAGGTCTGATGCACTACTTTCTAGGCCTTGAGATTTGGCATAGAAATGATGAGATATTTCTATCTCAAGGGAAGTACACTGTGGACATATTACACAGGTTTGGCATGATGGATTACAAATCCATGAGTACTATAATGGTTTCCAACTTGAGGAAAATGCATGAGCTTGATATTGGAACATATCGAGAGGACCCCACTTTATATAGACAACTGATTGGATCACTGATGTACCTGATACACTCAAGGCTATATATTTGTTATCAATTCATCATTTTGAGCTAGTTTATGTCCGATCTAAAGCACATACATTGGGTTGCAACAAAGAATTTTTTGAGGTACCTTCACGGTATAGTTTCTTATGGGATCAGGTATGCCTCTAATGGAGGGGTGTTATTACTTGGTTATACTGACTATGATTGGGGTGGAAGCATTGCATATCGAAAGAGCACTTTAGGATACTGTTATAGCATAGGTTCTACCATGATTTCTTGGGCCAACAAGAAACATGGCTAAGTTTCCCAAAGTGTTATAGAGGAAAATTACATTGCTACAAGTGATGTTTGTAGAGAATCAATGTGGTTGATAAAGCTGATGGTGGGTTAATGGTGAGAAGTTAGAGCCTACAGTGATTAGGTGTGACATCCATAGTTGTATAAGATTTCCAAAAATCTGGTGTTTTATGGTAAATCGAAACACATGGAAATGAAGTATCACTTCATTCAAGACATGGTCTAGAAAGGTACAGTGAAACTTCAATACATAGCTAATGATGAGAATATTGTATATATGTTGACAAAGTCATTGTAAGTGACAATGTTCAGATACTTCTGAGATAATGTTGGTATGGTAGAGAATGTCTCCCTCACTGAGAGGGAGTGTTGAATGTATAGTATCAGGAGTTATTCTTTGGAATTGTGTTGTATTAAGTATGGAATTGTGTTGTATCAAGTTCTATCTATATGTTCATATGTTGAGGTGGTATTCTAGTATTGTGATATTGTGTTGTGTCAAGATCAAAGTCTTGTGTTTTATTAAAGAATGTTTAGTCTTATGTTGTATGAAAGACCGTATACTTTTGTTTTATCAAGTCTAGACTTGTGTTGTATCAAGTCATGATCCTAATGGAGTTTCATTTAGGCGGATCTCCAGTTGTTGAGTTAGTTATACTATGTGATGCATTACTTGTCATGTTCACTAATTTCTATAGGTCTCCTTTAGGGATTATCTACCTCTAGAGTGAATTACTTTAGCATATGACTATATGTCCCGGGGTAATATGATATGATCATCAATATGTGTGACAATTCTTCTGAGTATAGTATGATAATATGGATAAATGATTAATTCACACATGGACCATGCATTAAATGGTAAAAGATAAAGAGATAATCATAGAGAGAGGGAAATAATTCGAATTGCCTATGTATGCCAGGGTGATTCCATGAAGATGGGTAACACTTTTTGGCCAAATTTGGCGATGAAAACCTGATTTTTTACTCATGTGCTAGATAGAAGCCCTCAAAAGGCATATATGCCATGTGAATTTTGACTTGCAGCAAAAAAAAAATTGTAGAATATTATGTTGGCTTCATAGTGATATTTTTTTTTAAATATTCCGATGTCATTTAATGTATGAATTTTTGCATTTAATGAACTGTGTGACCTTAAAAATTTGAAGAAGCTAATAAGTGGCTCGTGTCCACGTAGAGTAATTCAATCTTGCATTAATAATTTAAAAAAATATATATATATGAGCATGATTTACATAAAATGGAGTGTGATGTGCATATTTTTTTGTTAATTTTTTTCGCATTATACAATTATTTATTATTTTTCGAAAGTGACCACATTTGATTTCAACATCGTTTTAAACTCATATTTGTCCACGTAAAGCAATTTTTTCTATTTTTTCAAAAATTGAAAAACCAAAGATACCCTTTTGAAGAGGACACGTCGATATGTGATGTGTGCATTTTTAAGAATTTTGTGGCTGTGTATTTTTAACTCTGTGGATTTTTCTTTGAGCTGCTTCGAAGTTGCAGTGCGGTTTTCTAAGTATAAGTTTTAGAAGTAATTAAAAAATGAATTTCATATGAATGCCAAAATGCGTGTATGATACCTCAATGGATAGAAGATTCATTGGTGAATTTATCGGTATCAACTCCGCTCAGTTATGTGCTAGGAATGGCAGGGTGTACACCTCTGCAAGGCACAGAAAATTTTTCATTTGTTTGAATGTGGGCTAAGTCTATTTTCTTAAGCCCTTGACCGAGGTATGAACCTCGGCTGAGGTATTTAAATACCTCGGTCGAGGTCTTAACGAAACCTCAACCGAGGGTTTGTAAAGCCCTCAACCGAGGGCTTTACAAACCCTCGGTCGAGGTTTCGTTAAGACCTCGATCGAGGTATGAGCTCGGTCGAGGTCCTAGTCATGTAAACTCCTTTGGAGCAAAATCCCGGGAGTGAATTCAAACATTAATGACACTCCAACTACACACCCAACC
>LPNX010753036.1:1166972-1186018 GCA_001517045.1 Pseudotsuga menziesii
TGCCTTCAAAATATGTGATATTTGTCTATGCACTCATAAGTCACAAAAACAATCAAATCAATTAGATGAGATGCAAGCTCATCCATGATATTTGTCTATGTAATAATAATTCTAAAAAGATGATATCAACCCCTATTTTATGATATTTGTATTTTAATCTATGATTTTTGTTTATGCATTCATATGTCACAAAAAAATTAAATCAATTAATCGCAATACAAACCTGGCCATGATATTTGTATTTTCCTTAGAAATGTGTGATATTTGTTTATATATTCATAACATTGATGAAAAGAAATCTTCAAATTCAATTTCATAGTGTCAAAAAGGATATGAAATTAAGCATAGAAACATAGACCGAGTCCATACCTCGACCAAGGTATTTATTAACCCTCGGTCGAGGTTTTAATACCTCAACCGAGGGTTAAGAAATACCTCGGTCGAGGGCTGAACAAAACCTCAGTCGAGGGCTTGATAAAACCTCGGTCGAGATATTAAGACCTCGGTCGAGGATTTAACAAGCCCTCGACCGAGGTACGTTTTTCTGTTTTTGCCGAAATGCACTTGCCAAAAAGTGTTACCCAGGTCCGCGGATTCACCCGCCACTAATGAACTCGAATTATAAAGGCTTCAATTAAAAGTCTTAGTTGTAATAATCATGCATCGGTTAACTAAAGATATCCATGCAAAGTTAATAATAATATATTGCATGGACGAAAATAAAAGTGAAGCACCATGACACTTAGTTAAATATCCTAAAATAGTGATCATGCATTCAGTTAAAGATTAAGTTCAATTAAAAGTCAATTAGAATTTGGTTAAAGCTATTCTTGGAAGGTATAGTGCATTTATTGTGCATGATGAACAATCCAATGACAATGACTAGGAACTAGTTTAGGTAAGGTGCTTATTCTTGCATGGAGAGAATCACATCCATAGTTGTTGATGCTCCTTCAACCAATTCAAAGTTATGATGCTCCTAGGATCATTCATGTGAATTCTATTCGCTATTTTCTGCATACTTGAGGTTTTGACTTGTTATTAAAGTGTTGGGAACTTGGAAAGATCATTGCAGTTGTTATGAGAAGATCTCTTCTCTATTTATTCATTGTTCTCTCTTATTGGGAAATCTTCTAATGTGTTGAAAATCATTCTCTGCAAATCTATTTATCATACTCAAAGAATCGTTGGGTTTTTAGTCCTCTGTATTTGGAGGGTTTTCCCAAGGTATATCTTCTCTCACGTGGATGAATTTTTTGTGTGATTGATGTGTTTATTAGATTCATATGTTCAACAATTGATTGATAAAAATTTTAAAGTTCGAATATCTTCTTTATTCCTCAAATATTAATACATTTAAGAAACTATAGACGAGGATGATGGAATCAAACAATTGCTTAAGTGAAAATAGGAAAAGACTTTGTAGAGTCTATTGAAATTGTCTTGGGAAAAAAAGTTTGCTTTGGCTTAATTTAAGTTCCTGTAAGTAACAATTATGGTAGAAAAAAATTTGGAAACAAGAAGAATTTTTTTTTGTAGCGAGAGCTAAATGAGCCTCTTTGCATTGCCACAAAAATAATATAGGCCATGATACTATCAAAAATTCCATTTTCCCTGAATTTGATGTGGGAAAACCCCTAAAATACTACAGTCTAATACTTTATCAGCAATTTTTATTTCCCTAAACCTAATGTTGGCGAAAAATGACCAATCACTACAGTAGTAAGCCACAAGGGGGAGGAAAAAAATTATGTTGGCACATTATCTTCTGTCAATTTAGAGCTGATTGAAAAACACCTTCAATGTTTTCAGGTACCTTTCTCTTCATATTTTTGTCTATTATCATTTATGGAAATAAATGTACATTAATGCTATTTAAAATTAGCTAGGTTGAATGTTGTGTTGCTAGTAACAAACAACCTTTTATTTTCAATATGGATGGTTTTTTTGACATGGAAAAACTAACCTTTTTTTACTAATATTGCAGGTGTTTACATTTATGAATGTAACTATTGGAAAAAAAATTGAATACAAAAGTTTCTGCTATAGTTATGAATCTCCAATTGCTCATATAAAATCAAATATACATGTCCTATTTTGCAATGTGTCCCATGCTTTTGGAGAGGAATTGGTGTGGTTGATCTAAGTAGTGACAAACCATAGACAACTATCATTGGTTATGTTTCCGACATGGGGGTTCACTCAATGAACTTGTTCCATAGCACGGTCATTTGTAGGATATTAAAGAATACGCCTAATTTCACTAAATATTGGAAAATGCCTCCTAAAATTGTATTGCTGAACCCCCTTCCCAATATACCTTCCCAATTAAGAAACCCCTAGTTTATTAGATATTGTAGGTATCCAATTTTATCAACCCATTTTAAAAAACCCCTTTATATCATATTATCAAGTTTTACCAAACAAGATCCCTAGTGCATCTTAGTATAAGAAAACAAGATGCAAAATAAAATAATAGCATACTGCTAATAATGATCCCGCTGGGATTGTAGGTGTGACTGATCAATTTGTAGCATTGGATAGTGGAAGACCCAACAGAATAGTAATGGGGAAGGAAAATTGCATAAAAGGAAACCAAGTCAAGGGATCAATGTAACAAATAATGTAAAAGATCGATAGTCTAATAAATAGTGCAATACTTAGAAAAGAAGAGAATTTGCAGATGTTTCACACCACATCTTTTCGATCTACCAATTTTATATCATGTAAATAAAAATATAGCCACAAAGAGCTCATGTTTTCTACAATCTTAATAAATTAAACTCTATAAAATTGTAAACTTGAAATCCTTTCATGGATGGACTTTCATACATTTCATTGCAATTTATTTAATGAGACAAGATGTTAACAAATACTTGATTTTCGCTAAGAACAAACTACAACAAAGAAATAGTATTTTTTTTTGTAAGTAAGAGATTCTATTATAATACAAAAATGATACAAGGTGTGGCTGAACCACAGGTCGAAGGAGCTTGACCTACATCCCATAAAGGACCCGACTTAAAAATGTATGTTACTATTGACTAGAACATGCCTAGGATCAGACTTGGAGGAGCTTGATCATGCTTACAACCAAAAAAATAGGTGTCTTCCATCTCTATATCTCAAAGAGACCCATTACTGTCGTAATTACAATAAAGAGCCACTGTAGACTGAAAACAAAAAGAGCCATTACGACCTACAAACCTGTTACAGATACCGCATCCTCAAACCTTTAGACCTTTTACAGACTTTTTACATAAATTAAAAGAGCCATTACATCCAAAAGACATTACAGCCAATAGACATACTTGAAAAACAACAAGAAATACCATAGCTAGAGAAACATCTGTATTTCGACCTGAGACCAATTCGACACAAAAAGACCTTGAGGCCGAGATAACTCCCACCACCCACGTCCATTAACTTCCGGCCTCCCAGGGAGGCAGAATTGCGGAGGATGGTGAATTTGCCAGCATGTGCCCCGGATTCAAAGATTCCTCCTCCGGATTGGCAAGCAAATTTTGAGTAATCTACTCAAGCAAGTTAAAATCCACTGCACTCTCCTGTCGGCCTCTGCGAATAGTGTCCATAGCTACGTGAATGCCTTGGACTGTCTAAATTCTAGCTTGAATGTCACGGGCTAGCAGAATCCACGCTAACCAAAACAGGTTTGGGAGCAGTGGGCCACCCATTATCGTTTCGAACTCCCTGAGGAGATCGATCTCTAGAATAGCAATGTAAGCCTCGATCTCCGTGGGCATTTCCGCCATATACTGGTCTCCCCAATTAAAGGGAGTTGCATTCGTCACCCCTCTGTCTTGGGGCAAGGAGTGCTCCTCCGCACCAGCAGACGCATCCCTCAGGTTTCCCCTTTGATTCGAACCCCTCACTCTGGAACGTGCTCTCCACAGTCATGGCATGGTGCAGACTCTCAGCCAGCCATAGGATAAAACCAGAAAGGAGTAAAGAAACTTAGATAGGAACAAGGCATCCAACATATGAGCATAAATAAGGCCGGCCTCTGCCAATGAAAACCTCCTATAGCCGCCATCCTTACCTCTCCCTGGTCCTGCCATAATACCCTACCCCTTACCACGCTCGGTCCAATCTCTCATCCTTTGCGAGCGATTCACGATTGTAAGTTTTACAGCATGCCAGATGATCCAGCCCTCTAGCACATAGATCTTTCTATCATAATCAATGGTAGGTACAGTACCTGCCCTTCTGAACTACCTTGTTCCCATGGATCCTTCTTTAAGACTGCCTTTGAAATGCCTAAAAAGCCTCTCTTTCCTTCCATAATGAGGGCTGTCAAGCTTAGGATCCACGTGCTCCATACCTAGGCCTCGTGTAGGGCTAACATAGTCGGAGGAGAACCACATGGTAAGACAGACCTTACCATACCCCAGCTGGTGAGAAAAAAATCCCTTGTCCTGCCCTGTATAGCGAATAGACTGAAGTGGGCCCTCCTTTGAAGTCGACACGCCATCTTCCTGTTGCCCCTCAAATCGAAGCCATCTGGCATTCTCATGCGGAATGTTGAGCACTTTGTCTTACGTCCTCAACCGCCAACTTGTAGCCATTGCTCCAGATTTGTTGGGTTTTCCTATCATCCTTTTGTTGTCTCTGCATGGAAACAAAACTCGCTCTCCACTCCTGCGTTAGCCATGGCATCTGCCACCTTGTTCCCTTCCCTCTTAACATGCATTAACAGGAGAGCTTCCTCTCCACTGAGGATATGCTTTAGGACCTATAACCTACTCTCTCATCACTAGTTTTTGGAAATTTGGGATGTAAGAGTTCCTTCCTGGAGTTTGCGAGCCATTTTTATAATGATTTGGGAATCACCTTCCACCATTAAAGGCAATTTTTCTGGTTTTCCTTGCCTAGATCAGGCCATTGATTAGACCTTCAAGCTCAGCCATATTGTTTGTATTTGACCCTATAGAGCCCCAGAACAGACTGAGGATGATTCCTTCCGAGTTACAGATAACACCTCCATACCCAATAGGGCCTAGATTTCCTTTGGCTGCCCCATCTATATTGGGTTTAAAGGTTCCTTCTGGAGGGGGATTCCAGGACCGCGGGCTAGAGACTTGCATCGGGTGCGAACGAACCATCGAGTTATCAGGAGGTATTTCTATGAACCCAAAAACCTGCAATATACTACGTTCATTGCTTTCCGCTGCAAATTCCTCCTGCGTCCATGATTGCAATGTTATAGTTTCTTTCATATGGGTTTCGATGGAGTTCCATATTTCTTTGACTTTCCTTGCTTTGTTCTCGAAAGTTTGTTTATTTCTAGTTTTCCATATTTCCCACATTGTGAAGCCAGGGAAAAGTTCCCATAGGCGATTCACAATTTTGTTTTTGAAGTTGTTGAGGGGCCATTCCATGATTGTGATATCCGGGTGTCCCCTATGTCTGTGATCTCTTTTGAAGATCGATGTCCCCTTCTCCCACATGGAGTTAGCTATCCTACAATCATCCAAAAGATGATTGATAGATTCATTCTTTTCTTCACACATGGGGCATCGGGATGGCCCCTGAAAACCCCTAACCTGGAGGTTGTCCCATGTTAGAATATGACGCTTTATGACCCTCTGGTCTGAATTTTTATTATCCCATAAATCCGCTACCTTAGTCATGGGATTGTTATGGAGGAAAGAGCGTAAGAGAGGAGTGTCTTCCCCACAGGAAATGGCTGGTTCTTGGTTTAGAGCTTCACTTGAAATTTTTTTTGTTTGGCCATTATGGACTTCCCAAAAGCTGCGCTTTTGAACCATACCCCTGTTTTCTTGAGCGGTCTTCCGAATGGAGGATCCTGGAATGTCTTCACCGAACCTAACTAGGGATTTTTGTGGCCAGTGAGGTGCATATTTCAAATGCCACAGTTTGGCCCAAGGCTCATCGCTATAGTTCACCCATCTCCACAAAATTTTTGCGCTCATCACTTTGTTATTATCCAAAGGGTCTCTAAGGCCCATCCCTCCCATGCCTTTCGGGGTGCTTATGGTTTGTCAGTCCACCAGAGGCCATTTTATTTTATCTTTCGATCCCCCCCAGAGGAAATTCTATTGGATGTTCTTGATTTGTTTAATGATGGATTTTCGGGTAGCCAATACTGAGAAAAGATACATGGGCATGGCCTGCAATACCGATTTCACCAAGATGAGTCTGCTAGGAAAATTAAGAGCTCTGAAGGCCCATAGACTAAGCTTTTTGTTAATTTTTTCTAACATTTATTTCCACGAGACCTGTTTGATAGATGACTCATCTATTGGTGCACCAAGATACTTCGAGGGGAAGCTTCCTTCTGAAAATTCCAAGATCCTTAGGATGTTTCACTTGGTGATCCTAAGGGTGTTGAAGAAATAGGTATGAGATTTCTCCTTGCTTATTTCTAGGCCACTAGCTTCAAGAAATGTATTCAGACAGTCTTTGATTCCCCTAGCTTCTTGAAATGAAGATGGGCCCATCAGCATATTGTCATCTACGAACTGTTGGTGGGTTTAGGGATCCATTCCATCCATTAGGGATAAACCCTGGATTTTATTCCTGACTCTCCTGTTCTTGAGAAGTATTCCAAGCCCTTCAGCTGCAATAATGAAGAGGAACAGAGAAAGAGGATCTCCCTGTCTTATTCCTTTGGTTGCATTGAAATGCCTCGAGGGAGAACCATTAACCAAAATAGAAAAAAAGCAGAGGAGATCATGTTCATAATCCAGTTAATCCAATCTTCTGCAAATCCAAAAGCTTTTAAAATGCCACCCAAAAATTGCCAGTTCAGTTTATCATAGGCCTTATAGAGACTGAGTTTCAGAAGCATACCTGGGGTCCTGGTTGCTTTGAGTGAGTGGATGGTTTCATGGACAAGAATTATACCATCCAAGATTTGTCTGCCTTCCACAAATCCAGCTTGCTCTGAAGAAATGATAAGAGGAAGGATGGGTTTTAAACGATTAGATCTTACCTTAGAGATGATTTTGTAGATAACATTGCACAGGGAAATCAGTCTAAGTTTGCTTGGGTCTTCCATTCCGCTTTCTTTAGGAATGAGAGCCAAGAAATTTGAATTGAGCACTTTGAGAATGATCCCTGATTTCCGAGAGTCCTCCACCAGGTCCACTATTTCTTCTTTTAACCAATTCTAGCTAGCATGGAAGAAATTTGTGGTGAAACCATCTGGGCTCGGCACTTTGTCTTTGGCCATTTGATTCATCGCAGTTTCTACCTCAGCCATCTTGATAGATTTGTAGAGAATTTGATTGTGGCCCTCCGTGATGAGCTTGGGGATGTGACTGAACACTTCTGTTTGAGCTTCTTTCCTATCCCTATCCGGTTCCTACAGAAGATTAGCAAAGTGGGAGTATAAGGTGTTCTCCAGATCTTCTTGGGATTCGGCTATACTTCCATCCTCCATCTTTAGTCTATCCAACCTATTACCTTGTTTTTGTTGTATGGTTGCTTTATGGAAGAAACTGGTGTTGCGTTCCCCTTCTTGGAGCCATTTGATGTGTGACTTTTGGCTCCAGAAGACTTCCTCCTATCTTTCTCTTAGATTAAATTCCTGCAATAAGGTCTTTTCCTGAAGTCTCAACTCCTCAGTGTAACCACTGAGCATAACTTGTGACTGAAGATGTTGTAGCTTGATCTCTAAAGCTTGTTTTTCTTGAAATATATTTCCATAGGATTCCTTATTCCATTTTTTGATGCATTCTCTGAGGTGTTTAAGCTTCTGTTGGAATTGAAACATGCGCGTTCCCCTAATGGGGGGGAGTTCTCCCACCAGTCTTTGAGATTCTCCTGAAAGTCTGGTTGGAGGAGCTAGAATTTTTTGAAACAAAAAGGTATGCAGGGGTTGACTCCGACATTGTCCCATGCTAAAGTGATGGGCCAGTGATCCGACCCTGCCGCTGGAAGGACGATCTCTCCGAGGGTGCCTCCAACCATCATGACCGATTCTGAAAGTAGGAATCTAACTAGTCTATAAGCGATTCCTATGTCCCCTGATTGTTTATTATTCCAAGTGAAGAGACCGTTGGAAGTTCTAACATCAATCAGATCCAGATCAGAGATAGTGTTATTGAAAAGAGAACTTGCAGGGTTTAAGCTGCGAATACCTCCTTTTTTTCCCCTAGATTTCTTATCAAGTTAAAGTCACCTCCAATGATCCAAGCCCTGTTCAAAAATATAGTTTTAAGGTCAGAGAGAGACTCAATGAAGGTCTGATTCTGATCCACCTTCGGGGGTCCATAGACATTGGTGATGATTCCTCTGATTCTGGTTCCGAGAATGTGGAAATCAGCCGAAATAGAGCAGTTGGTGGTAAAGAAACTTGACAAGGTCACCACTCGGGGATTCTAAATAATTCCTAGTCCCCCTACCACACCTCTAGCATCGATGGAAATCGTTTCACAACCCTTCCACACTTTTGGGGCTATTTTCTCTAAGTCTTCTCCCAAGCATTTAGTTTCTTAAAAGAAAACTATCCCTGATTTTTCCTTCTTGATTCTTCTTTTCAGAAGGTGCTTCTTGAGCGTGTTGTTACAACCTATGATATTCCAGGTTGTAATCTGCATTAAGGGGGATTTAATTGGAGGGGGATAGGGCTGCATCTATGGTTGGATACTTCCCTGATGCAACCAGTTGTTCTCCAATTGCTTTGACTCTCTGCACATTACTCGGTCTACCTCTTTTATATTTCTTTGAGTTTTTCCCTTTCCCATCTATGAATTTGAGAGCTTCAGTCACAACTCCTAGGTTATTCATGTTCTTGGCTTGGATGATCGCTTTCTCTAAAAGAGACACTTGCAGTGGTGGAATTTTTTCTAGGTCTTTGTTAGAGCAGGCAGCTTCCAGTCTATCCAGATCTAGGTCCCTTATTTCCATGTCCTCAGTAGCACCTTCCCCTGATCCTAATTCTTTCTGAGGTTCCTTGGGACATTTCAGAGGAGTGCCATCCGGGGAATCTGTCGGAGCTGGATTCTTGTCATCTCCTTGTATATCTTTATTCTTTTCCCCTTCCCGTTTACTTGGAAATTTGTCTATCATTTCTTCTGATGGTGCTTTGACAGTTTTTGTTGCCTGCTCACCCTGAAGGTTAGCGAAGTGATTCTAAGTATGCACCCTTTTGTGAGCTTCCAGGCCCGATATCTTTCTGGCTTGCCTCTTCTTGTTTTGAATCTTGGTGAATCCTTCTGCATCCTAAATTTCTTGATCTTGCTTACCTCCTTGTCTCTTATTTTGGGGACAGTCTTGGAACAAATTCCCATGTTCATGACATTTCCTACACCTGAATGGGATCTACCCATAGTCAATAGCTTGAAACCAATCCGCATCTTCCCATGTTAACTCTATTCCATCTAGTAGGTCTCTTGAAATGTCCAACTAGATGCATATCCTGGCATATGAAATGTATTTCCTCTTTCTTGTTTGTTCAGAGACTTTGATAAATGTCCCCAAAGAGTTTCCTATCTCTATTAAGATTTCTTCCTTCCAATATTCCAATGGAAGGGAATACATTCTGATCCATACTGGTGCGATTGTCAGATTTTATTTATTTGGGTCGAACCTCTCTTTCCAAGGTCTCAAGAAGAGAGCGGTCAAGTTGAAGAAGTAGGGGCCATTCTCAAAGATTTTGGTTCTGTCCTCTTCATTGAAGAAGATGATGGTAAAGAAACCTTTAGCCCCCAACTGTAAATCATAGTGCCCTTGGGGTTTCCACATAGAATTTATCCATCCTACCAGCATATTTTCTGTGGGCCAGATCCCCACGAATTTTCCTATGAGGGCCCTTTCCTTCATGTATTGAATTTCCTCCTTGACTCTGTCTTATGTGATCTGAAGTCTTGGGATCGTCTTGGACTTCGGGACACATTGTCCTGCCCTTCTTGCATCTTGGTTAGTTGCCTCCTCTTTTCTTGTTCCACTGTACCCTTCCCCATCCTTTGTAGTTGCCTGATCATTGAGTACTACTTTTCCTTTGTCCTTTTCAAATTCCGCTATGGTTATTTTTGCCTCCACAGCTTCAGGCCTTCCTCGGTCCCTCTCCCCTCGAGGAGGAGCAGGAACCATCTCGAGACTTGCTGCTGCACCTCCATCGACCTTCTCAGCTACCAAGAAACCCCTTCAACCATTCACCGTACACTTGCAGAGATCATCTCTCCTCTTCATAATTACCATTCTCACAACAAATAAATAGTATTGATTCATGGGAAAAAATGTATTAATTTTTGTTTTAAACATGTTTAAAAAACTTGAAACAATCCATTAAGGAAAAGTTAAGTCCTAATGAAGTATTTCTTATCCATTGTGCTAACTTTCCTCTACGTTAATTGACCATCTTGTATACAACACTTTTTAAATTTGACTTTACTTAACATTACATAAGACTCTATTCAACATAAATATTAAAGACTTTAAAATCAATATCATAAAACAATTATAAAAAACATTCTATTTCACACACACACAAACATACCAATATAATATTTTAAAAAATAAGTAATCAAGGCTCCAGTTGACGCCTATAAGCCACACTAGGAGGTCATGGC
Organism: Pseudotsuga menziesii; assembly: GCA_001517045.1. NCBI lineage: Eukaryota > Viridiplantae > Streptophyta > Pinopsida > Pinales > Pinaceae > Pseudotsuga > Pseudotsuga menziesii. The sequence continues at coordinate 1,177,532 of LPNX010753036.1, forward strand.
TATTAGTAGGCCAAGCCAAAACCTTTCGTAGTTCCTGCTTGTTCTCTAGGAATATGTCATTGAGAGGAATCGATGAGTGCTTTGATAGGGCACAACCTTGTGTGAGATATAGGAAAAATTGGTGGTAAGACAGGTCTCTATTGGAATCCTCCAAATATATCAAGAAGAAACTATATATATGAATCCATCCCAAAATTTGTATGTTATTCCTCAACCCACCCAAATAAAATAACCCCCGATATTTACATTACTATGTCAAATTAAAACCCCCACTTGACCCCTTAATATGAGGCAATATATTTTAGAGGTTTTTAGGAGTATTCAAACCCCCAATATGAATGGACATGATATGATATTGCCTCACTAGTGAATCCCTAGTGGTTTCCAATGGTAATCCCCATCTTGCATCATTTCTTTATGATAAAGAGCTACAATTCCAACATGTGGATTTCATTATGTTTTTCTAAGTAGAAGGTATGGTGATGTTGAACAATATAAAGCCTAGAAAGATAAAAAAAAAACTACAAACCCAAAGTCTTTATTGCTAAAGACAAATAAATTTGGATCATATAGGTAAGGAGACATTATTGATGAGGTAAAGCAACCAACAACATTAAAATTTAAATAAGTAAAAGAGCATAAAAACTTAGTGAATTTCTTTCGAATGATTTTACTAAGACACCATATACTTGCTCACTTGGAATATTTCTAGGTTCTCGATATGTTTGTTCATGTATATGGTCATTTTCTAGTACTTTTTCTAAGGGAAATGATGGTGGTTTGATTGACTAACAAATGTCTGGTTAGTAGCTTGTGAGATGATGAAAAGGTGGATGCAACTGATCCAAATGTGTTGAACTGATCCAAATGTGTTGAACCATTTTGCAAATGGTTTGTATGAAATTTTAAATACGATTGTAACTATGCTTAGATAGATTGCTGCACAACAACTTGTAAAAGCTTTTTATGGAAAGATTCACCAACTTATCGAGGTTCTTATTTGCCTTTAATATTTTTAGTGTTTTGCTAGAATTCAAGAATTAAAGAGCTTTACTAGGAAAATAATCATTTGAAATTATCTTTTCAAGGGGCATAGGTACGTTTCTCAATAAAGTTGTGATGCAGGACAAAAGTTGGATTTGTAGTCAAGATACTATGTAATCTAAGATAATATGAAGGCTTATGCTATATAGTGAAGGAGAAAAAAATTGCAAATCCCATTCGTATTTACTTAATAAATTTAGTAAATAAATGATTTAACTAGTCATTATACAATTTTCAATGAAAAAAATCATTTGTTAACTTGTTGACCATGTCTGTGGACTTAACTAGACATTGTTATTAATAATTCTCTTGCTACTAGTTAAGACTCAAATTTTGTTTTTAGTCCATATGATGCTTAAATTTATATCTGGAAGAAAAAATTGTAGAGATAACTGGAAGATGCAAAATTGTTTTCTTATTTGTGCTCATGTTTTATAATACAAACCTTTGAAAAAATTACTCCTCATTGAAGCCTTTTCTATAGCGTTTGTAAATCTACCTACATCAAATATTTTATGTTATTGACGGAGATAATCATTACAGAAGTTTTGAGGTAAAAAATGGGCCTCAAAACAAAAATTGTACCATTAAAATTCACTTTATAAGAACCAATATGATTCAAGATTATGATGTCAACCATAAGGGTAAAATTTGTAAAAAAATGGAGGGAAAAAGAAAAAACCTATTTTTTTTTATCGTATTTTTGGCATATCTCCTTATGGGTTTACCTAAATTTTGATTTTGGCGACTCGTTGGATGCGTAACATAATTATCCATCCAACCCACACCCACATTGGGAACTTTTGAGGTGCCCATGACACCCAAAAATTAAAATTTCAATAAAATTAAAATCCGTTTTTTATTGAAATTTTAATTTTTGTGTGTCGTGGGTACCTCAAAAGTATGCAGTGTGGGTATGGGTTGGATCGGAATTAAATTACACATCCAACGACTCCCCAAATTCAAAATTTGTGTGAACCGATAAGGAGATGTGTCAAAAATAGGATAAGAAAAAATAGTTTTTCTTTTTTCCCTACAAAATTTAGAACTTTTATTTTATTGTTATAAAACATATTTTATTATTTCCCTTATGAGGCCCATTTTAGACCTAAAAACTACCCTAATGGTTGGTAAATAAACCCTACTAGAGGACTGAAACATTGAACAGTTGAATCCAATAATAACTCTTGTAATAGTCTTCTTATTGTATTAAATAATTTAACTTTACTTGAAAGAGAACCACAAAACATCAAGAAATCGCCCAGGAAAGCACATACCCATGTGTATTATTAACTCTTTCACACATATGTTGACCATTAACACAGAGCATAGCCCAGATGCATAACATCTACAATCTATCACCATAGGAGTCAGGAAGGATCTTTTCACGTCATCAAGACAACCTGCAACTTCTACTATGCGAGAATCGCCTAGGAGCACGCTCAATGCATTACATCTCTACACGTTCAACCTGCATTTATACTAGTTAAGGAGAAACTCTAGGTGCACCTCACGTGATTCGTGACCTTATGATATCAACATGGGAACACACATATATCTATATATGTAAGGATTGATTATGACCAAACAACCTACTACACCAGGAATTTTATGTTCTAGGTCAACCTCAAGGGGTTATTACATCATAACAACCTACGTCTAAGACATTTTCCATTCAGATAACCTTCAAGACATATTGCATCCGAGTAACTTGCATACCACTCTAGGGCTCTTTTTACACTTGGAAAACCCACATGAATTATTACATTCGAGTAACCTACGTACCACGCCAGGGATCATATTTACACTTGAATAACCTATCTCGGGACTGATTATGTCAAAGGATAACTTGCAATATTCGCTAGGACTGATTACATCCAAGGACAACCGACATGAATTATTACATCCGAGCATCCTTCTTCACCAGAAGTTTTCCCTCTCGGACAACCTGTCTCATTTCCCATGTGAGATATCATGCATCTATGTATTTTGGTCTCTCGCTATTTATAGTATAGAAACATATCACGATTGATTACACCCAAGGATAACTTGTGAGATTCACCAGGACTTATTACATCCAAGGACAACCTACAACATTGATTACGTCTGAGCAACCTCCGATATTCACCAAGATTTTACGCTCAAACATCCTATTTGTCTGACTATGCTAGAACACATCACCCCTCTTTCGAGGGGTCTCGTTTTGGATCACACCAAGCCTTTCTATGATGTACCCAAACTTCACTCTGGCTCGAGGCTTGGTCAACACATCGGTTATATGATTGTATGTTTCCACGTACTAGAGCTTCACTGCTCCTCTCTACACCATATCCCAAATATAGTGGAACTTGATCTCGATGTGCTATGACTTGTCATGGGACATAGGGTTTTCTGATAACTTCACGCAAATATGATTGTCGCAGAAGATACAAGTCACATCCAACTGGAGATCAAACAAGTCATATAGTAGCTTTTGTAGCCACACTTCCTCACAACTAGCCGAGCAAGCGACAACATATTCTGCCTCGGCTGTACTCAGTGCCATGCATGATTATTTTCTGTTGAAGTGGGATATCATGCCAAATCCCAAACTAAAACAGCAACCCAAAGTGATCTTCTTGTCAACAACGCTACCTACCCAATCTGAATCAACATAACCATGTAGGTTAATATTCTTATTCTCATCATATTTGATCCCATAATCCACTGTACCTTTTAGGTACCTCAATACATGCTTTGCATCTATCAGGTGAACATGTCTCGGATCCATCAGGAACTAACTCAGGGTGTTCATCGCAAAGCATATTTCTGGCCTCGTATTTGTCAGGTACATCAATGACCCAGTCATCAGAACATACATCGTAGCATCAACCAACTTAGATGAAGCATCAATCTGAAGTTTAGAGTTAGATTCCATAGATGTGGCTATTGCCTTGCGGTCCAACATTCTGAATCTCTTCAAAATATCCACTACATACTTTCCTTTACCAAGGAAGATCCCATTTGCACTCTGCCACACCTCCATTCCTAAGAAGTAGTGCATAATACCTAGGTATTTCATCTCAAACTCTGTAGCAAGTCTCCTCATTGCATCTTTAATGAGTTCCTATTTGCCTTTTAGGAACAGGTCATCGACGTATAGCAGAAGCATCACTGGTCCTCAGTCTTCAACCTTGAAGTAAAGGTTGGAATCTATGTTACTCTTGGTAAATCCTTGGCTGACCAGGAAGCTATCCATCTTGCCGTACCATGTCCTCAGTGCTTGTTTCAATCCATATAAGTCCATCTTCAATTTACACACATGGGTCTTCCTGCCATGTGTCTCAAATCCCAGTGGTTGTTCTATGTACACTTCCTCCTCGACTACACCATTCAAGAAATTTGTCTTGACATCCATTTGATGTATTTTCAATTTCATAAGTGCTGCCAATGCAAGTATGGTCCTGATAGAAGTGTACCTCTCCATGGGTGTAAATATCTCTTCATAGTCTATGCCTTCTTTCAATGAGAAGTCTCGTGCTACGAACCTTTCCTTGTATTTCTTGATGCTTCCATCTGCAACATGCTTGATCTTGGAGATCCACTTCAAAGTCACAACAAACTTATTTCTGGTATCAGAACTATATCCCAAAAATCATTCTTTATGATCATCTGATATTCCTTGATCATAGCATCCTTCCATTCTTTCTTTTCTGCTACCTCTTCATAGGTGGAAGGTTCTTTGCCAATGATGTCACACAACAGGTCCACATAGCCATTGTAGGGATTTTCCTTTTTTCTTTCTCGATGTATTCCTTCTGGAGTGCCATACCTTTCTACTTCTCATATGAGCTCCTGGTGCCCATTCTGTTTTCCTCTTGTGGGAGTCCTTCTCAAGGATTATTAGAGAAACCTGGTTCTAACCTGGTTCTGAAGCTGGTTGACCTAGGGTTTGTTAGAGAAACCCTAATTTTTCAAACTTGGAGTTTGGGAATTTTGTTTGGATAGAAAGATGCACCTCCTTGAGGTGAGTTGCTCAGCAGGGTAACTTTCTGAAGAATGAGGTGGGAAGCCTCCAAAAATTTATGCCCTAGTTTCTCCCAGCACCAGTGATAGGTTAAAAATTGAAACTTCTTCAAATATAGAACAACTTCCACTAAAAGATGCGACCTACTAAGGCGAGTTACCCTATCCCTTTTTTCTTGATGATCTTTGGAGAGAACAACATGAAGTAGGAATCCCTAGTTTCTACTGTTGTACAGTGCCTTCTTTCAAAGAGGCTTTGATACCATGTTAATTTTTCTAGATCTTATTAGCTTAATTAGGATCTTTATCTGAAAGAATAACAATTACAACAAGATGCATAAGATATGACATATACACAAGACACAAAGATTTTCACCTAGGAAACCATAAAGGACAAAACCCCGCAAACTTCCTCAAAATTGTACAATCACAAAGACTGTGTCATAAGATGATCAAACCTACTAATAAGAAGTATTCAACAACTATATATCTCTCCTTCCTCCTCTCTCTCTCTCATGTGAACTTGAGTGAGTGTGATGTGTGTATAAATGAGGGAGGGAAACTCCCTATTTATACCCTTCAAGTGACTGGCCATTTACATGACTGGGGCCAACCTCTTACCCTAACAGGGCTGAATTCTCCTAGAGAGACTCTGAATATAGATTACACAATGTTACACTGGGGACTATTTCCCTGACTTACAATGGAGGTTGTACCTCAATGTCTAGACACAATAAAGACATCCTGCAAGGAGGAAAACACATATCCAATGGGGGTGCAACAACATACAATGATAATATACATCATAATATCTTCCATTACAAATACATCAACACCCATTTATATAATCAGAACTTGATTATAACGATGTTGTCATTACAGGAAGTAAATGGTAATCATTCAATTTACAAAATGGAGTTTCGAAGCTCAAAACACATAGAAGGATAACCATTAGACAAATGGTGTACAAGAAGAAGAGTACAAAAGACACTGTGACGAACATACATTTGCTAAAATTTGTTTAGTAGGCCTATTGGTGCACAAAATTGAAGTAATCCGTAGTTAGAGATTAGAATCCGACAACAATAGATAACATTTAATATTAATGGTATTGGATAATGCAAGGCACAATTCAATATCAAGATATTGCACAGTAGAAGAAACACCATTGGAGGCTCCTTGAAGATACTACACCAAATTGTGCTCCTTTGGTTTTCCAAATTGATCCATTTGTCTCTTCAAGATAGAAATCTCATTAGCATTCCATATATTTATCTATGTCTGATCATATTTTTGGATGTCATCCTCTTAGGTTCAAGAACTCAAATTCTCAAATCTTCCTTTATATTTGCAAGTTCTTTTTGTATAGACTCAACTGCTTTAGAAAGCACAGCTATGACCACATAAACTTATTGTAGAGAACCGACCATTGCTATAGAAGAAAACTATGATTGAAAACAAGAAAATTTGATGGCTCTGTGTATGGAAAAGTACCCCATAAATAGACTGGAAGGTTACCAAATTGCACATTTCGAAGCTAGCGAAGGAATGCAGAATTGAAGTGCATTTATGGATAAATTGACGAAAAATATATTCCAAATTAAATAAGACTATTAGAATACATGGGTCATAAATAACATATCATACTTCAATAAAGAACATTGCATCGAATATGTCAAATCTGTGTCGAATGACAAATGAAAATATGTGCATCTGCATGTGAATTTAATGACACTTATCAAGTAATATTTTATCATGTGCAAATCATGTGACAATTTGTGCAGAAAATTCAATAAGCAACAAAAAACAATGATTTGGAGTCAGTAATTGATGCAGAAAGAACATATGGGACATGGAAGAACAATAGGATTTGGAATAATAGAAGTACCATGAATATGAATTGAGAAGCATGAAGCTAGGGGGAGTAAAATACTCAAACTATCCCTTTTCCGTCGATGTCGAAGGGGGAGCATGATGAATGGAGAATGAATAAAGGATAATAGAAACTAAATGTTAAGGAGGAGAGGTCTACACAAATGAAGAATTAAATGGCATGAACACAAAGGGAGTATTTTATGTGCATAAGAGGAGATGATATTCAAGGGGATATTAATGTTAGTTGGGGTTGACATTAATTCCAAAGGGGAAGATTGTTGTACTTTGATGTTTTCATTGATTTCAAATATGAAACAATCATGATGTCAAACACATAAGATGGATGTTGATGTCAAACAAAAAACAAGCTTGATGTCAAATGTCAAACAAGAAACAAATCTCTATATACACAAAGCCAATTTGAAGAAGTATATAGAGAAGAAGTGTGGAATTTCAGGAAGTGCGCAAATCCCGCCAAGACATGGGACTCATGTGTGCATATACCATTAATTCATTGGAATCAAGTGCACAAAACCCTACAATCCGGAATTAACAAATCATGCATGTCGACAAAAGATGGAATGAGGTGGTTTTCTTAACCAAGAAGTAAGAGAGTTGGAGCATCATCAAGGGAAATGAATCCCAACTTGTGTACACATATCTTGAGAAATAAGAGTATAAATAAGAAAGATACGGAAGTATTGATCTAAGCTTGAAAATGAGAAATATGTGAGAATTTGATTTGGCAAACTTCTGATTCTAGGGTATCGATGGCTCATTGATCTAGTAGAAGTTTATACAACAGAGATCCGATTGCATAAAATCGATGAAGAAGACCAACAACCAATGTACAAATTAGCATGATTCCATGTAGTAGGATGTGTAAATAAAATGCACATTGAATGACACATATCGCAGAAGTAAAAGGCGTAGATCATAGATTGCAAAAGTAACAAAGTGCAGAGTGCATAATAACATAGATATCAGAAGATTGCAAATGATTGAAGTTCTAAAGTATTGACATTGTAGTAGGCGATGTCATAGATCATAGATCGTTGTAATGCAGATTCCAGTAGGAGAAGATGAATATAAGAGAATACATAGATTAAAGAAGACGTAGATCGCAATTTGTTTATAATCTATCTTTTAAGGGTGGCATGAAGGGGAAAGGAAAGGGATTCGATGCTTCTTTCCATCTAGTGCTGGAAAATAAATTTGGGAGTTTGTGATAGAAAACACAATTTGGAATTGGTGCTTCCATTCAGTAGGTCCTTGAAAATACATCAGAGGGAGTCATTGCTTCCATTAAGTTGATGATGAAAAACAAAAGGAGATTGCAACATTCAATTAGGTTAGTTCATGACTACAACAAGTTGGATCCAGCATAATATGACTAATATCCATTTAGGCCGATTCCTAAAGTCAACATGTTGGTGCTTACATAAATGATTGAAGTCATTATAGGTTGGTTCCTGTAATAAGTGATTTGATGCTTGCAATCAGGTTGGTGCTTGAGTGAGATGGTGCTCACATTTTGGACATTGGTATCTCCTGTTGTAAATA
>LPNX010753036.1:1186083-1209592 GCA_001517045.1 Pseudotsuga menziesii
CACCCCTCCTCTCAGTATAAATAAGAATTCAATAGTTGGTTGCTTCCTAGAAAATTGATTGAATCATGTTGATAATTAATATTAACTTATCTTTGAGATACTTTAAGACTTATATTGAACTTTATGTTGAATATTAAATATCTTTGCGATTTATAACTTAGGCTAGCAATAGTTTTGCTAGATAAAAATTTCAACCTTAAAATTATAGTTTTATCTACTCCATTTGAGTTGTTGGAAGATGTATATTGTTTCTATTTTTTCCCATATTAAATTAGTTTTCGAAACAACCCATTTTTAATCATTTGGGATTGGTAAACCAAAATATTGCTTATTCCATTTCATATCATTAGAGTTTTTTGGAAACCTACCTTTCACCCTAGAAATTCTATTATATTTCTTTATATAAATGTTTCAAGTTTATGAATTGATTAAGTTCTATCTTCCATCCTAGCTATCTTCTTTGGATTCTTCTTTTCCTAGGTTATTGAATCCACCCAACAATTTTTGTTATGTTTTATCACATTTTCATAGGATTTTGTCTAGGCTACCTTCTACCCCATATCTTCTCTCTAAAACTATACCACCTTTCTAAGCGCTATGCTACGCATGTTTGCAATTAGTTCCCCTTCTTCCAGTTCCCTAAATTCTTAGCAATGGTTTTTAGCTCAAAATATATTGATTTTTTTTTTCAATTTCTTTATATGTTTAGAATAATGACATTCATGAAGAACAATATACACTATGAAAGACAAGCCCCTTTCATTAATTGCTATCATGCATCAATGTTATTGTTTGTGTTAATAAAAATTCTTATTTATTTCAACAAAACATTCAACCCAAGCATTAGTACAACAAGCATGCATTCAAAGAATTTCATATATAGAGAGTTGATTCATGTGGGCCCTTTGTAATCAATTTTAGCTTTTTCCAAATATTGGTTAGGAAAAAAATAAAATCATTATAAAGATGCATGTAGTGTCAAAATTAAATTCATGAATTTAATTTTATGAAGCGAAAACCATAAAAGGAAAATTTCATGAAATTTAACTATTTTACAATGTTAAAATCAATTTTTACTTAAGCATGAATTCAATTATTAAAATTTGACACAAAAAAATATTAATGTATATTGTATATTATGTTTGTTGAAATCTGTAATATACTATACTTTGACCACTTTGACCATTATGCACAGATGACACATGTTCTCCCTTGTCCCTTTACATCACTCAATACCATTATATATAATAATGGTTTGTGCATTACACAAGTGTAAAACCTCTTTGCCATCTAGAGTACATGAATTTCATGTTTCCATTCATTATTTCCTTTTTCCAAATCCCCACATCTTTAGTGAACCATAAGGAGTGTATGCTTAGTTCTTAATTCTTCCATTGCACCCCTATAAGAATTATGCCCATTTTTCATTAAATTTAGTGATGTTCCTTAACAGTCGATGATACACCTCTTCATTGTTCAACAATTATTTCCTATATTAAAAAAAATTAGGGGGGAAGAACATGCCACGAAGAAGGTACTAATGCTTCCCTTTTGTATTTCAAGCAAAACATATTGATCGTTTTTCTTAATTTTCTTCAACTTTATGTTGTCACAATACTCCTCTTCAATTTTTGATATCTTGGTGAGTTCCTATGGAAATCCTTTACAATTGACTCTTGATGGATCTATATTTTGCACATGTTTTTATGGGTTTGTGCTTGTTTTTTCAACCATTTGAAAGTCTTATCCTAGATTTAAGGATTGGTGTTGGCATGTGGACATCATTTTGAGATTTTGACAGGTGCATCCTAGCTTCAAGGAAAGATGAATTTTGAGGAATGCCCAAAATTTTTTCATCTCACCACCATTAACTGTAAAGTGGCCTTGGGATTTCCAAAAAGTGGTTATAATATTTCATACTCCATGTTGCATGTCAGTAGGTGTAAATTTTCATTTATTACAATCAAAATAGATTTATTGTATAAAATATGCTTGGTCTTTATTTTTTTATTTTCTTTTGAAGTTAAATTTTTACAAACTAGAACTATTCTCTCCTTGCTAGTGGCATTTTTCATTTTTTCCATATAGAACTTGCCATCAACATCTAGAAGACAATAAAAATGGCTATAGTCTTGTTAAATTATTGTAAATTCAAAAGATATTCCAAATGTATTGATTGTGTTCCTCCTTCAAGATATGAGTTTGGTCTTGTAAGAGTCATTGAAAGAATCAATGTAAACCTATGGATGTAAGTCTGATCAATAGTACCCAAGTGTCAATATAATAAATGTTATTTTTGGTGTCTTTCTAGACAAGTCGTCCCTGTTAGGTTCTAGGTCAAGTCAACTGAAAAATATAAATAGGGAGGCGCTCCCCTTCATTTGTATACACTCACTCAAGCAGTTTTACAAGAGAGAGAAGAACAAGTGCGCCAGAAAGAAGAGAGAAGCGGTTGTTTTAGTTTTACACTACTCTGGTTGAGTTCTATATTGAGGAATTTTTGTGAGGTTTTCTCCCTTGTGGTTTCCCCGAGGAAAATCTTTGTGTTCTTATGTTTCTGTGCTTGTTTTTCTTTCAGTGATCTTACTAGTGACAATTTGTTTTAAGATATCATCTAATCAAATTAAGAAAACTTAACATGGTATCAGAGCCACCCTGAAAGGAAACACTACATAGTTAGGGTTTGTTACTCCAAACAAATCCCTCAATAGATCAACCAAAAAATAGGTCTCACTCAACTCGCCCCTGAAGAGTGCATATTTCTGTGAAGAAAGAACTAGATTCCAAGAAGTTTTAGTTTTGGACAAGTCACTGTTGCTTAGACAAACTAGGGCTTTAGTTTTCTTGAGACTCTCTCATCAATCTCAGAAAAATAAATATATAGTCCAGCTCGCCCTAGGGAGGCACATCTTTTCCATCACTCAGCCCTAGCAGTGATCCCAACTAAAAAAATTAGGGCTTCTGCATCAAACCCTAGGTCATCCAGAAGGAGGTCAACCAGAAATTGTTTTCATCAAGTAAGTACTACTCCTCCTTATTATATTTGAAGTTCTAATTCTATTAAAAATGACAAAGAATACCTAGCTAGATGAAAAACTTGAAGGTGCTGAAAAATTAAGAGCATGGAAATATAGGATCGTGCTCATCGTACAAGAAAATGATCTAGAAATATTTGTAACAGAGGAAGTGAAAGAACCAGAAGAAGATGAATCCAAGTCCAAGTATAAGAAGGATATGATCATATCTAAAAGGATCATAGGTGAATCCATCAAATATAAATTTATCCCTCAAGTATCCTCAAGGGAGACTCCAAAAGAAATGTTTGATGCTCTATCCGGTCTATTTGAAGGAAGACACATTGATAGGAAGATGACCCTGAGGAATACCTCAAAAGTGTAAGAGCTCAAAATTTAGAGACCATGCAGTATTACTTTACAAGACTAGCTCAAATCAAGGATCGATTAGAATATATGGGTGACATGGTTGAAGAAGAAGAAGTTGTAATGACCACCTTAAATGGTTTTCCAAGATATTGGGAATCCTTTATCCAAGGAATCTTTTCAAAAGTTTTGAAAATTATGGGAACAATGTGCTCAAGAAGAAAAAATGATAGCATCTAGAGAAGAAAATCTAAATAACAATGAGGATCAAGCCTTGACAGCTCATACCTAAGGAAATAACAAAAGGAAGAGTCATGACCATCCTAATACAAAGACTCAAGGGTTTAATAAGTCCAAGAAAGACTTCTCAAATTATGAATGCTTCACTTTTCACAAGTTGAGACACATTGCTATCAATGGTCCCGTGAAAGTAGAAAGATTCAAAAATATGAAAAGATTTCAAAGCGATGATGCTGAAGATAGTGATCAAGAAGTTGAAGAGGAAGCAAAGAAGGATGAAGACTCTAGTGAAGAATGTGTATTGATCTCTGCTCTAATAGGATCAATCTCATTAGGAAATGACACCTCGTTAGTGGATAGTGGTGCCTCCAAGCACATTACAGGTTACAAGGACTCACTCTTATGTCTTGTACAAAAGGAGTCTCCACACAAAGTAAGGCTTGGAGATGATTTCCAATAACCCATTAAATGAATGGGGGAAGAATCCTATAAGTTGGAATCTGGAAAGTCCATGAAGATGAAAGATGTCATGTATGTCCCAGGACTAAAGAATAACCTTCTTTCTGTTCCATCCTCAGACAAGAATGGCTTCATACATGATTTTGTGGATGGAAAATTTCTCATGTGGACAAAAGGAAAAACCATAGATAATGCAATATAAATTGGAGTTGAAGGAGGACTCTACAGAATAAAGGGACACGTAGATTCAACATTAATGACCAGTACCATAAGCCCATGTGAGCTGTGGCACAAAAGGCTTGCTCATATTAACTACAAAGCTTTACCAATTGTGAGCAAGGTTGTGATTGGTCTACCAAAAATTCAGATAGATCATGAAGGAGTGTGCAAAGGATGTGCACAAGGAAAGAATACTAAGAACCCTTATCCAAATAGTGATAGTAAAAAAAAGGGATCTTAGATATTATCCACTCAGACATATGCAGACCAATGCAAACCACTTCATTAAGCGAGTATGTTTACTATAATTCTTTTATTGATGGCGATTCCCGCAAGACTTGGATATACTTCTTGAAAAAGAAGGATGAAGTGTTTGAAAGGTTTAATGAATTTAAGGCCCTAGTAGAAAACCTCTCTAAAAAGAAGATAAATATATTAAGGTCAGATAATGGAGGAGAGTTCACATCAAATGAATTCAATGAATGCTGCAAAGAAGCTGGGATTAAGAGGGATCTCACTATTCCCTCTAATCCAAAACAAAATGGTGTGGCAGAAAGAAATAATAGATCTATCCTGGAAGCTGTGACATCTATGATACATGATCAAGATATATCAATGTAACTATGGGCAGAAGCAACTAGAACAACAATATATGTACAGAATAGAATCTCCCACACTGCCCTTGGGAGAAAAACTCCAGAAGAAATGTTTTTCGGGAGAAAATCCTGAAGTAAGTCACTTAAATATATTTGGTTGTCATGTATACATACACATTCCCAAGGAGAAAAGATCAATGTTAGATCCTTCAGGAAAGAAGGGATTGTTTGTAGGATATAGTGATCAATCAAAAGCTTATCGAAACTATATCCCAAGATATCGTCAAATTGAACTTAGCAGAGATGTCACATTTGATGAAGATACAACCTTTAGAAAGTAAAATAAAGATACATAAGATGAAGAGGAATATGAAACTCCCAAAGATGCAGAAATTCCTAAACAAGTTAGGAACGAAGAAGAAGAATAGATGCCTGAGGATCATGATATGACAAAACCTCAGCTACTTGAAGAATTACCCAGTGAAATGATTTCTTGAAAGAGAAAACCTGCTTGGGCTCGTGAAGTAATCGAAGAAGAAAAAAGACATGGTTCCCTAGAAGCAATAGTCCAAGAAAGAAATAAGGTAAATCCATACCCTAGTTATGTGGCTTTGATGTGTGTTCTAGTTTATAAAGAACCAACATGTTTTGAAGAAGCAATAAAACAAAAAGAGTGGGTTGATGCAATGGTCGAGGGGTACCAATCCATTATAAATAATGATGTGTGGGAAATAGTACCAAGACCAAAAGATAATTAAGTGGTATCCTTGAAATGGATCTTCAAAGCTAAGCACTCAACAAATGGTAGTATAGAAAAGTATAAGGCAAGATTTGTAGCTCAAGGATTCTCTCAAAAAGAGGGAATCGACTATGAGGAAACATTTGCACTAGTATCTAGGTACACCTCAATAAGAAGCATCATTTCCTTGTCATCCAACATGAAGTGGAGGTTGCATTAGATGGATGTAAATACAACCTTTCTAAATGGCTTGATTGAAGAAGAAGTATATATCGAACAACCACAAGGGTTCGAGACTAATGATCATAAAACTCATGTATGTAGACTAAAGAAGGAATCGTATGGGTCAAAGAAAGTACCCATAGCATGGTATGGAAGAATCGATGGATTTCTAATGAGATTAGGCTTTACCAAAAGTAAAGTTGTCACATCCCCTCCCGCCTCAGAGGATAAACGTGACCATAGTCCCACACATTTGATGAATGTGCATCCATATGCTTGAAGTTCAATCTATTCATCTCTATATAAATTGTCTAACTTCCCAATAGCAGATAAATTGCTTATGTCAGTGATCAATCCGACGACCTATGAAGAAAAATCTCAGAGGAGATCGAACGGTGGGGAAAATCACGACGTAAATCGACGATCACAATCTCTTCTGTATTTGGAAATAGATCGACGGCTGAGAATCAACACGCAAAAATCAATGGTGCTAACATATTGAATCTACGAAATTGGGGACATATAAAAATTTTGGTCCCTCATCCTCCATCCCACATTCCGCATCCTGCATGCGGAATAGACCGTTGTGGAAATAATCCATTGCGGAATTAGAGATCGTGAAGCCACATCTGACATTCCCGCATTCCTGCATCCCGAATTCCCACATGAGGGAAAAGTGGGTTGCAAAAGGAAATATTGTGGGGAAGGGAATCCATGGAAGGGAGTTTCCGCATCCCGCAAGTTGCGGAAAGGAAAGGTTGTAGAAGGAAATTTCTATGGAAATTCAACTTGCTAACAGAATCCTTGAGAATATTTGATCATCCAAGACATCACCAATCCGATCATCTAAGTCCCATAACTTAATTTAAAAATGTATTGAAAGAAACATACACAGATGCATACAACTGCAATTATACATCGGAATCAATTCATCAATTCAACACATTAAATAGGTTCATCATATTTCATGAAGAAAATACAATTTGTAGAGATTAACACATGGATACTTATATTTGAAAGAAGTTGTTCCACAACCAGCTACGTCGCTGCAACGTTTCACCCAACCATAGGTTGGTGCGCTCATCAATCTCTCAACAACATTGCCACTCCTGAGTTGGACATGATTCCCACAAGGAATAAGGGATACTAGCAGGCTCATACATAGCCAAGAATACAACCAAACTCAACCAAGCCAACACAGTTGGGTTTATCAGGATATAAACAAACAAGGCAATATACTGCTAGGTTTATCAGACTGCAGTCAGTCAAGCCAACATTCTCATTAAGGACCAACCAAGCCAACTAACATATGGGTTTATAAGGCTACACAGGAGCTGGAAAAATTGAACTACTAAGTTAGTGAGCTCAACCATCGAGCCATGGACACCACCACTAGATCAGGCTTGGATCCTAAAACATCTACACACCCAACACAAGAAGCATCCCCTTCTCTGCTACATATTCCCTCAGGATATTCCTTCCCTTCCAGTGTTGTTCAGGGTGTGCAAAGAAGAAAACCATCCCATCTAGATCTATTTGTGAGGTTCCTTCCTACACTAGGTTTATCAAGCTATTTCAGATCCAATTCCAATCCAGGCCATTTCAAACCAAGGAAAAAATATGCACACACATAGAAGAACACAAGGTTAACACAACAATGCAGACTTCCACTCGCTCTATGACCGAGGAGACCATTGCACAACAATGCTCAAGATGATAACAACAGGAGAACAACATAGAACAAAACAAAGTTATGCAAAAACAACGAATGCACAACATGCATGCATAGGATGGAATAGGGAATGATCCAAATCGACGAAAACATTTTTGGGTGAAAAAAACCAGATGATGGACTAGGCATGCACAACGAGAAAAAAAAACTGAAAGCGTGAAGGATGGATGATCAAAATGTCCCGCTGCTCCCCACAACATGAGGGAAGCTGAAAATGTGAGTGCATGAGAGGAAAATGGGCATATGTTTTCTGGGTGTTTTCTTTTGACACATGGGTTTTCCCCCA
This sequence comes from Pseudotsuga menziesii, assembly GCA_001517045.1. Taxonomy (NCBI): domain Eukaryota; kingdom Viridiplantae; phylum Streptophyta; class Pinopsida; order Pinales; family Pinaceae; genus Pseudotsuga; species Pseudotsuga menziesii. Next base: position 1,193,957 of record LPNX010753036.1, read on the forward strand.
TGGCTCAAGGTTAAACATTCCCCCTCTTTGTTACTTAGGAAGTCATGCCCCCATCTCATTATTTGTTGCATTGACATAGCTAGTTGTGGGTTTTTAATTTAAATTGCATATTTATATGATGTCCAAAATTAAATAATGTGCTCGACTTAGCACCATAAACCATAGGCATCAACCTTGATCACCTATACACAAACATCAATCAATGGCAGGTCCTTGGCCTTGATCTTCTTGCCATGATTCCATACAATATTTTCATCATATATATTTAATGCAAAACGGGGTCAAAACGGGGTGTTACATTCCTCTCCCTCTTCAATAGTGTTGTCCTCAGTGCTTTAAAAAATTGAACAAAAATGCTACGCTGGCACCGCCCTCAGTGCTCTACAGAATTGAACAAAAATGGATGTGCCAATCACATGGAATCCTCCATCTCCCATGTAACCTATTCAGAGCCGCAGTACTCCCATTGCACCTTTACCTTCCTTATGGCTTGGTTCTAGAGCATTGTGAACTTCCTGGCGAGGATACACATTTCCTCGATTTGGAATTTTCCCTTGGGTTCCACCTGAATCACATCCCAATTTATCACATGGTTAGGATCATGTACATATCTCTTAAGCAAAGAAACATGAAAATCATTATGAGCCCTAGTGCTAGCGAGAAATGCAAGTTTATATGCAACTGGCCCTATTCTTTCAAGAACTTCAAATGACCCACAGTATCTAGGTGACAGCTTGGCACAACTTCCAAGATTCAAGGAACTCTTCTTTTCCCTCACTCTGAGGTAAACATGATCCCCAACATTGAACTCTCTGTTCACCCTATGCTTATCTGCATAGATTTTCTATCGGTCCTAGGATGCTTTCAGATTCTTCCTGATCTTTACAACCTCCTGCTCCATCTCCTTAAGTAATTCTGGACCAAGCACAACCTTGTTCACTGGATTATCCCAAGTCACTGGTGTCCTACGCCTCCTGCCATACAAAGCTTCATATGGACTCATCCCCAAGGATGCTTACTGTCCATTGTTATAAGCAAACTCTACCAAGTGTAAATAATCTTTCCACTTGGTTGGTTTGTCCATCACATACATACGAAGCATGTTTTCAAGCACCTGGTTAACTCTCTATGTCTTACCATCAGTCTGAGGATGGTAAGCAGTGCTGAAATTCAACTTCTCCCTCAAATATGCAAGCAATCCCTTCCAAAAATTGGAAGTGAACTTGACATCTCTATGAGAGACTATTTCCTTAGGCAATCCATGCAATTTAAAAATCTCCTTCATGAAGATATTTGCAATGCCACCAGTCTTATGCGTAGACTTAACCGGTATAAAATGTGCTTCCTTTGTCAACTTGTCCACCACAACCATGATGGAATCATGTTATCTCCAATTCATTGGCAATCCTGTAATAAGGTCCATGGAAATAACTTCCCATTTCCATTATGGAACTGGCAAAGGCTGCAACAAACCTGTTGGGTGTTGATGCTCAACCTTCACCTGCTGACATTTCATGCACCTTGAAATATATTCAGCCATGTTCTTTTTCATACCTGGCCAAAAGTATTGCTTTCTAGCTGTAGCAATTGTCTTCTGATATCCTGGATGACCAGAATATGGAGTTTGATGGATCTCATCCATAACAACCCTCCTCAAATCTGCTACATTTTGAATGGAAATTTTGTTCTTATAAGTAAGGAGTCCATATTTTTCTAATTTATATCCCTCATACTTCTTTTCAAGGCTTTGCTGCTACAACTTGTATTTTACCTGCACATACAATTCATCTTTAGCAGCATGATTAACAATCTGATATCTCAAATCTGTCTGGAAAATACTAAGAGATGCCACATGCATTTCCATGAACTTCTTGCTAAGTGCATCAACTACCTTATTCTCTTTTCCTTTTATGTGTTTGATTTCAAAATCAAAGTCACATAAAAAAATCTAGCCATCTATCTTGCCTAGCATTTAGAGTAGGCTGATCAAACAAATACTTTAGACCACAATGGTCTGTTCTTAGCTCAAATCTTCTACCCATCAAGTAATGCCTTCACATCTTGAGAGCACGTACTATGGCTGCAAGTTCCAGATCATGAGTGACATAGTTCTTCTCATGCTCCTTCAACTTTCTTGACTCATAACATATTACGTGGTTGTCTTGCATAAGAACTCCTCCAAGTCCTTGACCACATACATCAATGCACACCGCAAAATCTTTCTCTGGGTCTGCAACTTTCAAGACTGGTGCACTTGTAAGAAGATTCTTCAACTGCTAGAAAATTTCTTCACACCTCGATGTCCATTCAAACTTTATCCCCTTCTTTTGCAAAGAAGTGATGGCATGTGCAACCTTGGAGAATCTTTCAATGAATTTCATGTAGTATCCTGCAAGTCCCATAAAAGATCTTACATCTGTCACATTTCTTAAAGTAGGCCAATTCATAATGGCTTCAATCTTGTCAGGGTCCACAGATATACCCTCTTCTAAGATAATGTGACCCAAATACTGAATTCTATCCTTATATAAGCCACACTTGCTCAACTTTGCATGCAACTGATGCTCCCTGATAAATTGTAATGTCAATCTCAAATGCTCTTTATGCTCTTCCTCATTCTTAGAATAAATAAGAATGTTATCAAGGAGAAAATAAGAACAAACTTGTCCAAATACCTGTTGAAGACACTATTCATAAGGCACATAAATGTAGCCGATGCATTTGTGAGACCAAATGGTACCACTACAAACTCATAATGGCCATACCTTGTTTTGAAGGTTGTCTTATGAATGTCTTCATCCTTGATTCTCACCTGATGGTAGCTAAACCCCAAGTCAATCTTGTAAAATACCTTTGCTCCTCTCATTTGATCAAAGAGGTCATCAATTCTAGGAAAATGATATTTGATCTTCACCGTGGCTTTGTTCAATTGTCTGTAATCAATACACAATATGAGTGTACCATCTTTCTTCCTCACAAACAGAACTGGTGCTCTCCAAGGAGACACACTTGACCTGATATACTTCTTCTCCAACAACTCTTGCAACTGCATCTTCAGCTCTATCATTTCTGGTGTACTCATCTTGAAGGTTGTCTTGGACACTGGTGCTGCTCATGGCACAAGTTCAATTGTGAAGTCAATGTCCCTCTTTGGAGGAAGTCCTGGAATCTCATGAGGAAAAAAATCCCTAAATTCTTGCAATACATGATAGTCTTCCAACCTAATAGTTTCATTCTTTGTTGCCTCCACAACATGAGTTGCATACACTCTGCAACCATTCCTACAAAACTTCTTCAACTACATTGCTGAAATATACCTCACAGAAATCATCTTTGGAATGCCTCTTACAACTATTGGGTTCCCTTCTTTATCCATGCATTTAAAATTCTTATTGTAACAATCAAGCTTTACCCTGTGAGCTTCTAACCAATCCATTCTGATAAGAACATCATAGGAACCAAGTGGTAGAACATTCATATCTACACAAGTGACAAATCCATTCATCAATGGACATTTTTCTACCACTTCACTAACCTTTCTCTTAGTTCCAGTGGCTAGTTGAACTAACCACGATTTTCTATGTTTTACTTTCTTAAAAGAAAAAATCTCCACTACTCTAGGATCAATGTAATTGTGAGTAGAACCAGGGTCAATCAAAATAGAAACAGATTGCTCAATAATCTTACCTACAACTTCAACCATAGTTGACTGGTGATGTTCTTGGCAATCCTCTAGTGCTGCATAGATCCTAGGGACGACCCTTGCTACTTGACCCACTGTTTCTGGCTTTTGAATGTTGTAAGCTACCCTTGCATTCTCATTCTCAAGTGGACAATACCTGCACATGTGGGGTCCTCCACATTTCCATCATTGGAGTGGTGCTCTGTTCTATTGTGGATATCTTGGCTCTTCTCCCACCACTCTAGTTGGCTACTTCTCAACTTGGGATGGCTGCTTCTGCTGATTCCTGAAGTTAAAAGGTTTGAAACCCTTTTTCCTTTGGTTATATTTCTCATTCTTCTTGTCCTTCCATGTCTTATGATAATCAGGTTTTCTTTTGCTTTGCTCATAGCAATAGCTAGGTTTCCTTATCGCTTCTTCCAAAGTTCTAGGTTCATAAAACTCAATTATGTCTTTGTAAGACTTAGGCAATCCACTTAAAAAACGCTGGATTTTTACTTTCTCATCTTTCATGTACCTGACATACCTCGACAGCTCCAGGAACTTATTTGCATACTCTTTCATGGTATGTTGTCCCAATCTCAGCTCATGGAATTCTTTGATCCTATCATCATAGTACATGTCAGAGAGGTACTTCTGCTTGAAATACTTCTGGAACTGTTTCCACACAATCTGCCTTTCATTAATCTTCTTCACTTTCCTGAAGTGCTTCCACCATATGGATGCTCTTCCTGTCAATTTGAAGATGGCTACTCTAACCTTCATATTTCCTGAATAGTCTTGGACTTGGAAATATTTCCGGAGATAGACGAGGTTCGAGGGCTATTGTTCAATATCGTTGGAGAAAGAGTTCGAGGTATAGTTTGAGTTTAATGGTTTCGTCGGGATCGAGGGTCAAGTGATTTGTTCCCTTTGTTTCTTATATTGTCCTTATATTGAAGGAAAGAGGGACTGGTTTGAATCTTTGTAACAATAGTGAAATCTCCCTTTGATTTCATAGTAGACATTGCAACGAAAAAGAAAGTGCTCTTCAATCTTAGCAAAAGAGGTTTGTAAATGATCTCGATAAAATGCTCGTCATTGAAGCCTAACTTGGTACTCAAGGCACTGAATGGGCTATTCTAAAAGTATCGTGCAAAACTTATAAAAATATCCCTTTAGGTCATAACATTAAATTTTGCCTTAAGGTGTATTGCTCCTCTAAATAATGGTTTCGCACCTTCCCGATGTAGGAAAGAAACACCGAATCTAGCATAATTGCATATATAGATAAGGACCAGTTTTCTTCCCTATCGGGCCTGCGGATCACTGAAAAAAAGTACACGAGCTAACAATTGAACGTGAATCTCCTTTATATTTATATGCATTCTCTTGCGCCTGTACTTCATATCGCGTGTACGCGTGCTAGTGCCATCGAATTAGATTAGGGATAGATTGGTTTATTTAGTGGTTTGCTGCTTCTTTGCCATAAGAACAACCATAGGCCATATGAAACATCAATCCAACATAAATTGACCAAGAGAAACCGTTTATTGACTTCAAGGGGCCCGCTTAACTTCACTTGAGTGATAAAGAAAGGGCTTATCGCAGCAGGAATGAATGGATGGGAACCCTGCATGTAGGGCACATCCATCTTGCTTGTGGTATAGATAAGAATCCAGCTTTACCAAACTGGCTACTTCTTAGACTCTTTGGGTTGCACTTCCCTTTAGCGCTGGATGGACTATAGAGCTACCGAATTAACCTCTATACTGCTGAGAAGAACTGCTCAAGAGGAAGCTCGACTACCTTCATTCTACAAGTATAGGGGTCACGTGTTTAAGAGCTCCAGGTGTTTGGCTATTTGCATAAGTAGAACCAATGAATGGTACTTGCTCTTAAGGAGCCGGCCGGCCCCTTACATGTAAGATTAGATTGGGCAAATAAACGAAATTTAGAATATAAACACAACTAGGAGCCTCGAGACCATTGCATAAATTTCAGAACACACGCTGAAATATTTGGGTCCCGTGCAGCTCTACGTGAAGCCTTTCCATCCAATGTGAGGCAGTTCAAGTAAAGGCACGAAGCGGGTACCCGGGTAGAGGACGTGATAGTGTATCAAGTTATAAGGCCACCTTTACACTCCTAAATTTGTAAATTTACCAGGCGATGAGGATTTACCAGGTTATAAGGCCAGATTATTAGAGGAGAATCTCCCATTGTTTTTTACAGCCATTTCCATTTTCTGAAGGTGGCTTAACAGGGTTCTGAGGACGACGCCCGGAGACTTCGTTACAATGCCTGCCAGTAAATTCAATCTATCTAGGCTTGGACTATTTGGTAGGCGTATATTCACTTTCCTCCTTATTGGTGTAAATGAATGCTATTAAGGCAGGAAGATAGGCGTCACAATGTTGCCTTAGGCTCAATTTAGTAGGTCCAGATTCGTGCGTTTGTTGTCTGATGAGACTATGGTAAAAAGAAGAGCTAACGAATGAAGCTCGCAGTAAGTGATAGGCCTTACCCTGTATGGAATACTAGTATTTGGCGCCAATGGGCTTATAACTATATGTGATTCTTAACGTTATAAGCAGCTTATGTTGTATGTGCATAATGCACCAGGACTAGTAAACTTAAAGGGCAACAAAAGGTGGTGTCTGGGGATGATAATTTCAGTGCTGAAAGGGTGGCCTATGCAAGATGGGGAATTAAATAACAAACGGTGTTGGCTTATCTATTCCCACCCAACCCGGAAGCCAGCCCGGAGATAAAGTGGAAACAGAGCCAGTAAGTCAGAAAGGCAGGTTCAATGCGGGCTTCAGACATTTCTCTTGGACCCACAATCTTTTATGCCAGAATTCCTTTGCTCGTTTGGTTACCCCGACGATATCTGATTATCCCATTCTCCAACTTGAGTAATAGAAAATTTCCAGTTCTCCCTCGTTAAGACAGGATATAAAAAGCGAAGCCCGGAAGACTGGAAGAATAAATACAACAAAGAGAGCCCAGAAATGAACAAAGAGAACGGACTGAAAATCCTCCATGTTGGATCTCTATTTTCGACCGAACGATCCATTGTTCAGTTTCCAGCTTAGCTTACGGCGCTAGCAAGAAAGCCTCGAAATGGCTCCCCCCCTACCCACTACCCAAAGAAGCTTCGCTCAACATTACATTTGAATTAAATAATAGATGATGATATTGCATCCAGACGTTTCACTTTCACATGGGAATAAGAAGTGCAAGACTGATAGTGTTGTCCAAGGAGTAAAGCTAGGCCGTTACTTTAGGAGAATATTGATTCTAGGGAATAATCCAAATAATCGCATCTCTACGACCCTTCGGTGTATTCCCTCGTGCCTCGATAATGGATGAAATTTTCCCATTTCAATAGGTAGGTGAGACTTATGGCTAGCAATACTTGTTATGCTATGGACCATTTAATGCGACGGCTGTCGCACTGTCCGCAGTTGGATCGCTCTTTGGAACGGATCCGACGGCGGACAGTGCGACCGCCATCGCATTGAATGCTCCATAGCATAACAAGTATTGTTCGCCGAGACTTATGCGCTTGATTACGCATAAAACTCCCGTCCTCCATCAATGGATGGCCTCCCCACCCAACAAGTATTTAGTTTATGCTCCTTTCATTGGTATGCTCCCTTCATTGGTAAGTGTGTTACTATTATGCGTAACACATATATCAATTTCAGGAAGGGTACTGGTTGTCATCATTAGGTCCGCTCCCACAGGCAAGCGGGTATGGCGAGGTATGTATGCCGAGTTACCTCCCATGTAAGTATGGGTCATAAATCGCCTTGTAATCACAGGCTAGGTTCTAGCGGTTCATTAAAATATATGTTATGATATTCCCACCCGAGTTTGTCTCCTCGCCTAAGCCTACCTTATTATACCTTACCAGAGGGAGAGCAATAAGCATCCGGCTGCACAGTAATAAATGCTGTGGCTGCAGGGCACATGAACCGTTGGATGAAAAGCTGTGGCTGCGGGGCACATGAACCGTTGGATAAAGAGCTGGATTAAATCCAACAGTTGATGTGCCCCGCAGCCACAGCAATAAATGCTGTGCAGCTGGTTGCTTATTGCTCTCTTTACCAGAGCCTGCCTGACCTAAGTCTACCTCACCTAGGTTTGCCTAAGTCTGTCTCGAGCTGACCTCGACCTGACCTTACCCTACTTTCCTACGATGATTGTTGTTTCCGTTCTTCATGTTGTTGGTTTATTCGTTATGGGTTGCGCTCAATCCAGGAGCGTTTTCCATCAACTTGACTGGTATCAAAGGAAGGATGGGTCATACTCTAGTTTGATCCGGTTTAATCGGGTCCGGGCAGGGATGGAAAGGAGAATAGAAAGGGAGAGGGAGAGTAAGGGTTTATTGCAGCTAGTTATGGACGTCAGCTATTAGGATTTTTATAAAGTTAGTGCATAAGTTTGTTAATGAGTAGAGACTTGTTAGTGTTTTATAAAGATAAGTTTGTTAATGAGTAGAGACTTGTTAGTGTTTTATAAAGAGTAATAGCATAGAGAATAGGTGGCACTGAGTCACAAGGTTATCCCACAATGGAGCTGATTATTTAACGTACAGCCGTATTGGTAGTCTACGTACAGCCACCCTCCCTTCCGCAGAACTGTGGCCATGCAGTGTTGCTTATTATGATGCAAGCCAGGTCCCGGCCTTATATCTCTTATAACTATCTCTATTTATATAAGCTTTATATACATATATTATATACTTTATGCTTATATAGATATACTATACCCTATACTTTTTAACTCCTCTATCCCTGGCAGAAAGAAACTTCCTGTGCGCGCTTTCCCATGACGTACAGTTATTGGCCATTCCCACACCGACCTATTGGAGGTGCCATCTCTCCCCTATACTGATAAAAGGGGTTGACGGGTGAGCGCTAACTCGGCGAGAAAGAACCGAGGCTGCTGGGCATGTAGAATAAATAGAAAAAGATGGCCCTTGCATGTGCCAGGAGCTCCTCTGTAACTCATGCCCTAATTGAGATTCTCTTTGTCAGTTGCCTACCATTAACTCAGGATCACTATCTCTTGCCGGAGACAGACGTTCCCTCCTAATAATAATGAAGGTTCAAATGCAGGCTACCGTACCAGGAAGATAGTAACTGGATCCTACTTATATAGCTTAGTCACTGTCTCCTTTTATCGGGAGGTTATATAAACACTACTAAGTGCATGAGCCCATAGTTACATAATCCCTGAATAATTATGCTATCAAGACTTTAATGGCCCCAATTGCTCTCTCCTATGTTAAGGCCCGTGGATGTTACCATTTACTAATGGTGGTGGATGCTACAACGCGATAGTCCGACACTCCCAGTAGATTGGGGTACTGCCTGGCATCACTACGTGTAGTAAGTGCTTCCGCTGGGCCACATCATGCTTTTGGCTGACATACCAATTGTGGCAGCAGCTCAAAACGTCTATCACGGTTTTATTCAGTTTCATCCCCATGCTAGGTCTATAATCGTGGCACATCAAGCCTCCCGAAATCCCATTTGTACCAATCGCATGAGGGAAATTGATTAGGGGTGATTATGCTATTGGGGTTGGCTTGGTAGAGTTTATGGTTGAAAGGAAGATCATTACATTGAGAACTGAGAAAAGCCATACGGTGTACTTACCTGCTTCTAAGCCAGATAGGAGATATATACTCTCCAGTTGTTATGTTGTGTAAAAATGTAGAACCAGACCTGACATTACTCTTATTCTACTCTATTGTTCTCTTATACTCTATCGTTCATAGTTGGCTCATCCTAAAAGAGCTTACCATGGAAGTTGTTGGTGAGTGGGGGCAAGGACCGCAGCCCACACAGGATCCTCGAAGTAGGACTCACAGAGAGAAACTTAGTACCATTTATTGGCAGCGATCAATTATACTTCCGCTAATTCAGTTACAGGTCAACTTTGCTCATAGGACCAAATCTCTTCCGTTCCATAATGAGTTATGAGTGTGGATAAATTGATGGGTCACATTATAGTAGTTGGCCTTTTCGGAGTCTTCTGGCCTAGAGTCAAACTTTCTATCGCACCAAAAGGGCACATCTTCCATTTGATTCTCTTCTTGACCTTATTTACATTGATACCATCCATCTGGTGCATTGGGTTTTCTCTCCCCAGATCAACCTACTAAAAAAGAAACTGGCCCTTAATTTCATCGATATTGATGGTCCCCTACCTTCTCATTGAGTCAGAGTTGTTACCCAAACCCAACGGGAGTAACTTCCTGAATCCTTCGGCCTCTATCCTCCAAGGCAAGAGAGAGGGATAATACCTCCTCACAAATTCGAGAGAAATAAGATTAATTAAAGGGAGAGAGGAAAGGGAAGAGAAGGAAGAGTAGTGCCATCATAATGGCTTCCTCAGCAATGAGATGTGTAGGGTGGTAGTTGGGTGGCTGCCTCTTTGTGGAATTCAGGTAAGGAAGTAAAGGCAAGCACAGCCCTAATGCCTAGCCTCTTTTCGGGGTTTGGTGTCAACCCGATACATTCCATCGAAGGAGTGAAATAATATTATCCTATATAGAGATTTGAAAGATTGGGCGTAAGAGTGCTAAGTGAGACTTCGGCAATGTGTAAAGTAACTATTGAGATAGAAGCCCATAAAATGCTGGTTCAAAGTTTGGGGCGTTTGTATGCATACTCGAGTAAGGTAAGTCGGGACCCTTTTCGCTTACCCTGCTCATCATAAGCGTAGGAGAAGGACCCGTTTTTACGCTCAATGGCGGCTGGCTGCTAACCAGTTAGTCAGTTAACTTAACCGCCTTATTTAGATGAGCACCAGTACCAAATACATATCTTCTTTATTATTGCATATATTCTTATTGGTGATAGTTGTTCGATTAGTCAGGTAGATGTTTGCGATAAGACAACAGCAGCTTCGGATCAGGTAAATTGATCAGGGTGAAGACCATAATAACCAGTCATACTTTCTTATTGGTCGGCTGCTCGGAAGAAAAATGTTACTTTATTATTGGTTTTGTGCCGAGCCCCGTGGGGAAAAAATGTTAGTCGAATCTAAACTTTTCCTTGTTACTGTTGACTCTGGCAAAGGTTCCTATGTGGAGCACCTTTGTGGCTCATCAAGCAGCGTTTACGCTGCCAAGAGAGGCTCCTTGCACTTTGTATTATTTGTTAAGGACCACTGCATCTCGTGGTTTCCTTTAGTTCTCTTTGAAGGAACAGCTCCTGCTATAGAACATGACTCTAACATAAAATAATTATATAGTTATCCCAAAACATCATATCCTCATTTCAAAGCCTAAAAACTACCCCTAACCTAAAAACCTATAAGTTCATCGAGAAAGACACTTATTAAAACACGGCTATGACATAAAATAGTTATATAGTTATCCCAAAACATCCTATCCTCATCTCCAAAGCCTAAATTGTCAGCATTGTTTTTTTATTGTTACAAAAAAAATTACTCCTAACCTAAAAACCTTGAGAATAACCTCTACCCTTCTTCATCTTTTAAACCAAAAAAGACTTCTTCCAACCCTTTTTAAATTTCTTTCCACACAATAAATCTAAATTTCAAATAATTATATATTTATTTAAGATACTAAATTGAACTCATTTTAACACTAAACATATCAAACGGAAAGTATTATTCCTGTATTCAAACCAAATATCAAACGCAAAGTAATATTCTTGTATTCAAACTCAAATGTAATCCAGCAACTCTGAGCACCGTTTTTCTTCTTCCTGAAATTTAATTCTTAAGACAGAAACAAAGAAATCGACGGCAACCAATCTCTATGACATAGCATTTACAAAAAAAATATTACGCCATGAAAGAATACCAAAGAGATCATGTAGAGTTAATGATTATATAAAAAGTGTGAGACATCTGGAGTCTGAATTAGAATTCAACATGAAAATTTCCAGAAGCTATCGATATTTCAACATAAAAAGCTATAAGCAGAACTTGAAAAGTCATTCTGCCACAGATGATCTTGAGCGTGTGTTGATCTTTGCGATCTTGGCCAACAGACTCTCTAGCTCCGGAGGATTGAAGAATCCTTCGGGAGGCGGGTCGCTGGAATTCTCCGTGAATCGCCTCTTCTTCATCGGCCGAGGGGGACAAACAATAGGGCTCGGTATTTTGTTCTCTTCTTTTTTCGGAGTCCGGCATTCACAGTTCTCCGCCTTCTCCATGGCAATTAATCAAATGCCTATTCACAAGCTCTTTCGCTGTGGAGCTCGGCAAAATCTTATGGCCTGCTGCGACTCGAACCTTGGTCGGCTGCCAGAAACTTACGACTGATCACTCCTATAGAGCTTTTAGAGAATGCTCAAGTTAAAATGAACGTTGCATTTAGAGTTGAGCACCACCAAATGGTTTTTAAAGGCCGTATATGCGGGTTTGAAAAAATATATTAACATCGCTACATAATATTGCTGGTGTTTGTTTAACGGTTACTTTTTGTTTTGTAATATCTAGAATTTTTATAGGATGCTCCATTTAAAAACATTGCATTAATAGTGAAGCACTACCAAATATTTATTGCTCATATTTATCTAGTGTGCATTATTAATGTTCATATGTAGAGAATGCGATCAATAAACAAATTATGAATGTTGTTGATCTATGTTCAAGGGTAGTATAGGGCCAAAATAATAAAGTTAATGGATTAAAGCTTTTAAAAAATCTTTTTTTTTTTAAGATGAAAAATAGGAGTTCTTTGTTATTCATATCTACACTATATGTATTAATAAAGTTCATTGGTTATCTGGATGGTGCACATCAAAATAAAATTAACACATCTCTAGGTTTAACTATAGCTATGAAGTTTTTATATAATTCTTTATTTAAAAAAAGTTGGATTAATAGTTAAATCATCAACAAACAGTCACCAACAGGTGGGTGTGTAGATTGACTGCTAAGTGCCTTGCTAAGTGCTTTGTAAATGAAGGAATGTTGTAAAGGAGGTCTCAAGTTCAAATCTCACCCGAACTTAAGTGTTCCCCATGCTTGGGTGTGGGCTACATTAAATACTTTTATAGTTTTTTATTATACTCTACTTAGTTGTTAATATATGTTTAAGTATAATTTTCTATTACTTAATTAGAACAACCATACAATGTTGTTATATATGTTCAACTATAACATTTTTTTATCAAACCCATTACATAATGGTGTTGGTGATGATATGGTTTTTTATTATACTCTACTTAGTTGTTGATATATGTTTAAGTATAATTTTCTATTACTTAATTAAAACAACCATCTATATATGTTCAACTGTAACATTTTTTTATCAAACTCACTACATAATGGTGTTGATATATGCTTAATATTAATTTTTTGTTGTATACATCTAACAATAATATATGTACATTAAAGAATACTAATACAATCACAAAAAAAAGTTGTTGATATGTGTTTAAGTATAATTTTTAGTTGTAACATAACTTTTGTTGATGTATATCCAACTACAATATGGAAACCAAAAAAAAATTCCCAGTTTTTTTTTACCACATATATGTTATTCATTAATTTTGAATCAAGATATTGTTTACATAGCAATATTACAAATCATATCCATATAAAAAAATAGTTCAACCCAATAAAATCATACATCCTAACCATCCCACATGTGACACCCCAAAAAACCAACTAACAAATCCCTTACAAAACTCAATAAGTATGACAAGAACCCTTATAGACTAAAGATGAGAGCCCAAATTCTTTAAAGAAAACATTCCTTCATCCCACCCCATATCTTCTTTGGATATTTATATATTAAATATACAAAACAAAAAAATTACGGTTAAGCATATATCAACACCATTATGTGGTTGTTTTAATTGAAAAACAACAAAAAGTTACCGTCGGATAATTTTAGGGGCCAAATTTAGCCATGGGCTATTTTTCCATGTTTTTCTCCAAAAAAAGATTCGGCATTTTGCATTTCAATATAAAATTCTTGGAAACTGAAATATTTTTTGAAAAGTATCGCCAGACATTTATATTCTTTTAAATAAATATCATTCCTTAAAATTATCTGTGGTTACCGTTAAGCATGTATCAACACCATTATGTGGTTGTTTTAATTAAAAATTTGTAGTCAACACATTTTAAATCTTTTTATATGGTTGTATTAAATATATAAAACAAAAAAGTTACATTAAGCATATATCAACACCATTATGTGGTTGTTTTAATTGAAAAACAACAAAAAGTTACCATTAAGCATATATCAACACTGTTATGTGGTTGTTTTAATTAAAAAATTGTAGTCAACACATTACAAATCTTTTTATATGGTTGTATTAAATATGTAAAACAAAAAAGTTACGGTTAGATTAACACCATTATGTGATTGTTTTAATTAAAAAATTGCACTAAACATATTTTAAATGTTTGTATATAGTTGTATTAAATATATAAAGCAAAAAAGTTGTCGATATATGTTAAGTCTAAATTTTTATATTAATATTTTTTATTATATATATTAACAATGACAAAAAAAAATTATTGTTAAACATATATCAACATCATTATATAGTTGTTTTAATTACAAAGTATGATTGTAATTAAAAAGTATGCTCAACACCCTCTAGATAATCTAAATAAAGATGATCATTATTAGTACACACAATCTAGATAAGGATGAGACTTAGTTAACTGTAACATTTTTGTATGCATCTAACAATAATATATATAATAAAAATATATTAATGTAACCACATACAAATTTGTTGATATGTGTGGAAGTATAATTTTTTTTGTTATAAGATAGTATTTTTGGTTTACTATATATATTTTTTATAAATGACTAATTTTAGATCTTTATTTTGATTAAATAACAAGGTTATCATTCATCTCCTCTTTGATATCAAAATATTCATTGATTTTCTTAGAGATGAGCCTATACTTTTGTGTATGAACAAGATAAATGCATTTTATCTTCTTTCATATCAAAATATTCATTAATCTTCTTAGACATGAGCCTATATACATTTATTTATATGGACATGATAAATACATTTTAACTTAGTGAATTTGATAATATGGACATTAAAGTTAGACTACATAAGCAAGCTAGTAATGTAGAATATTAAATATTTAAGAAGATATTTTTCAAAACTATGAATACAAAATATATTTATTTAGTTTCAAGTATGTTTTTTTTCAAGGAATAATCTCGTGGAAATTCCTCTGAGTAGGGTAGGTGTACAAGTTGGGTCCAATTTCTTGTGCAGCTAGATATCACGATTCCAAAACACAATGGGCTCTATTGTTTATGTTGTAACTTTTGAAATTTAAAATTTCATTAAGTTATGCCCCTAAAGTGTTGCACCCACACATAACATCTTTTTTTTAGGTTTTTTTCCAACTTCAATAAATCATAAAATAATGAAAACATCATGAATAGTTTTGAAAAAATAGGGTTGCACTAGTACAATATGCTCTTTACGGGTCAGTGCAAGAAGATGATGGACCTTTAAGATGCAATCCTAGTTTTCAAAAACAACATCATGCTACCAAAAAATACATCAACCCGAGCCTGACATNCATGTGTTAAAAAAATAAAAAATACTATCATTTACTTCATATGGTGTTGCATGCTCACAAACATGTATGTGCTCAAAATTTTAAAAGCCAATTTTAGAAAAAACAAATTTTATAAACAACTATAATTTTTTTTATATATTATGAAAGCTTATTCAATTTCCAATATTTTTTCGTGTTAGAGTCTTAAAATTCTTACTTATGTAGGTACCTCTCATCCCATATGGTAAATGGGATAAACCATTGGCCCTAATTATACAGGATAACCCCAAGGGGATTAAGATATATCCAAACAAATTCCCTCCCAAACTTAAGGGGGGAATATATCGTGTATGACTCATGATCGCTTGAGTTTCCCGGTAAACTAAGTTCAAAGAATGTATATATATATATATATATATATATAT
>LPNX010753036.1:1209804-1323347 GCA_001517045.1 Pseudotsuga menziesii
CACGCGTTTTTTAGTTATAAAACGCGCACGCGATATGGAAATTATAAAAAAAAAAAATACACAGTCCCGAGTTCATTTTCATTATCAGAAACGCGATTTCGACGGGCAGCGCAGCNCATATCAAACATTAAACATTAAGAAAATAAAATGAGATTCAATTATTTTTATCTATCATTCATTAGAAAATCATGTTTTTCAAAATTTGGAATTTATTAAAATTAATAAATTACAAGTTGTAACATCCCATTACTAAGCGACCGGAAAATGCGAACTCTGAGTAAAAGGCACTGTAAGTACTAATCCTAGCTTCATCAAATTGAGGATGAAATTACTAATGTTAGGAGGCTCAAAGTTTTGCACGAGTAAAATGACGATTGGAAACAAATCCACTAAGGGGAAATCGAAAAATTGAATGAAGCCTTGGAGATCTAGTGAAGATTCCTTCTTGTCATCGTGGGTTCAATGACATACCAAAAGGGGAAGTCAATTAAAAGTACTCCCCTTAGACTTAAAATCATTATTGATGTACTACCCAATCATAAATTCCGTACATGATTATTTTGTGAGTGAAATAGGAAATTATTAACTTAAAATGAAGTTAACATATATTTATATTAATAGTAGTGTATAAATCTATTTAATGAATGTTAAGAAAGTAACATGTATAGATGGAAAAAAATTATTATTTAGTGTGTACATTTATTTTAAGAATGATAGTAAAATGATGTGTGTAGATGGACATGAGTGAAAACTTTAAAGACAAAGTTTAATGGTCAAATTTCTCATCAATTTGGTAAAATTATAATTTTGGGCAGGAATTTCCGAAATAGTTTCAACATGAAAGATGTTGAGTTTACATACTTATTAATCTAGATATTTAGAATAACTTAATAAATGGACAAACATAACTTTTTAAGTAAGTTTTTTATTTCAATAATTTATGAAGGGGATATCTAGAATAAGTTGATAAATGGACAAACTTAACTTTTTAGATGAGTTTATTTAATTTTTAGATTTTGGATGATGTGAAGTTTTCCTTTAATTTAATACTTTTGGATTTACCTCAAAAATCTTAAAGTAAAAGTTTTATGGTCAAAGCTCCCATCAATTTAGTGGAATTATAATTTTTGACAAATTTTCCACCAAATTTGTCAAACAATTCCAACATTAAAGAGGTTGAGTTTCTTCATTTATTAACTTATTATAATATAAAATAATACATCAAGCCATTGATTTTTTCTAATGATGATTGTTATTACAGTTCACTAAGATCAATTTTGATTTTTGGCCCTTAAAAAATGTAAAGAATCATTTAGTTTTCATTAGAATTTGATTTCTATGGTTGAATAGTTTTAGTTGAAGCAATCCTACTCTTTGTGATGCCTTAAACTTTAGGAAGATTATTATTATAAAGAAATATTTTGAAATTGCACTATGTGACTCCTCACAAAACTTATTAACTTACTCTAATTAAAAGCTTAAATAATATCCATAACATTAATAATCTAACAAGTTGTTTGAAAGCTCGCTCAATGGAAAACTTTTTCTAGGGCCTCCTTTGTGGAGAACTTGGGAAAAGCACCTTTAGGAATTTCCAGGATGGGGGCTCCCCGATGGAAAATGGGAGCTCCCACATGCCTCCATTTCTCTAGATTTTTTAAACTTTTTTACTTAAAAAAATGGTTCATTCTAAATTTTAGGCTTTTACATTAAATGGTCATTATAAATTCAAAGCAAATAAAAAGAAATAAACAAATCGAGATGATACAGAATTAATATATTTATATATTAGAGTTTATATTTTTATTATTTTTTATAATTTTAAAGATATCCAAAAAAATTTGGTCTATACAATGTAAAAGTTTCCAAAAAAAAACTTAGGAAAACACTCAAATTTTGTCTCTATCTTTCTCCTGAAAATGAACTCATCCAGTTGGCTTGAAAAAGACTAAACACAAATCTATCTAAAGCAATCTGATCCTCCTCTCCTTTGATATATTTAACCTAAAAAAAGTATTCTTAAAAATGATACTCAAATACATACATACAATACTCTTTAATCAAATAAAATTACCACCCTTTTTTTTTTAACAATTTGCATTGATCACCACATTAAAACACCTGCAACGAAAATAGTTATCTATCGGTATTCAAACTAAAATATATTCCCAAATCCAAAACATTCTTCTTCCTTTCCTGAAATAATCCATTTATACATTCTCATTCTCTTCTTCCTTTCCTGAAATAATACATTTATACATTCTCATTCTCTTATGTATTCATTCACCGTTCACAACAAAGTAGCACGCCATGAAAGAACACAAGAGATATCTGTGAGAATTATTGACACTTAAATAATTGAGAGAGACCTGGACTCTGAACTCTTTTTAGCATCAAAATTTTCAGAAGCTCACGCTGTTCCAAAATAAGATAGGGCCGACGACCACGGCGGTCTCTTGTAAAATGGTACTTGTAAGCATTTTCATAATTCATAATTAGCGTGAGGGCCTCTGGTTCATCTTGGCAACAGAATCGAAGCTCCGGAGGATTGAAGAAGCTACCGGGTGGCGGGTTTGAGCGCCGGCCTCTCCTGAAAAGAACCTACATGGGCTCTCAATTCATAATATAATGACCTTAGAAAAAAGTTAAGGAGTGTTTTTCTCATTTTTCATCCACTCATTAACATAAAAAAGAATCACAAAAAAAAATCCTTAATTTATGAAAATCTAACTCCAAAGCCATTTTGAGTACAAGAAGGGTATTGCATAATCCTAAATGGAGTAAGCTAGCTATGGAGCAATCCTCCCTCATCGAACGGAGGAGGAGCAAAGTTAGCGTTGACTTTGGTCTCCTCTGTCGGATGGAGGGAGGTTTGCTCCATAGCTAGCTCACTCCATCCTAAACTAGCTTTGATGCTGTCAAATTCTATATTATTAAGATAAAGTAAATGTAAGGATCATCCACTACCTTTTTGATAATTCCCTTGACCAACTCTATTAAAGTAAGTCCATGCCTCAAATTTGTTTATAATTTTAGGAATTATGAATCTAGTCTTGATAACTTTCTGATCTGAGTTGAAAGATTTTATGAAAACATCAACATAAACTTTAGAAGAGGGAGTTCTTTCTTTATAAAGTTTTTTTATTGCCCATCAACCAAATAAGTCAAGAAACAATAACGGTGAAACATTTATAAGCTTTCAATAAAGAATTAAATATCCAAGTAAGAAAAGAAAGTTTAGGCATTACCATCTTTACAGCTGAAATTAATATGAAACAAAAAGTCAATTTCCTTTCACACTTGACCACAACATGGACAACAAATGACATTTAAAAATTCTTATAAAGATTAAAAAAAATACATTTATTGAGGCCCTACTAATTCCTTCCTGGAATAAAGTCCCAAAGTTCAGATAGAGTTATTAATAACACACTAGTACATAATAATTTAATTTTTAAATGAACACTTTGCAAATGGCTTTATACCACCATTTAATATAAAAAAAACCCATCTTCTTCCCTTAAAAACTTATATCCAAATTTCAAGAAATAAGAATCCCAAAAGTAATCTTTAACCATATAAGTTTATCCACACAGTTCCTTATTCAAACATGTTTATCACACAGTTCCTTATTCGAACATGTTTATCTACACAGTTCCTTATTCAAACATCTCTGTAACATAAAATAGTTATAAGCCTAAAAAGTCACCTTTGTTTTTCATCCTTACAAAAAAAATTATTCCTAACCTAAAAACCTTGACATCTAAGCTTTACAGTCATATAATCTGATAAATAAAATATGTAATCTTTCAAAGCCTAATTTTCCTGATAACATATAAAAATTAACCTCTATCCTTCTTCATCTTTTAAACCAAAAAAAATCTTCCAACCCTTTTTAAATTTCTTTCTACATAATAAATCTAAATTTCAAATAATTTAAAACTTATTTAGCATACTAAATTGAACCCATTTAAACTTATTTAGAATACTAAATTGAACCCATTTTAACACTAAACATATCAAACGTAAAATATTATTCTCATATTCAAACCAACGGTGCTCAAGAGTTGCTGAAACCCAAATGCAATCCAGCAACTCTTGAGCACCGTTTTTCTTCTTCCTGAAATTGAATTTTAACACACAAACAAAGCAATCCACGGCATCCAATCTCTATGACATAGCATTTACAAAAAGAAAATGATCACGCCATGAAAGAATACCAAAGAGATCTTGTAGAGTCAATGATTATATAAAAAATGTGAGAGATCTGGAGTCTGAATTAGAACTCATCATCAAAATTTCAGAAGCTAGCGCTATCGATATTTCAAAAATAAAAAAGCTATAAGCAGAACTTGACAATTCATTCCGGCACAGATGATCTTGAGCGTGTGTTGATCTTGGCGAGCTTGGCCAACAGAATATCTAGCTCCGGAGGATTGAAGAAGCCTCCGGGAGGCGGGTCGCTGGATTTGTTCGTTAACCGCCTCTTCTTCAACGGCGGAGGGGGACAAACAACAGGGCTCGGTATTTTGTTCTCTTCTTCTTTCGGAGTCCGGCATTCAGAGTTCTCCGCCTTCTCCATGACAAATTAAATGCTTATTCACAAGCTCTTTCGCTGTACTGGAGCTCGGCAAAATCGTATGGCCTACTGCGACTCGAACCTTGGTCGGCTGCCAGAAACTTACGACTGATCACTCCTATAGAGCTCTTAGCGAATGCTCAACTTAAACTGAACGTTGCATTTAGACTTGAGCACCACCAAATGGCTTTTAATGGCCGTATATGCGGATTTGAAAAAAACTATTAACATCGCTTCATAATATTGCTGGTGTTTGACTAACGGTTACTTTCTGTTTTGTAATATCTAGAATTTTTATAGTATGCTCCATTTAAAAACATTGCATTAATACTGAAGCACTTCCAAATATTTATTGGTCATATTTATCAGTGTGCATTACTGATGTTCATATGTAGACTAGAATGCGGTCAATAAACAAATTATGAATGTTGTTGACCTATGTTCAACGGTAATATAGGACCAAAATAATAAAGTTAATTGATTAAAGCTTTAAAAAAATTCTCCGTTTAAAAACATGCTACATTAAATAATTAAGCACAACCAAATGGTCCTTATTTACAATGTGTGTATTAATAACGGTCATCGTTATCTAGACGGTGCAGATAAAAAAAATTAACACATCTATAGGTTTAACGATAACTCTTTTGTTGTGTAAATCCAACCGTAATATATGAAGCTTTTATATAATTCTTCATTTAAAAAAAGTTGGATTAATAGTTAAATCATCAACAAACGGTCACCAATGGTTATGCATGTATGGAGGGCCTTATATACTTGACAGATTGGGCACCTTGGGATGAGAGCCAACGGTACCCATTTGATAGTCTCCCCTCCCAAGGCGAAGTCTGTCCAGTAAATAAGGATTGCCATGCAGGTATTACTAATGTTCATCTTTATTTATTTTTAGGTGTATATATTAAAAATATATTAATGTTTATCTTTATTTCGATTGCATATATGATTAATGTTTATTTTTATTTAAAGATGTATATTAAAATAAAAATAAAAACAACTACCCAATGTATTTTGGTGTATATTTAATTCTGAATTTTTGTTATATAGATTTAAAGCAATACAACATTTAAAATAATATAGGATAAACACAAATAATATTAAGAATAAAAGTTTTCACATTTTCTTCCATACAATGTTGTTGATATATGTGCAAGTGTAACATTTTTTTAATCAAACCCATTACATAATCGTGTTGATATATGCTTAATATGAACTTTTTTGTTGTATACATCTAATGATAATATGTGTACACTAAAAAATACTAATACAACCACAAAAAAAGTTGTTGATATGTGTTTAAGTATAATTTTCAGTTGTAAGATAACTTTTGTTGATGTACATCCAACTACAATATGGAAAGCAAAAAAAAATTCCTAGTAAAAATCAACATATATGCTATTCATTATATTACAAATCATATCCATATAGAAAAATAACAACCCAATAAAACTATACATTCCTAACCATCCCACATCTCACATCCCCCAAAAAACCAATTAACAAAGCCCTTAAGAACTCAATAGCTATGAAAAAAACCCTTATACACTAAAGATGAGAGCCCAAATTCTTCAAAGAAAAACTTTAAAAACCAATTAACAAAGCCCTTACAGAATTCAATAGCTATGAAAAGAACCCTTATACACTAAAGACGAGAGCCCAAATTCTTCAAAGAAAAACTTTCCTTCATCCCACCCCATAGCTTCTTTGGCTATTTATAGTAAACCAAAAATACTATCCCATAACAAAAAAATTATACTTCCACACATATCAACAAATTTGTATGTGGTTACATTAATATTTTTTATTATATATATTATCGTTAGATGCATAAAAATATCTTTAAAAAAGTTGACTACAATTTTTTAATTAAAACAACTTATAATGGTGTTGATATATGCTTAAGAATAACTTTCTTGTCATTGTTAATATATATAATTAAAAAAGCTGATATAAAAATTTAGACTCAAGAACATATATCAACAAATTTTTTGTTTTATATATTTAATACAACAAGTTAAAAACATTTAAAATGTGTTGACTACAAATTTTTAATTAAAACTACATAATGGCGTTGATATATGCTTAAAAAGGTAACTTACATAATGGTGCCTTAACTTTTTTGTTTTATATATTTAATACAACCATATAAAAAATTTAAAATGTGTTGACTGCAATTTTTTAATTAAAACAACCACATAATGGTGTTGATATATGTTCAACCGTAACTCTTAGTTGTTTTTCAGTTAAAACAACCACATAATGGTGTTGATATATGCTTAAGGGTAACTTTTTTTGTTTTGTATATTTAATACAACCATATAAAAAGATTTAATATGTATTGACTACAATTTTTTAATTAAAACAACCACATAATGGTGTTGATATATGCTTAAGGGTAACCTTTTGTTGTTTTTCAATTAAAGCAACCACAAAATAGTGGGGTTGATATATGCTTAATCGTAACTTTTTTGTTTTATATATTTAATACAGCCATATTAAAAGATTTAAAATGTGTTGAATACAATTTTTTAATTAAAACAACCACATAATGGTGTTGACATATGCTTCACCGTAACTTTTTTGTTTTATATATTTAATACAACCATATAAAAAGATTTAAAATGTGTTGACTACATTTTTTTAATTAAAACAACCACATAATTGTGTTGATATATCCTTATGTGTAAGTTTTTGTTGTTTTTCAATTAAAACAACCACATAATGGTGTTGATATATGCTTAACCATAACTTTTTTGTTTTATATATTTAATACAACTATATAAAAATATTTAAAATGTGTTGACTACAATTTTTTAATTGGTGTTGATATATACTTTTTGTTGTTTTTCAATTAAAACGACTACATAATGGTGTTGATATATGTTTAAGCATAACTTTTTATTCTTGTTAATATATACAACAAAAAATACTAATACAAAATCTATACTTAGACATACATCAACAACTTTTTATGTGGTTGTGTTAATTGTTTTTTTATTAGGTATATATTATCTTTACAAATATGGAATAAAAAAAAATTATAATCCTTTAAACATATATCAACACAACACTATTATGTAGTTGTTTTAATAAAAAGAAAGTTGCATTTGAACATATATCAACAATATTGTGTAATTGTTTTAATTAAAAAATTATAATCAATATTATTTAAATATTTTTGTATTTATATTAGTATTGTTTTGTTGTTATTATATATATTATGATTAGATGTATACAACAAAAAAGTTATTGTTGAGAAAATATCAACAACATTATGTAAAAGTGTAGTAAACACTTTCTAAATAAAGATTGTGATTAGCAATACACAATTTAGATAAAGATGACCATTAGTTACTTTTTGGTGATGCTTAATTATTATTACAATAACTTTTGTTATGTGCATCCAATGGAAACAAAAACACTAACATAAACATAAAATTTTTATTATTATTTCTAAAGCTAATTGCTTTTTTATAAATGACTAATTTTGGATCTTCAATTTGAGTAAATAACAAGGTTTTCATTGATCTCCTCTTTGATATCAAAATATTCATTAATTTTCTTAGAGACGAGTCTATACTTTTGCTTATGGACAAGATTAATGCATCTCATCTTCTTTGATATCAAAATATTCATTAATATTATTAGACACGAGCCTATACATTTGCTTATATGGACATGATAAATACATTTTAATTTAGTGACGTTAATAATATGGCCATTAAAGTTAGACTACATAAGCAAGCTAGTAATGTAGAAGGAGTAAGCTATCTACTCGACCATTTGCACCAGGACCCACTTGACTCTGTCCGATGATAGATTACTCAGTTATCTTTCCGTGACAGTGAGACCAAGAACATCATATTCTGCTATAATGCAATAATGAAAAATACTAATTTACCAAATCAAATTGAATCTGAACCGATTTAAACCTAATTTGAAATTGTGTTCTAAAAAATTTGAAATTCAATTGTTATGGATTTGATAACGCCAATGTTTTGTGTGTATGCTAGTTTAAAACTTTAACCTCCGTGATCATAAAGGATAAAGAATCCAAGGTTTAAACCTGGATTAGGTTCCATAAAACAAACAAAAGAGTTGATTTTTTAGATCTTTCCAGTTATTTTTATGGAGCTGACTAAAATTATACAATTCTAAACATACATTTGCAATTTTCATAAAAATTCCAATCAAAACTTACAATTTTAAACTTGCATTTAAGAAACAAGAATTCCTATGGCTAAATTTATGGAGGGATGAATTCGAGAGCACACTTGGTGTGAAAATAACTGTTGGAATTGGTTATTCTTGGTCTCACGGAAAGTAACGGAGTAAGCCGGCGTCAGGTAGGCCCCGGTGCAAATGGTCGGGTAGATAGCTTACTCCAATGTAGAATATTAAATATTTAAGAGGATATTTTTCAAAGCCATGAATAAAAAATATATTTATTTAGTTCCAAGCATGTTTTTTTTCAAGGAATAATCTTGTGGAAATTCTTCTCAGTATTTCTCTTTGATTCAGGGATGGGTAGGTGTACAAATTTGGGTCCGATTTCTTTTGCCACTAGATATGACGATTCCAAAACACAATGGGCTCCATTGTTTATGTTGTAACTTTTGAAATTTAAAATTTCGTTAAGTTATACCCCTAAAGTGTTGCACACACAAATAACATCCTTTTTTTAGGTTTTTTCCAACTTCAATAAATCATAAAATAATGAAAACATCATGAATAGTTTGGGAAAAATAGTGTTGCACTACTACAATATGTTATTTAGATGTGTAAAAAAAAAATTAAAAATACTATCATTTACTTCATATAGTGTTGCATGCACACAAACATATATATGTTATATTGTGCTCAAAATTTTAAAATCCAATTCTAGAAAAAACAAATTTTATAAGCAACTACAAATTTTATATATTATGAAAGCTTATTCAATTTCCTATATTTTTTCGTGTTACATCGTCTTAAAATTCGTTATGTAGGTACCTCTAATTTCCTCTTGAAGTAAGAGGTTCATGTTTTTTAGTTTTAAGTGGAAACTAAAGTGTCTTTAATGGAGCTCATGATTATGCATCACCCCATATGGTAAATGGGATAAACCATTGGCCCTAATTATACAGGATAGCCCCAAGGGGATTAAGATATATCCAAACCCATTCCCTCCCAAACTTTAGGGGGGGATATATCGTGTATGACTCATGATTGCTTGAGTTTCCCCTCAAACTAAGTTCAAAGAATGTATATATATGAACTTCTTTTTATTAAAAACTTGGATCTTAATGTATATACCCACATATCAAACACTTAACATTAAGAAAATAAAATAAGATTCAAATATTTTTATCTATCATTCATTAGAAAATCATGTTTTTCAAAATTTGGAATTTATTAAAATTAACATTACAAGTTGTAGCATCCCATTACTACGCGACCGAAAAATGCGAAGTGTAAGTAAAAGGAACTATAAGTACTAATCCTAGATTCATCAAATTGTGGATGAAATTAATAATGTTAAGAGGCTGAAAGCTTTGTTCAACTAAAATGATGATTGGGGACAAATCCACTAAGAAGAAAGCGAAAAGTTGAGTGAAGCCTTGGGGAACTAGTGAAGAGTTCCTGTTTTCATCGTGGGTTCAATGACATACCAAAAGGGAAAGCTGACTAAAAGTACTCCCCCACGGGGACTTCACTTAGTGAACCTTTCACATAGCACGTGCAATCGTGGGATATTAAATAATACCCTTAATTTCGAGAGATTGACCCAAACTCTTTTTGTTGAAACCCCCTCCCAATACTTAAAACCTCCTCCCCACCCCTTTTTCTACCTCAATCCTTATAAACCACCCTACCCACCCCCACCTTAAACCCCTCATCCCCCCAATACTAGCAATATATTGGTTCAATTATTTATAATTTTAAAACCCACAATATGAACTAACGTGATAGGATATTGGCCAACAAGTGAAGCCCCTGTGTACTCCCCTTAGACTTAAAATCATTATTGGTGTACTACCCACTCATAAACTCTGTACATGCTTATTTTGTGAGCAAGATAGGCAATTATTAAGATAGGAAATTATTAACTTAAAATGAAGTTAACATATATTTATATTAATAATCGTGTATAAAGCTATTTAATGTATGTTATGAAAGTAACATGTATAGATGGAAAAAAATTATTATTTAGTGTGTAAGCTATTTTATGAATGATAATAAAATGGCGTGTGTAGATGGACATGATTACACCTATTAAATAGTTAAAACAAAGTACTTTTAAATAAGAATGCCCAAAAATGATCGAATGATACCATAGAAAACGTAATCTTTGTTTTATTGAAGATTGTCACATGGAAAGAATTGGAGTGCCTCCTTGTTGAAAATAAGCATGGAGAGGTACTTCTGCCATGTGTCCTGTGGGGGGTTGAAGGAGTTTCTTTATAGGACATTTTGGGGCAGTAGAGAGGGCAGAAAAAAAAATTTCCTCGATGTTCTAGCATGAACGATTTCCCCAAACCGAGCATCCTTCCTACAAGCTCCCAACAACTAAGGGTAGTTCAGAATCTAAGTCTGGTGTCATTCGTTGCTAAGGTATACATTGAGTAGCTGGAAGTCTGCGTTTGATTTTTACTCAGATCTAGCTATAGATTATGAAGTCTATGATTTAAACCTTAACGATCAAAAGTAAGTGTAAGTTATGTCTGCTATTAATCCTTTATTTTATTGGAATCAAATATGTCTGTGTTTTATTGATTAAATCGTTCTATTACTTCTATTAAAAGCTTGAAGTTCAGATTGGATTGTTGTATGATTATTGCTTAAATCATTTCCTCCACTTGATTGTAAAAAGCATGAAGCTTCAGATCTATGTGTGTTTTAATATTAAATCGTTCTAATGCTTCTATTAAAAACTTGAAGTTCAGATCAGATTGTTGTATGATTATTTCTTAAATACTTTCCTCTACTTGACTATAAAAAGCATGAAGCTTCAAATCTGTGTGCATTTTAATATTAAATCATTCTATTGCTTCTATTAAAATATTGAAGTTCATATCATATTGTTCTATGATTATTGCTTAAATCGTTTCCTACACTTGACTATAAAAAGTGTGAAGCTCCAGATCTGTGTGTGTTTTTATGATTAAATCATTCTATTGCTTCTATTAAAATCTTGAAGTTCATATTAGATTGTTGTATAAATATTTCTTAAATCGTTTCCTCCACTTAATTGTAAAAAGTGTGAAGCTCCATATATGTGTGTTTTTTTATGATTAAATCATTCTATTGCTTCTATTTAAAGCTTGAGGTTCATATATGATTGTGGTATGATTTATTTCTTAGATCGTTCCCTTTCTTTAAATTGGTTTACTTACCTATTATTCATATTATATCCAAACAACTGGTTCACATGTCACATGTATTTGTGATCTTGATTGAAATCCAAAGTCCTTTCTTTGACTTGATTTACCTTTAGATCCATGTATTGGATCTACAATTTATATTTTCCTGCGATTTATAGTTCAGATCTATGTATTAGATCTGAACTCTCAAATGTATCTGTGTTTTGATCTGAACTAGTACGATCCTCTTTGCGTAGGGATGAATTCATATTTGCATGTTTGTTTTGTTTAAAATCAAAGATTTAGTATGTGTCACCTTTGCGTTTACGATTGACTTGGCATGCATTGGTTTATAGCTTGGATGCTAGTGGATGCTTGCGATGGGAATTACCATATATGTAAGGTGGATTCATACATGTTTCCCTTTTTGTGTAGGGACGTTATGTATCTAATCTTTGTTTAGCGTTTTTCCTTTACTCATGTTTTCCACTTTCTTCTGAAATAGGAAAGATCAGATCCAAGAGAGACATATGATCTCTGTTATGTGTTTTTATTGATAACGTTTTTAAATTGTTGATGAAATGGGAAAGATCAGATGCGAGAGAGAGATCTGATCTATGTTATGTGTTTTTATTGATAACATTTTTGAATTGATGATGAAATGGGAAAGGTCGTATCCGAGAGAGAGATTTGATCTCTGTTATGTGTTTTATTGATAACGTTTTTAAATTGCTAATGAAATAGGAAAGATCAGATCCGAGAGAAAGATCTGATCTATGTTATTTGTTTTTATTGATAACGTTTTTAAATTGTTGATGAAATGGGAAACATTAGATCCGATAGATCTATGTTTTGTATTTGTACAGATTCATGATTAGGAAAAAGGTTTTATCTATGTCGGTGACTTCATAATTATCCCAGTATTTGGGTTCATGGGTTGTACAGATCTGTGATCCAGAAAAAGGGTTTACCTTGAACGCATTTTTATTGATCCCATGTGTGTGATTTGATCCGAGTCATAGTTTCTGCTGGGTCTTTTAACCTCAACTCGGATACTATTTACATGTTTTGAGTTTGGCTGGTACATTTTTTGGATCTTATAGGATGTATGCATTTTGGTGTCATAAGATTAGAGATCATAACTTTGATTATAAGCCCGTTATAGCATAGTTTGTTGGTAGGTGACCACATATCAATGGAAGAGGAATGCTAGTGACCCCATTCAAGGACATGTAGCTGACACAACTTCTTACTTGAATGACAACACCATTGAAGGAATTGATGCCACCCAACATAAAAAAAAGTGATGGAAAGGATGAAGAAAATTATTGATCCTACTGCATGCCATTTAATGTGTCAATAACAGGCCTACTGCCCATTGGATCTCAATCTTATTGAGATCCAACAAGCAGTGGGCTTGCTCCTACTGCATTAAATGGGATTTATTAGGCTGAATATTGTTCATCAGAAAGTATTCAACACATATAGAATATTATTCTATCCATCCATCCATCCCTTTCCCTTTTCCTTTGCATCATTCTATTTAAATCTCTCGTACGCATACCCTTTAAGTTCAGTGTTTTGCATTCTCCCTCCTTGTACCTTCCAATCATGGATTTAACTTCTCATTTATTTTTGGATGATCCAAATAAATTGCATCCCTTGACTTCTCCAGAGTGTAGGATTATCCTCATGATGGCCAGCCTCCTTCTCTCCTCCTTGAATTATTCCTCCCCCTCCTTCTTTGAGATCATCTATTTTCAATATTTTCCTTTGCTTGTTTTAAACTATCCTTGCTTGCAGCCCCTTGATATACGCATGTATAATTATTGACCTTCTATACTCATGGAAGGAAATATCGGGCCTAAGAATCATGATGACAACGAATGCATGTTTATAGATAAAGAGGAAGGAACCTCTCACCACTTGTCAAATCGAAAGCTAAGCGCAATTGGAAGCAGGTAGGGGACGCTTATGGCATAGACAAGTTTCATGAAATTAAAATGGCATGTCATATTGCCAAATTTTATAGAAACAATATTGAGGAGAAGGTGTAGGATGATTTTGAGAAAATGGAAGAAAAATTTCATGCCTCTAAAAATAGCATTGATGACCAACATGAATTGGAAGAATTTTCCAACTGGATTATAGAACTTGAACACTTTAGAATCCATATGAATCTATTAAAGTTATCCCTCAACCTATATTGGTCCATGAAAACTCTCATGGACAAAGAAATGGAGGAATTGGGGGTTTTATTCAATAATCAGAGCAACATGCTTGAGGAAATAATTGATAGGATGAAGACTCTTGAGAAAATCCCCCTCTAGATGAATATCATTGAATCCAAGAAAGACATCATACCAAAATTTTAAACTACAGGTTGACATCACCAATGTGGCCAAGGAATATGTCAGATTAATAAAGAATAAATGAACCCCATCCTCTAGTAGCTCATCATCCTTAACAATGAGTAGGATTCTCTAGCATGCACCTCTCTCAATTAATATGATTCCATATGCTCCCCCTATTTATTTTTGGTTTTGGATTGGTATGGCCTAGATTGTTTTCATTAGCTATGAATCTATCTCCTTTTTTGTGTCTATATTTAATAGAATAATTCTTGTTTTGATCTTGGTATTCAGGCTAATCACTTTTGGTAAATCCATAGATCTCTATTTTGTTTAATTTGACATATTTATCCTCTTTTCTAAGTTCTTCAAGACTCTTGTTAGTATTAAATTTCAATATCAAGAAGAACTCATCTCTACTTGTATCTTTCTATGATTCCCTCAGGGGGAAACCTGTAAGTAGGATCTTTTTGTACTATATGTAAAATTTCGCTTCTCTTTTTAATATAATAGTCATCTCCATCTCACTTAAAAAAATATATATTGTGATTTTGTCTTAAATTATACTTTGAAAGTAGTTTTATATTGATTATTGTTGAAATTGTTTTCAACACACAACAATGTTCCTATAATATAATATACGACTCTCTCAATTGGCCATACAACAAAAACTCCACCACTTAACCCTAGATAACATGTTATAAAAAAAAAAATCTCTTCACCCACCAGAATACCAATGAAAAAAACACCCAAAACATTTCCCAAAGAAAATTAATCTCATTGACATTTGTTACAGAACCTATAGAAATGCAATCCTTGCATTATAACAATTTAGGTAACAAATTAATTTTTCTCATAATAAAATAATATTTATCATCACTTATTATAATATGTTATACACTCGTCGAAGTGGAACCTGGTATAGTATCATTCACATCATTCTCTTAAAGAGAAAATCCAATGTGGTTAATGATATCAGATGCATGCCATTCAATATAACGACCAACTATATTTGAAAATGTTCTACAACTTCTAATGGATATGGAAATTAAATATCTACATTTAAAACATTGGCAATTTTTATAATGATACATCCATCATGAATGCCAATATTATGCAATTTTTTTTTTCTTCTGGAAAAGAGATTCCTTCGGTAACTTTTAATCCATTCAAAAGGAGGTCCACACGCTTTTGAAAACCAAGACCCATTTCAGAAGTGATTTCTGAAATACAAAATAAGAGAAGAACATTGGAAATAATATGTATGCTAAACAAAGAATAATATTTCCCACTAGTATATAGTATCAATTTTATCTTTGCTCTACAGATTAATAAATGAGAGAACAAAAAGAGAAATATTCCCTAAAAGATATAGTAGTGCCTGGAAATATAATGACCAATCCATACTCAAAAGAAAGGTTATGTTCCTCACTATGAAGAAAATTTTCAAAGTTCTAGTAATAACAATCTCTTATAAATTTACTATGTTGTTGTTTTTTGAGAAGGAATCAATTTCAGACGGAGCGGACTATCCTTCCTATTTGGATTTAATGTAATTGTTGCTTAGAATACATCCATGAGATAAGGATGTGTCAATGAATGCTCAATTTAAGGTACTATGGTGTTTTCATTGGAAGGCACTCAATGGAATGATGATTGGATGAGTGACTAATTCTTTGAGGAAGGAGTGGTTGTTCATTCCTAAATGGGTCATTTGAACCATAAAAGGTTGGAAATAATTATCGAGATAATATATTATAAGTATGATTTAAATATTATACAGGGGAATAGATGGTTGTAGGCGAATTGATGAGTATTGGAGGTGGCATATTAGGGGAAGAAATGGGGAGATATCTGAGAGGTACAAAGGTTTGAAGGAGGGACATAAGTGACGGTACAGATATTATTATGGTGAGTAAATTTGGAATGTTTCTATTTAAATCTTGGAAAGGTGGACTACATCTTTGTCGAATTTTCTTTCTTCCTTACAAGCAGGCTGTGGTTAACCATAAAATGGAGTACATTGTCCACAAACCCAAAGACATGTTTATTTGAGGAAGCATCAACAACTCCTTCCTAAAATGACCTCTTGTAGAATAAATATTAGCAATATTTATATTGATAATATATGAGAATTATGTATATTATATTAATGTGTTTGTATGTGAAATATAAATTATATTTGATTGTATCAGGAAAGTACACACGCTCTCTCTCCATGTGTCCAATTACAATATTTCTTGAAGGTGTAGACGCTCTTGAAACCTTCAACCTAAATCATATACAATCTAATGAAATTCTAGAACTCCAAAATGGACCTAGTTGGTGAAAAGGAAACCACTCTTTATTCTTACCATCTACTATCCCCAACCCCAAAATGGAAACCATTGAGAAAGGATTGAATGGTATTTCCTAGATAAGAATATTTTCTAAAAGGGTACATACATATAAGTATCAATCATTCCTTTTCCTCCCAGTCCCCATGCTACCGATAGGGATGGACGCTCTTTAAATAATTTCCATATTCACCTAAATTATATATGATCTTATGAATTACCAAAAATACACAATATACCTACTTAGGGACGAAGTGAGAGCTCTTTCTCCTCATCATCTATTTTCACCACCAAAAAATAGAACAACTTGAGGAAGGAACATTCTGTTAGAAAACATGATCACAAAGCAATAAAAATATACAAGATGTAGATATTAAAACATATAAAAAATTATAAGAGAGAATCCAATATAATGTGGTTCACCCAAGATGGGATACATCCACACAGATTTTCTTTAGTCCTTTTATTATCATACCGTCCAACAAAATGAAGGGATACAACCTGCTGCACACCTGATGAAATTCCTCTTCACTCTCTCACAACCTCTGTCGCACAATGACAGAGACTTTTTTACAATGCTACAATATAATACACAACTTTATTACAATTCCTTCCTTTTATAAAGGGAATAACATGGGAAAATACTATGGGCTTCCCAAAACCATGTGTTTGTAGTTCACCCATTATTGGCGAAGTCATGACTTTGAAATTACAACATTTTATAAGGCCTTTTTTCCTAAATTTTTTCTATTGGGGCGCTTTCCCTGAATCCTCTCTAGGGAGGATCCCAAAATAGTCATTTCCCCCCATTGGATCCCCCTGACGACTATAATGGGTGGGGAAGCACCCCCCACCTATAAGGTGCTGGGATCCAAAGATGACTAAAATAACATCTCCAAATTAAGTAGATCATACTCGATAACCAACATGTTCTCCTTCTCTGAGAAAATTTCTACTTTCCTCTCTCATCAACATCTACTCTTAACACCCCAAAATACAACAACTTGAGGAAACATTAGTCACTTGTTCTTTGAGAGAATTTGTACTTTCCAAGAAACTAAAAAAAACAAATTTCCTAAGAAATTTGTGGTTAAAGTGGTGATATATACTTTCTACATTGCTAAATAGAACCTATTCAACAAGGAGCGGATCTCTTTCTCCTTAGAATTTACTTTCAACATGCCAAATTAGAACACCCTAAGGAAAGAGTGGTCGCTCGTTCTCTAAGAAAAAATGTACTTTAAGAGAAACTGTATGAATCGAATTTCCTATGAAATTTATGGTTAAAGTGCCTATATATACGTTCTTCACCCCTAAAAATAACCCTGTGAAGAATTATTGACTACTATTTATCCTCATCTTCTACTTTCAACACCCCAAAATAGAACAACTTAGGGAAAGAGCAGTCGGTAGTTCCCTGAGAAAAATTGTACTTTACAGGAAGCTATATGAAGCAAATTTCCTATGAAATTTGTGGATGAAGTGTTTATATATACTTTCTACACCCCTAAAAAGAATCCCTTGACAAAGGAGAAACTACTCTTTATCCTTATCATCTACTTTCAACACACCAAAATAGAACAACTTGAGGAAAGAGCTTATGTTCTTTCTTTGAGAAAATTTCCACTTGCTAGCAAACTGTTTGAATCAAAGTTTCTATGAAATTTGTGGTTAAAGTGTCGATATCTATATTCCCAAATGCTACAAAATAACCCCTAGAGGAAGGAGTGGATGCTATTGAATCTCCTAAGTATCTCCTTTCAACACCCAAAAACTAAAAAACTTGAGGAAAGAGTGATTGTTGTTTGTCTAAGAAAATTTCCACTTGTCAGCAAAACTTTTAAGGAAAATTTCCATATAAATTTTTTGTTAAAGTTCCAATGTCTACTTTCCCCGCCCCTAAGAAAGAAAACCTAAAGGAAAGAGAGAACACAATTTCTCCTCACCATATACTTTCGATTTTTTTTTAGGTGGGTCTAGTGGTTTTCGTTAACTGACATGGTTTTGGCCAAACCATAACTCAGCCTAATGGATAGGATATTTTATACAAAAGGTTAGGTGGGGAGTTACCACTAAAAACATGCCATGTGTTAAGTTTTTGTCATTTCTAACTCATTAGTGAGACAAATTAATGTCATGTTATTTCATCGAGGAGCTATCAACCTCCACCATTGATCTATTGATGCACTTTTTGATTAGCTCGCTACCCCTTTTTCCATGAAAATCATTTTCCCAATGAGATATTAATAATAACAGTTGATCTTGAGATTCAATTTACTGATCAAATATGCGCTTTCTCTCTATATCTTGAGTACTTTACACACGTGCTATTCATCGTGGTCATCAGTCTGAAAATAGATTGACTTTTTTTTTGGTGGGTCTACCGGGTTCTTTAACTGTCATGGTTTTGTCCAAACCATGACTCCTAATGGCTTGGTTGTTTTATAGAAAAGGTTAAATGTTATTTTAAATCTATTTTATATGTTATTACTTTAGGGAATAGTGGATACAATCTTCGATGGACTTATAGCCACCCCATTTCAAACCCTTATGTTTATTATGATATTTAAATCATTTAAGATGACCCCCTATGGGTCTGTACCATCTTATTGTTTGAGTTTTTTGTTGTTGATTATGATATCTATCATAATTTTGTTTATACAATTGCTACCATTTTACAATTTGGTATTACTGTCATGTATTAGATAATTTGGATGGTTTTGTTGTTAATGAAATATCTGATTTTGAATTTTTAGTGTTGATTTGTTTTTAAATAAAGGTTTAGCTCTCGGGTTTAGATACCCGTAATAAGTAATTGTGAAATCATGAGATAGATTCATGAGCTATTGTGATGGCTATAAAATATCTAAAATATTTAGTTATGATAGTTTTCCTACTCGACTTCAGTCATGTAACCTGTTAGCTAGTTGATTTAATAATTGGATTATTTTGATTTTTATTATATTTATAATTATTTCTTCGATCTTGGTAAATCTCAATCTGCATTTGGGGTTTTGAGATGAGATAGCATCTATATGAATTTAGACTGGATTTAAAAGGCCTCTCGACTCTTATTCTATCCATTTAAGAATGCATAAATAAAAGTTTAGAGTCTTTTCAAACTATGGTTATGTGAATGGATACTCTGTTGTTTTATTTGTTTTTTTTATTATGCATTTTATTTATAATTTTTATTATGTTAACTAGAACAATCGTTTTGTAATTTAACTAAATTTCAATCTTGAAATAATCATTCTAAAAGATAGGGTTTAAAATAGAAAAAGACCAAGTCGAGATATGCAGGAAACCTTTCACTTCTGAGAAAATGGTTAGTTGAAAAGAGATACATTTAAAATATTGAAATAGTACATCTGCAATATGAGTTAAAATATTTATCCATATCTATGATAACTCTTTGTTTATAAACCCTAATCATGCTAACAATACAATCCTTACTACACAAATCTCTATGTTGGGTATGGATTCCCAAACATAGATTTGTTATAAAATCATTAAAGTCAAGAATCTACACATACTACTTAATATCAGTTTACTTCATATTATATAACACAATAGAGAAGAGAATAAGACCAGATACATATTAGCATTACTGTAGAAAGAATAAATATGATTTATAAGTCATTTTAAACAAGTCTAGCATAGATAGGAAGTAGAATAGGGAACTTGACACCACTGTCGAGAAAATAGAATTGAAATAGATGTTTCTCTCAGCCAACTCCTAGAGCTTCCAAGTCTCACTCATTATAGAACCCCCGAGCATGTTGGTTGTACCAAAAGGGAAAAATCCAATCAATCCGCAATCTCTTGCATTAACAGATCAGTTCCCCATCTACCGTTTGCCTCCTACATGCTAAATGGACATACTACTATATACTATTTTTCCTAGGACTTCGTCTTTTATGAGCCTCCTCTTTAGAAACCCATAAGGAGTTGTGACCAGATTTTGGGGAGGATTCCTCCTGCATATTGAGTTCTCACTCAGTAGCTTTAGCCACTTTTATTTTCCCCTTTTGGGCCAAAAAACACTCTTTTAACAACTATTTATGTTCTGATTCCCTCCAGTATTTTTAATTAATAAATAAGATTAAGCCATTACATCCATTTTTTACTTTCTTTTCAAAACATTTAAAAAAATAAAATATTTAAAAATCAATAATAAAAACATTTTTTAATTCAGTGTATTACATACACCTCCCCTTAGAGTATAATACCATCCTCAGCATTATTATTTATCTATATTTATTCTTCCATTATTTCATCTTGAAATAGGATTGGATATGCCTCCTGCATATCACTTTTCAATTCTCAAGTGGACTCTTTCGAACTAAGGTGCTTCCATTGCATCATGACTTATCTGATGGTACAATTACGGAGTAAACGTTCTATCATGTTGAGAATACATTATGTTCCCACCTGGAAATATCCTTTGGGTTCCACATGTATAACATTCCAAGCAATTACATGAGTAGCATCATGAACATACTTCTTCAAAATAGAAACATGAAGAACATTATGTACTTTAATCATAGGTGGTAATCCTAACTAGTATGCTACCAACCCTACTTTTGCCAAAATTTCAAATGGACCACAACACTATTGGAATAATCAAAACCCATCCCAAGACTTGTTAAAATTGTTGTGCCACTTAGATATTCAAGCAATAAGTTTTGAATTATGATTGCAGTAAAAGGAGAATGAAGATACAAACAAAACAAAACAAACCACACAGGAAACAGATGAGTGTAGCTTAGGTAATTACAATATCATTGTCGTTAATTAAATATGGTGTTGCAATAGTTTACATAGGAAGAATTTGAATGTATTAGGGAGAAATTTGAATATACCAACTGGATCTGACTGTACCTAACTGACTAGCTAACTCATGGTGTCTCAATCAATATCCGAGTCCAACAGATCAACTCCTAGATGTCCAACCAACTCATACAATTAGTAATAACTAATTAACTCAGTGAAACTAAGTGTGGTAGGTAGGAAAAGGCGCCTAATCCACATGCAGCCATGTAATAGCCATGCATAACTAGTGCTAGCTAACCGATTGTGATCTAATTGAAAGTAGTTGGAAGCTAACTAAGAATAACTATTTACAACTCCAACTAACTGATGGAGGTTGGTGTTGGGACTCCCAGTGGCTCCTAAAATGTAGGGATTGGTCTAGGAGGTGCCCAAACGGATGTATGCACAAGCAGTAAGTGGAAGTTAACCTCTAGCAGTGTTCCTCACACTCTAGTAACTGGTACATGTCGCCCCATTAGGCCACGTGGACCCAATGGTACTAATGGACCCAAATAATTAATTAAGGTTCCTAAGTTAGGCTAAATAATCTAAATAGAAAGTATGGTCAAGGGAGGATTAATAATCCTAACACCCCCCTTGAATCCTAACTTGGACAACTGTGGGCCCTGGTAACTAGACCATAGGTCACCCAAATACAATCCAATAGGCAGTAAAAAAATGCTGCTTAATACAACCGAGGAAACAGGGGAAAACCTCATGGGAAACCCCCCCCGCCCCTCAAAATAAGCAGAAATAGCAAACTGCAAGCTATCTTTAGAAGAAAGAAACTTCCTCCTTAGAAAAATAACTTTAGCAAAAACAATGCTACAAATTTGCAAATCTATGCAGTAGCATGGTCCATCTGTGAACCTCTCAATGTAATTTTCAATTGATGACTCTGTTTGTCTCTTCTTGATGGTGAAGGTAGGGAATGATCAAGTTTCTTCATGTGTGGGCCATGTAGCTAATCATTCGTCATCATCAAGTAGCACCGACCTCGAACTTTGCTGCACCACTCTGTAGGGAGCAAATCTGTGAGAGATAGTGCAACATGTTCATTCTGATATTGGGACCTTGTTCTTCTTTTGTATTCTAGATTTCCAGCACCACTTCCAACTGCATCAAGGATATTTCGAGCCCATCTGGGCTTAATCTTCTTATTAGGAATGGATACTGGATCTGGATATGGAATCTCTTGAGATTCAGTCTCAATAATAGGATCATGTTGAATGTGATCTTATTCATCTGACTTTGAAACCTGTAGCACATCATCGTCATCAAAAGTAGGTGGAGAAATAGTCATACCTTCCTGTGCTAGTGGAGGTGTGTCATACAACTCATCTTCTTCGAACTGGACACTTCTTTCAATGAAGCATCTTCTGGTTGCAACCTCCATCAGTTTGTAAGCTTTTGCATCTTTTGCATATCCTAGCAGAATGCATTCGCTACTTTGGGCTTGGAAGGCCTTCCTCTTGTCAAGTGGTATTCTGGCCCAAGATTTGGAACCAAAAACTCTCAGATGAGAGATATTGGGCTTATGCCCATGTAGTGCTTCGAATGGAGTGACCCCAACCACTGACTTGTGTTATATTTTTAACATTAAGCTAGAATTATATTATGATATTTTAACTGAGAGAATAACAAGCACAACAATCAAACACAAGAGACAATGAACACAGTATTTTTCCTCGGGGAAACCATAAATGGAGAAAACCCCACAACTTCCTCAGAGATAGAATTATCACCTAAAGTAAAACCCCAAAACAGAAAGATGATCT
Organism: Pseudotsuga menziesii; assembly: GCA_001517045.1. Classification (NCBI taxonomy): domain Eukaryota; kingdom Viridiplantae; phylum Streptophyta; class Pinopsida; order Pinales; family Pinaceae; genus Pseudotsuga; species Pseudotsuga menziesii. Next base: position 1,233,022 of record LPNX010753036.1, read on the forward strand.
CCCAACAGCAGTAACCTCTTTCTTCCTAGCCCTAGTGTCTTCTTCTTCCTCAGCTATGCGCTACAACTGAGTGTGAGTGAGTGTGTGATAAATAGAGAGGCTAGCTCTTTATTTATACTAATTCTCTACTTGAAAAAACCCTACTAGGGCCGACTTCACTAGGTGACTCTAACAACCCTAGTGCCCTGAAACTACGGGGAATTTAACTCTTAACCAATAGGAGGGTTACCCATAATAACTTGACATGACTTGTTTACATTATAGAACCTCTCGATAGGAACATCAGGGCATGACATGACTCAAGTACATTACAGACACATCCCAGAATAAACATCGGGTTACAATACATAAGAAATACAAGTGAATACATTCCGAAGTTACAATTACATCAACACTCCCTCTTAACTAGGAAGGTAATCTCTCGACACAATTTATCAGCACAAGTCTTCCTCTCTATATCATCTGGATCATCATCGAGTCCTTGTCACCTTCAAGTCATCTTCATCTTCAAGTTATCTTCATCTTCAAGTCATCTTCATCATCGGATATGGATCATCATCACTGGATTTGGATCATCATCACTGGATCTAGATCATCACTCGATCTGGATCATCACTGGATCTTGATCATCACTCAATCTGGATCATCACTGCTGGATCATCATCACTAGATCATCTCGGGTGCTATCTCATGATTCTTCTCATCATAGGAAGTTCTACAGAGCCAACCCTTTTTCATGCTTGTTGTAGGCCTAACCTCCATGTAGCTCTTCTTTAGCGCTTATATCTGACCCTAAGTCAGAATGGACCGCCTGGCACTTACATATGACCATGAGAGGAACACATCCAACACCATGTGAGAAAGGCACGCCCAGCACTCACATCTGACCATGATAGGAACCAATCTAGTCATGTCAGAAAGGCCCATCACTTACATTCACCAGCATGATAAGAAATAACTACTATCATCTGTGAAAAGGAACAACACTCACATTCACCAGCATGATAGGACACACCTACTATCATCTCTGAAAAGGCTCAACACTTACAACCACTAGCATGATAGGACACAACTACCATCATTTGTGGAAAGGCACAGCACTCACATCCACTAGCATGGTAGGACACACCTACTACCATCTATGGAAAGGCACAGCACTTACAATCACCAACATGGTAGGACACACCTACTACCATCTATGAAAAGGCGCAGCACTCACATCCACCAGCATGATAGGACACACCTACTATCATCTGTGGAAAGGCCAGCACTCACATCCACCAGCATGATAGGACACACCTACTATCATCTGTGGAAAGGCTCTGCACTTACATCTGATCATGTGGGAACCAATCCCTCAATCACATCAGAATGGCTCTCAGTCCCAGACTAAGGATTCTTGGTAACTGACCAGGTGCCTCCATTCAAAGAATGGAAACAACCCTTATATCTGATCAAGTGGGAACACATCCCTCAATCACATCAGAATGGCCATGCGCTCACATCTGATCATGTGAGAACACATCTCACAGTCATATCAGAATGGCCCTCAGTCCTAGACCGAGTATTCTTGGTAACTGACCAGGAACCTCCATTCCAATAATGGCAATAGCACTTATATCTGATCATGTAGGAACCAATCCTACAGTCATATCAGAATGGCCAGCACTCATATCTGACATGGAAGGAACCAATCCTATCACCATGATAGAATGGATCAGCCCTTACATCTGACCATGGAAGAAACCAATCCTCTCACCATGTCAGAATGGATCACAGACTCATCACTTCCCCTTGGAAGGAACCTCGATCTGGAGAACACCAAGCTTCTCCCCGAAGTACTTAAACTTCACTCTGGCTAATGGATTCATCAACACATCATTTATCTGTTCATCCGTCGCAACATACTAAAGCTTCACTGCTCCCCTCTGCACCATATCCTTGATATAGTGATACTTGATCTTGATATACTTCGACTTGTCATGGAACACCGGGTTCTCCGACAACTTCACACAACTCTGGTTGTCGCAATATATACAAGTAGCATCCAACTGGAGATCAAATAAATTAGACATTAGATTCCTTAGCCATATTGCCTCATAACTAGTTGAATAAGTTGCAACATACTCTGCTTCATATGTACTCAATGCCACACAAGATTTCTTCTTGCTAAACCAAGAGATCACACCTAATCCCATACTGAAACAACACCCTAAAGCACTCTTCCTATCGATGGCACTGCCTTCCCAATCTGAATCAACATAACCCTCCAGGTTAATTTTCTGATTCGAATCATACTTGAGCCCATAATCAACTGCACCCCTTAGGTACCTCAGAATATGCTTTGCAGAAATCAAGTGAACATGTCTTGGATTTGTCAAGAACTGGCTCAAGGTATTCAGAGCAAAGCAAATATCTAGTCTTGTGTTCATCAGGTACATCAAGGACCCAATCATCTGACAATACATTGTAGCATCAACTGCTTATGATGAAGCATCACTCAATAGCTTCAAGTTCGATGCCATAAGTGTGGTCATGGCCTTGCAGTCCATCATCCCAAACCTCTTCAGGATCTCTATTGCATACTTCCCTTGTCCGAGGGAGATTCCATCCGCATTCTGCCACACCTCCATGCCTAGAAAATAATGCATCATACCCAAGTCCATTTCAAACTCAGCAGTAAACCTCCTCTTCGTATCAGCAATCAACCCATCCATACCTGTTACAAACAGATCATCTACATACAATAGGAGCATCACTGGGTTTCCATATTCAACCTTGTAGGGTTGGAATCTGCTTTACTCTTGGTAATTCCCAAATTGGATAGAAAGCTGTCAATTCTGTCGTACCATGTCCTGGGTTCCTGTTTCAAACCGTACAAGTCTTTATTCAATATACACACATGAGACTCCCTATCATGTGTCTCAAAACTGAGCGGCTACTCCACATGCACTTCTTCTTATAATACACCATTCAAGAAAGAAGTCTTGACATCCATTTGGTGTATCTTCCATTTCATCACTGCAGCCAGAGCAAGTATTGATCTGATGGAAGTATATCTGGCTACAGGTGCAAAAGTTTCTTCATAATCTATTCTTTCTGGGAGAAACCACGAGCAACAACTCTTGCTTTATATTTTTCTATGCTACCATCTGCAACATGCTTGATCTTGTAGATCCATTTGGAAGTTACAACAGGCTTCCCTTCTAGTCTTGGGACAACATCCCAAACATCAATCTTCATGATCGATTAATACTCTTCAATCATAGCATCCTTCCATTCTTTTCGTTTTGTCGCTTCTTCATAATTGGAAGGTTATTTATCGATGAAATCACATAATAAAGCTACATATCCGGACCAAGATCTGGTTCTCTTTCTTTCTTTGTGGTTCTCTTCTGGAGCCCCATATATTTCCTCACCTTGGATAGCTTCTTATACCCAAGCAGGTTTCCTCTTGTGAGGATTCTTTTCTTGAGGTGGATCTACAGGTTCTTGAGGTTCTTCAAATTCTCGATCTTCTTCTTGAGTTTCTTCATTCATGGTTGTATAATGAATTCTGGGTGCTTCTACTTCTTCAAGTTCTTCAGCAAGTCTCTTTCTGGATTTGCTGTAAGCTGAGTTTTCATCAAATGCACATTTCTGCTAATGTCGATCTTCTTGAATCATTGAAAGTATATTCTGCAAGCCTTTGAGCTTTCTAAGTATCCCACAAATATACCCTTCTTTCCTAAAGGATCTAAGTTTTTCCTCTTCTCTTTTCGAATGTGTATGTACAATGTACAATTGAATATTATGAGATGGCCGACTTCTGGTTTCTTGCCGAAAAAAACTTCTTCAGGTGTCTTGTTCTCGAGTACTCTATGTGGAGTATGGTTATGTACATACATAGCTGTTCTGGCAGCTTCTACCCATAGATGCATAGGAAGATCTTGATCATGAAGCATTACTCTTGCGGCTTCCATGATAGTTCTATTCTTCCTTTCTGCAATCCCATTCTGTTGTGGATTATATGGAGTGGACAACTCCCTCTTAATCCTTGAGTCTTTGCATAACTCTTTGAATTCATTTGATGTGAATTCTCCACCATTATCTGATCGAAAGGTCTTGATCTTCTTTTCAGTGTGGTTTTCGATCAAGGATTTTAATTCCTTGAACTTGCTGAATACTTCATCTTTGTTCTTCAGGAAGTAAATGCATGTCTTCCTAGAAAATTCATCAATAAAAGAAACATAGTAGACATACCCACTTAGTGAACTTGATGACATTGGACCGCATACATCGGAGTGGATGATTTCCAAGATTCCTTTTGCTTTGCTCTCGCTACTTGGAAATGTCTTCTTTGTGTTCTTTCCTTTCACACATCCTTTGTAGAACCCATCATGTTTTTCTTGAATTTTTGGAAGACCTTCAACAGCTTTGCTTGCAAGTGGTAGTGCTATGTAATGCACACGTGCAAGCCTTCTATGCCAAAGTTCATTTGGCTCTACTGTGTCATGGACCAAGGCTTGTTTTGGATGGCCCTTCAATTTGTATAAACCTCCTTCTTGTTCCCCAATCACTACTGCATCATTAATAGTCTTTCCTTTTGGCCACATGATGACTTGACCATCTATAAATGCAACCATCATTCCTTTTGCATCTAATGCAGATATGGAGAGGAGGTTCTTCTTTGGTCCTGGTACAAATAGTACTTCCTTCATTGTCATAGACTTTCTAGAGTCTAGCTTATATGAGGATTCCCCACTACCTTTTATTGGTTACTGGTAATCATCTCCAAGTTTCGCCTTGTGTGGTGATTCATGTTCCGATAGTTTCACAAAGGATTCCTTGAATCCTGTCATATGTTTGGAAGCCCCACTGTCTATAAGCCAATCATGGCTTCCATGAGTAATGTTTCCCATGGGAGCGGAAATCAAAACATATTCTTCATCACTTGAAGAATCTTCACTTTCATATCTGGTTCTCTTTGTGGAAGGTTCATCATCTTTTGTATCATGAGCATGATGTCTTCTCTTGTTTCCCTTCTTCTTGTGAGAGACATTTTTGTTTCTAGGACATTCTGTAGCATAGTGTCCTTTCTCGTCACATGTATAACATCTAATTCTAGACAAATCGTTCCTAGTGTTATCTTTATGAAAGGGCTTACCTCTGGGGTGATGAGAACTTCTTCTGGTTTTCTTGGAGTGTACTGTGAGAGCATGATCTTCACTTCCCATATTTTCTTCTCGAGATGCTATTCGAGCTTATTCTTGAGAGCATTCTTCCCATAGTCTGTTGAACTTGACTAACTTCTTTCTGGAACAGATTCCTTGAATAAAGGATTCCCATGATCTAGGGAGAACATTCAAGGTGGTTATTACAATCTCTACATTCTCCACTTCTTCATCTACTACTTCCAGTTGTTCCTTGATTTGAGAGACTCTTTAAAGTAAGAATGGATGGTCTCTACATTCTGTATCTTTACATTCTTCAGTTGGTTTCTTAGATTCATCTTCCAGTTTATGTTCTTCCCTTCAAACAATTTGTTTAGGGAATCAAACATAGCTTAAGGTTTCTTTAGGGAGGACACCTATGGTATGAGGTGATCCTTCATTGAATCAGAAATGATCCTCTTTGCCATAACCAACTTCTTCTTATGTAAGGCCTTAGCCTCATCTCCCTCTGGAATTGGAACCTCCTCACTAATATAGGAGTCCAACTCATTTTCTTCTAGGACCAGGGAGATCCTATACTTCCAGGCTCGGAAGTTATCAGCTCCCTCAATATTTTCATCAAGTTTGGTATGATGAGACATCTTAATTGAGAACCTCAAATGGAAATACAAAGGATTTAGATCTTACCAGGTCAAGATGTCAAATATGGATTTGGAGCTGAAATTCTACAGTGCTAGTTTAGCAGCTGATTAGGGTTTTTGTTTTCCGGAGTTGTGTCCAACCAAATGCTTTGATCTTGATGTCTAAACTTCAATTTTGAGGAGGACATCAATCCAGGCCTAGGCTCATTGAAAAATTTCACTTCTGTGGAAAGCCCTAATTTTCGGTAGGAGTGTCGGGTCCAAAACTGAAAACCCTAGTAGGAAGCCCTAGTTCCCGCAATTGCACATTTTATTCTTCTCATGTTATCTCTGATACCATGTTAGATTTTTAACATTAAGCTAGCATTATATTAGGATATTTTAACTAAGAGAATAACAAGCACATCAATCAAACACAAGAGACAATGAACACAGTGTTTTCCCTCGGGGAAACCATAAATGGAGAAAACCCCACAACCTCCTCAGAGATAGAATCAACACCAAAATTAAAACCCCAAAATAGTAATATGTTCTCTCATCAGCAGTAACCTCTTTCTTCCTAGCCCCAGTGTCTTCTTCTTCCTCAGCTATGCGCAAAAATGAGTGTGAGTGAGTGTGTGATAAATAGAGAGGCTAGCTCTCTATTTATACTAATTCTCGACTTGACAAAACCCTACTAGGGTTGACTTCACTAGGTGAGTCTAACAACCCTAGTGCCCCGGAACCGCGGGGGCTTTAACCCTTAACCAATAGGAGGGTTACCCACAATAACTTGACATGACTTGTTTACATTATAGAACCTCTCGATAGGAACATTGGGGCATGACATGACTCAAGTGAATTACAGACACATCCTGAAATAAACATCAGTTTACAATACATAGGAAATACAAGTGAATACATTTCGAAGTTACAATTACATCAACAACTTGTGGGACACTCTATTCTGTAAATATGAATCACAGTTTATTGCTTCAGCCCAAGGAGAAGTAGGTAGATGTTTGGCATGGAGAAGGCATGTTGCCATCTCTTTCAATGATCTGTTCTTCCTCTCAATCACACCATTATGTAGTGGTGTGTATGGAACTGATTGTTCCATTCGAATCCCCTCTTATTCACAGAAAGTCTGGAAATATCCTTGTATGTACTCTCCTCCTTTGTCATATCTTATTGAATTGATATTCTTATTGAAACTATTCTCAACCATATCCTTAAAAACTTTAAAAGTCTCAAAAAGTTTTGTTTTTTGTTTCATGAAGTAGATCCAGCAGTACCTAGAATAATCATCAATAAAGGTGAGGAAGTACCTACAACCATTAATGGAGTTTTTGGGCATAGGTCCAGCTACATCACTATGTATCAAATAAATTATATAGGCAGCTCTATGTGCCTTCCCAACATTACACTTATTTTCTGGATGCTTACCTACCAAGAAACCATCACATATACCATTGGAAGTTTGGATGGAGGGAAAACCTTCAACCATTTTATCATTGTGGAGTCGCTAAATATATTTGAAATTGAGATGGCCAAATCTCTCATGTCAAATCTTCCTGGTGTTGTTAGCATGAGACAATAAAGATGTAGGACGAGAGACAGGTAAGAAGTGTGAGAACTCATAATATTTGGTAGAGTGATTTACAATACCTTTTTCTATAAGTTGTCTAGTGGATTTTTCTTTAATCTCAACTGTCTTTGAATTGAATGTAACACTCTTGGAAGAGCCTGTATGAGTCATCTGATAAACAAAAAATAGGTTAGCAGCAAGGGAGGGCACATAAATGACATTCTTGAACTTACCATGCTTCGTTCTGACTGAGCCCCTTCCTTCTGCTGGAATCTGGGAATCATCTCCCATGTGAATGTTAGGCCTTGTTGACAGTGTGAGGGCAGAGATGGATTCTTTGGAAGAAACCATGTGGTTGGAAGCTCCAGAATCAATTATCTATGTTGTAGACTATGTAAGGCTAGCTTTCAAAGCAAGGCACCTTTCATCATCTTCTGTCTGTGGTTCTTCATCATGATTCTTTTCTCCTTGTGGGAGAGCAATGTTATGATGCTTGAGAAGAGATGACATTAGATCAATCTGCTTCTTCATACAATGATCTTCAATTTGGTAACCCTTTTCACAATAGGTACACAACTTTTGTTTAGGCTTCAAATCAGCTACTTTAGGCTCCTTCTTATTTGATTTCCCTTTGTCTTGCACTTTGCTAGAGTCGGTAACTAGGAGAGCCTAATATTTGGAGGTCTTAATGATTCCCATTTGAATCAACTTCTCTTACTCCTTGATTAAGGACTCGAAAAAGGAATCTAGTGAAGGAATTTTCCAATCAAGGAATCTTTACCACTTGGAATGAAATATAGAAACAAACAAAGAATACTCAGGGCCGAGTTTGCTGAGAATAGAGAGCACATTTTACTCATCCTTCCTTTCTACTCCACATTGCTGCATTGAAGTGCAAGAGACTTGAATTTAGTAAAGAATTTCTCAATAGTCTCGAAACTGCTGGGATGTAAGGCTACCAGCTCTTTCTCCAGGAGCTGTCCCCGAAGCTCATCTTGTTTTCCAAACAAGTTCTCAAGCTTCTCCCAATTTTCTCTAGGTGTCCTCAAAACTTCAAGGTGGAAGATGAGATCTCTGGATATATGAGTGCATAAATAACAAAAGGATTCATCACAATGGTTAAGAAACTTTTTCTTTTCAACTGGTTGATGGGGCTCATCCTCCCTTCCAAGTATTATCCTGAGGTAGCCATGCTTGCACAAGGAAAGATGCATATCAATCCTCCAGTCAAGATAATTAGAAGTTGTAAGGATCCATGGTGTAGGAGATTGAGAATCCATAATTCTCTGGTTGAAAGATTACAAAACTTCACACAAGCTACGTAGTACCTATAGATTTTCACTGCAAAACATGATAAAACATTTGAACTGTTAGAATCATGATTTTCCTCTCATCATTAACATATTTTTAGGGTCCATCATGCCCTCTCTTCCACTCTGAATAAATTCAGAGGAGCAAATCATCATAGGGGACTTCTGTGGAAACACATCTGCTTCTGATGTTCAAAGGAGAGAAACAAACATGAAACCTGCTTGAGAAGGATATGATAGATCATGTTAAAATTGTTGTGCCATTTAGATATTCAAGCAATTAGTTTTGAATTATGATTGCATTAAAAGGAGAATGAAGATACAAACTGAACAAAACAAACCACATGGGAAATAGATGAGTGTATCTCAGGTAATTACAGTATCATTGTCATTAATTAAATCTGGTGTTACAATAGTTTACATAGGAAGACTTCAAATGCATTAGGGAGCAATTTGAATCTACCAACTGGATCTTACTGTACCTAACTGACTATCTAACTCATGGTGTCTCAATCATTATCGGAGTCCAAAATATCAACTCTCAGATGTCCAACCAACTCATACAATCAGTAATAACTAGTTAACTCGGTGCAACTGCATGTGGTAGGTGGGAAAATGTGCCTGCTCCACATGTAGCCATGCATTAGCCATGCATAACTAGCACTAGCTAACTGATTGTGATCTAACTGAAAGTAACTAGAAGCTAACTAAGACTAACTAGTTCCAACTCCAACTAATTGATGGAGGTTGGTGTTGGGACTCCTAGTTGCTCCTAAAATGTAGGGATTGGTCTAGGAGGTGCCCAAACTGATGCATGCACATGCAGTAAGTGGCGGTTAACCTCTAGCAATGTTCCCCACACTCTAGTAACTGGTACATGTATCCCCATTAGGTCAAGTGGACCCAATGGTAATAGTGGACCCAAATAATTAATTAAGGTTCCTACGTTAGGCGAAATAATATAAATAGAAAGTATGGTCGAGGGAGGATTAATAATCTGTTACACCAAAATATTCTCCTCTTGATCCATGTGTCAACCCTTTTCCTAATCCCCAAATTTCTCTCTGCTAAACTGGATTGATATTGAGGTTGTTTCTGCCTTTTTCCCTCTTTAGGAAGGCCGACACTCTTTTCCTTCATGCTAGGTGCATCGATGTCACCTTTTCCCTTCATGCTACGTGCATCGATGGCACTTTTTCCCTTCATGATAGGTGCACAAGTGTCAGTGTCTCTCTCCCACTGCTAGGTCCACCGACGATGCTCTTTCCCTTCATGGAAGGTGTGTCGGTGGCATTTTGAGGGAAAACAATGGAGCTTCGAGATCCTTCACGAAGGTGGATGAGGTGGAGGATTATCCCTATCATCTAGGTGAGGTGGAATTTCGTTCCTAACCTTTTGGGAAGATCCCTTAGATCCCTCCTCTTAATCCTCAACCTACTCTATGCCTTTAGAATTATAAATTAAACCCTCTCTCCATTTGGAAGGGAGGAACGACTATGGTACTATTATGTTGGTGTAATTTCTAGGTGATCCCTATCATCCTTTGGGAAGATTAGTAGCTTACTTTGGAGGCCTTGGCTTGGATTGTTGGATGGAAAGTTGCAGAATTAAGGCTAGGTTGTGACATTCCTTCTTTTTTTGTAATTCTATATCCTTGATTACATTAATACAAATCTCTTTCCATAAACATTTTTGTGTTAATGCTGTTTGGAGCTTTCTTCCTTAACTGTTAGCTTAGATCAATTCATGTTTGGATACACATGTGTTGTTTGCCTGTTTCCGCATGCTTTACATGGTTTTGCAGCTGAATATCTGAAGACTCTAGAGCTTGGATCAACAAAGAGACAAGAGGATTTGCATATTCCAGGTAAGTGATCTATCTGTTAACTTGCATATTTTATTTGATCTAGGAAAGTAGATTTTATTGTGCACTTGATTTGTTCTATATCCACTTGGACTAGGGAGATCTGGCTTGAGTCTACTTGAGTAGATTTATCCAATAACATAATCCTAACAATACTTAGGATAAAATAATTAATCTTTTTTATTATTTTCTTAGGTCCTACACTAGCTAGTTTGCACCCAAGCCCATTTTTGAGGTCAAACTTGCAAAAAATTCCTCCTATAATGATTTAGAAAGATCCTGGATAAGATTATGAAAAATATACAGTCTTCCTAGATTGGCAAGTGCGTAGTTCTTCTTTTTTAGGAGTTTCTAGCTATTCTACAGTTTTAGGGTAGAATGCCTTGTTTTCTGCACCAACTCACCTCCCTTCTTTTCCTCATCTAAAATCATGATAAAGTCAACATTCCATCACTTATGAGCTGTACATACTCATTCAGCAAATTCATGAGAATATTGGCTGATTTGGAAAGTGCTTATGTCCAATACTTGGAGTATCTACTTTATGAGTAGCCTACATATATTTAGTGATGGATGGTGTAAATTAATATCATCAATAGTTTGTGGATTATCACATATTCAGTCTCCTTCTATTACGATTATAATCCTTCCTTGTCTAATTTGGTCATTTATGTCTAAATCAGGAGTCCTTTCAGTCTATTTTTAGTCACTAGCACCATTGGGTCCACTTGGCCTAACTAGGGCACATGTACCAGTTACGAAAGTGTGGGGAACACTAATTGAGGCCAAATTCCACTGATTGCACTTGCATGCATCAATTTAGGAGCCTCCTAAATCAATCCCTACAAATTAGGAGCCACTAAGAGTGTTGATACCAACCTCCATTAGTTGAGTTCAGTTGGTGACTAGTCAAGCTCAGTTAGGAGTCAATTACATTCAGTTCTATCTTGTTACACTCAATTATACTCAGCTAGTGCTAGGTTTTCATGACTGCATGTAGGTGAGGTACATTTACTCACCTACCTCAGTTAGTTAGACTAGTCAACACTCAATTAGACACTTGAGTTGTGATTTTGAACTCCGATAATGATTTAGACAAGGTCAGTTAACCATTTAGTCAAGTAGAGTCAAACCAATTTGATTTTCCTCACATGGATTCAAATTTCATGGGGCTATTTATCCATTGTACTTCATTGTAATTAATTATCTAATTACTTTTGATTAATGAAAGCATCCACAGTTTCAAGCCATTTTTGCACTGTTTCATTCTTCATTTGCTGAGTAAAATTGTATGATCTATATTGTGAGTTGTGTGTTGGTCCCTATATCTATGTGCTTAATTTAATATGGTATTAGAGACTTAGAAGGAAAATACACTTATCCTACTATAGATTCATACTTGGATCAAAAAAGAATTGAGCAAAATTGCTCCTTCCAGTACTGCACCATAAGCAGAGAATTTACCACTTAATATCCCAAGCAATGGAATTGTTGATCAAGCTTGCTTGATCAACTAAGTGGGGTGTGAAGGAAATTACAAAAGTGAAAACTGTTGACCTTAATTTGTCTATTTGATTGCATGATTTACAATTTTATCAGTCTCCTTCACTGCATTCGCTACAAGTAGCTCAGTCTCCTTCATTGCATTCACTACAACAGCTCAATCTTCTTCTTTGCATTCTAAATGGCCCCTACAGTGGAGCTTCTCACTCCTTTAAACTACCACCAGTGGAAGGATCTAGACATGGAGATGTAGCTACGCCCCAAAAGACTCTTCAAACTCACAATGGAGACAGAGGCAAAGCTAATTCATTATGTTGACAAAGAAAAGTACTGGAATAGGCTTGATGAAGCATATGGATGGTTGTGCCTCCGAATCTCTTGATATCTTCTCTTCCACATCAATGGATTGAATACTCCCAAGCAAGTTTGGGATAAGCTTGATTCCTTATTTGACAAGTAGGATGACCCAAGGATCTATAAACTAGAGAATGAGCTAATTTCTCTTCATCTAGCCAATTTCGAAACACTAAATGACTTCTTCACCAAATTCAAGCATCTAGTGTTCCATTTGAAGCTATGTAGGGGTTGAGAAGGAGGATTATCAACTCATCCTTTCCATTCTCTCAAAACTTGGTGAATACTACTCAGTATTTGTATAAACATTTCATTTAGTGAAGCTCACTACTTGAAATTGGAGGATTCCTAGTCTTAAGTCCTTCTTTGAATCTCTCACCTAGGAGCATGACAAATTGAGGCCAACTTCCACCGATTACACTTGGATGCATTAGTTTAGGATCCTCCTAGATCAATCCCTACAAATTAGGATCCAGTGGGAGTGCTAATACCAACCTCCATTAGTTGAGTTCAATTGGTGACTAGTCAAGCTCAATTAGGATTAGTTACATTTAGTTCTATCCTGTTACATTGATTTCTACTCAGCTAGCACTAGGTTTGCATGGCTTCATGCAGGTGAGGTGCATTTACTCATCTACCTCAGTCAGTTAGACTTGTTAACACTCAATTAGACACTTTACTTGTGATTTTTAACTCCGATGAACTCTGATAATGATTTAGACAAGGTCTATTAACCATTCAGTGAAGTAGAGTCAAACCAATTCAAATTTCCTCACATGAATTCGAATTGCATGAGGCTATTTAGCCAATGTATTTCATTGTAATTAATTATATAATTACTTTTGATTAATGAAATAATTCACAATTGCAAGCCATTTTTGCACTGTTTCATTCTTCATTTGCCGAGTAAAATTGTATGATCTATCTTATGAGTTGTGTGTTGGTCCACGGATCTATGTGCTGAATTTAATACCTTCTCGAGTGTTTATTTCATATTTTCAAGCAATTTTGTGAGTTCAATTGTTCTATGATTGTGCTAAATTTCCACATCGTATCAAAGCTCCCTTAGTAGCTCGGTTGTTCTCCTCTTCAATTTTATTTTACAGGGTCGAAATCACTCACTAGGAGTGCAAAATGTCTGGTTAAAGGCACAGTTGCTGAAGCATGGATCAACCTGGATCACAAAGGGATGGATCAGTATCTCATTCACTAAGATATGGATATGGATATTTATAGAAGGAAATAGCTACTAATCCTGGTGCAGGTACAAAGCCCAATGATGCGGGTGGTGCTTAAACTCGGAACATGTTCAGAAGGCACTCGGAACACATAGATAAACTCCCTTGAGATAGCGGGGAAGATGCAATGGGGGGAAGATGCAATTGTGTGCTTTTTGAGAAGCTAATTTATGGCATCTACTATTGCTCCCACTCCTAGTGTTCCAACACAATTATGTGTCTCTATTTGTGTAGTTCCAGGATTAGCACGTTTTTTTACTTTATCTTTTGAATTAGGAACTCATCTAGTACAGTTTCTCCTTTCCCAAAGAGAAGGGAAGAAATCAATACTAGTTTTAGGGTGGTTGGTTCTTTTTGTTACCCAATGTAAAGAATGGGAGAATGAGGAATCAATGGATTACTTTAGAATTCATTATGAAAGGTTGGTTTCTAAGAAGGAAAATCGCTTTCAGAAGTCGTTCTAAAAGGTTGGTTTCTAAGAAGGAAATCGCTTGATTTTATATGTAATTATGGTTGAAGTTTTAGTTTGTTTTTTATTGATCATTATGGTTGATAAAACCCAAATATTTAAGATTTCCCAAGGGGCATTTTTTAGGCAAGGAAAATGTTTTTCTCAACCAATCATCTTGACTCCATTCAATTACCTTCAATGGAAGGAAAGGATGGAGATTCTGATGAGGAGTAAAGTATTAGAATTTGAATGCCATTAATATATTCAAGTAGAGAGTTTTGATAATGTTGTAGCAATTGAATGGAGAACAAACATACAAACTAAGAAAAACAAACCACACAGGAAACAAACAAGTATTTCTCAGGAATTTACAGTATATTCATCATAGTAATATCCGGTGTTACAATGTAGTTTACATAGGTAGAATTCAAATGCATGATTAATGAATTTGAATCCTCCAAGTGGATAACACTATATCTAACTAAATCTCTAACTCAGGGTCTCCCAATCAATATCGAAGTCCAAAGAGACAACTCCCCAATGACCAATAACTCCAACAACCACTGACAGCTAGTTAACTCAATGCAACTAATTGTGGTAAGTGGGTAAAGCACTCCTCCCCATGCAACCATGCATTATCCATGCATTAGTAGTGCTATCCTAACTGAGTATGAAGTAACTGATTGTAACTGGGGGCTCAATAAGGCTAACTAGTGCTAACACCAACTGACTGAAGTAGGTTGGTGTCGGGACTCCCAATGGATCCTAAAATGTAGCGATTGGTCTAGGAGGCACCCTAACTAATGCATGCACATGGAGTAAGTGGCAGTTAACCTCTAGTAGTGTTCCCCACACTTCAATGACTGGTACATGTGGCCCCATTGGTCCAATTGGACTTAATTTCACTAGTGGACCCAATTAATTAATTAAGGTTCCTAAGTTACGAAAATATAATCTAATAGACAGTATGGTCAAGGGAGGATTAATAATATTAACACCCCCCATGAATCCTAAATTGGAAAACTCTAGGCCCTGGTAACAAGACCATAGGTTACCCAAATACAATCTAAAATAGATAATGTTGCTTAATACAATTGACAAAATAGGGGAAAACCTCGTGGGAAACCCCCCCCTCAAATTAAGCAGAAATACAAATTTTGAAAAAACTTGTGAAAATTTTTGCTGTGACTATGCAATAGTAGTATCTTGGTTCTTTTGTGAAATTGAACCCATCAATCCAAACAACATGTTTATGTCTAGAGGAATATTCTTCTTTGGAAGAAGAACAATGCACTCAATTCAATCAGAAATATAAATAGTTGCACGGTGAAAATTGGACCCATGTAGAGCAGCTGGAATCATCTGAAGAGAGAGAAAAGGTTATGGGAATTAATCCATGTGAGGAACACCCAAGAAAATGATATATTTCATCCTTTAACATAAAACCATGAGTGGTAGAATCATCCCCAAGTGTTAGGAGCAAGTGTCCAGGCAAATACAGAATGTCTCCCTCTTTACTAGTTCTGTGAGGAGATGAGCATGTGACCAAAGGTAGAGAAGCCTTGGGAATGTGGAGAGAGAATTATTGAGCTCCATAATATGATATAGATTTATAAATATCCAATAATTCATAAAATATTATATCATCAAATTCATAAGAAATAACTAACATCGAATCCTCAACAACAAAATTGAAAGAGACTTGCTGTGCTTGATTTGTCACACCAAAATTGGTGAAACCAGTTATAAGCAATATTAAAATATCTTGAATATTGAAACATGAATCACATGTTATCAGATCATAAAATAAATCAGATCCAAAAATATTCATATCATATCCAAAACTTTGCTCCACCGAGACGGTAGATGCACAATTTTCTCCTTCTTCAAAATTCTGATTTTCGGTGCATGTAATCCTGTAGGAATTTACTGGAAGCTCTAGATTAATGAGAGTAAATGGATCACTCTTATAATATGATATTATTTCCATAATATCACCAATATTAATTATATGCACACCAGAAACATCATTATAGATAGATAAATCAAATTCCTCTTTTGTTTCTGAAACAGTTACCGGTAAATTATGCACGAAATTTAAAGAATTACTAGAGAAATTTTGCAAAGAACAGGAAGAGTGTTTTTCTTCACAAATAGAGATTTGAATGTATTCTTCTGGATCATCCATGTGATGATATGAGATATCAGAGATCTCATACACTTCTGGAGCAGTAAGAGAAGAAGTCACTGTAGGGAAAAATCTGCTTCTTCCATTCGAATTGACAGGGAAAAATATGCTTCTTCTTCATCTTCAACAATTTTCTTTTCTGTAGGAGAGGGCATGAAATCATCATGCCATATTTTATATGAACCTCTCTCAACATATGGGATTTTATATTCATCTCCCATTTTACTGCTAGGTCCTCCTGATAGAGGGAAACTGATGAAGGATTCCATGGAAGCAACCATGTGGTTGGATGCTCTGGAATCTATCACATAAGCCTTCGAAGGAGAGAGGTTTGTATGCAAGCATATCTCATCTTCTTCAGTATTCTCTTCATTATATGACATCACTACTCTTCGTGGAAGGTAAATATTGTTTTGAACACATAGATCTTTCATTTGGTCAAGGGTCTTCTTCATCCACGAGTCTTCCGGATGAAAACCCTTCATACAGTAGGGATACTTTTTCTTTTTCCTCTTAGAGCCGAAGGCACTTTCAGAAGTTTGCTGATTTGAATCAGCTACTTTTGGGTCCTTCTTCTTTGATTTCCCCTTTTCTTGCACTTTGGAAGTGTCAGTAACTAAGAGAGCTTGATCTTTGGAAGTCTAGATGACACCCATTTGAATCAATTTATCTTGTTCCTTGATTAAGGACTGGGAAAATGAATCTAGAGAAGGAAGTTTCCAATCAAGAAAGATTTCCCACTTGGAATGAAAAATAGAGACATAGACAAAGTACTCAGGACCTATTTTGCTGAGTATGAAAAGGACATTCTTCTCATACTTCCTCTCTATCTCGTACTGTCTACATTGTATCACTAGAGACTTGAATTTGGAGAAGAATTGTTCAATAGTCTCGAAATTGTTGGGATGTAAAGATATCAACTCATTCTCTAGAATGTGTCCCTGAAGCTAATATTTTTTGTTAAACAAGATATCAATCTTCTCCCAGGATTCTTTGGGAGTCCTCAATCCTTCTAGATGAAAGGGGAGATCTCTAGAAATATAAGTACATAAGTACCAGAATGCTTGATCACAATGGTTTAGGAACTTGTTTTGCTCTACCGACTGATGAGGATCAGACTCCCATCCATGTATGATCCTATGGTAGCCATGCTTATGAAAGGCCAGTTGCATATCAATCCTCCAATCAAGGTAATTGGAAGTTGTGAGGATTCATGGTTCAATAGTTTGAGAACTCATAATTGCTCCGGATGGAAGACTGCAAATACTTCTCTCAAGCTACGTAGCACCTGTGAATTTCACTGCAAATAAAACTAAAACATTTGAACTATTAGAATCATGATTTTCCTCCCGGCATGAACATGTTTTCAGGGTCCGTCACTCCCTCTCCACTGCTCTAAATGAATCTAGAGCTAGCAAATTTTCATAGGGGACTTCTGTGGAAACCCAACTGCTTCTGATGTTCGATGGGGAGAAACAACCATGAAAACTTCCTTAGAAGGCTCTGATACCATATTAAAATTTGAATTCCATTAAGATATTCAAGTAGATATTTTTGATAATGTTGCAGCAATTGAATGGAGAATGAACATACAAACTAAGTAAAACAAACCACACAGGAAACAAGCAAGTATTGCTAAGGAATTTATAGTATATTCATCGTAATAATATCTGGTGTTACAATGTACTTTACATAGGTAGAATTTGAATGCATGAGTAATCAATTCAAATCCTCCAAGTGGATAAGACTGTATCTAACTGAATCTCTAACTCAAGGTATCCCAATGAATATCGGAGTCCAAATAGAAAACTCCCCAATGACCAATAACTCCAACAACCACTGACAGCTAGTTAACTTAGTGCAACTGAGTGTAACTGGGGGCTAACTAAGACTAACTAGTTCTAACACCAATTGACTGAAGTAGGTTGGTGTCGGAACTCCTAGTGGCTCCTAAAATGTAGGGATTGGTCTAGGAGGCACCATAACTAATGCATGCACATCCAGTAAGTGGTAGTTAACCTCTAGTAGTGTTTCCCACACTTCAATGCCTAGTACATGTGGCCCCATTGGGATAAGTGGACCCAATTACACTAGTAGACCCAATTAATTAATTAAGGTTCCTAAGTTATGAAAATATAATCTAATAGATAGTATGGTCAAGGGAGGATTAATAATCCTAACATAAAGGCCTCTTCAGAGTGACCATGGAAACTGATGTTGAGCCTAATGCAGTAACAGAGAAGATCAAATTGAATAATAGTCTTGAGATGAGGCATGTCATGGTCTCTTATGTCTCAGCATTTCTAAATACATTCTATTTCATCTTAATGGTCTTACATCACTGAATGAAGTATGGGAGTGTTGTTGACAGCAACATATCCCATTTTAGATGATAAAATGGGAGCCCTATTCATTCATTAAGTTGGCCTTGAGCGCTAGGATTTTGTCTATGGGGTCTTCTTCATTCCTACTATAAGTATTGTGTTTTCGATTTTAATAAATTTTGATAAAAGCCTTTTTTTTTGGTTTTGTGGATTGCAGAAAAAATCCTTTTTAATTTTTATTGTCACTTTTATGCAACCCGCATTATGCCATTGTGATTGTAGAAGTCCTTTTTTTGAGGTTTTGAAAATTGGCTTTTCGCAACCCGCAAATGCAGAACTCCAGAGGTTGCAATTGGTTTGTTTTATTGTTTTGCCTTTCCGTAACCCACAACCTACAAATGCGGATTATTAAAAGTTGAAATTGTTTTGTTTTGAAAGTTACTTTTCCGCAACCTACAACCCGCAAATGCGGATTGCAAAAAGTTCAGTTTGTTTTGTTTGATTGTTTTTCATTTCCACAACCTGCAACCCATAAATGCAGATTGCGAAAAGTTGAAATTGCTTTGTTTTAAAAGTTACATTTCTACAACCCACAACCCACAAATGCGGATTGCAGAAAGTTCAATTTAGTTTGTTTGATTGATTTTACTTTCCACAAGCCATAACCCACAAATGCAGATTGAAGAAAGTGCAATTTGGTTTATTGATGTTTTCTTTTCCGCAACTCGCAACCCACAACCTGTAAATGTGGATTGTGGATGTCAAAAAACCTTTTTCTAAATAAATTTACATTTTTTGGTTCTACTTTCTGCATTCTGCAATGCAGATTGCGTAAGGCAAAAAAATTTCCATGAAAAAATATTTCATTTTTGGTTTCGCAATTCTGCAACCCATAATGCAGATTGTGAAAAGCGAAAACTTAATAATAATAAAAAAATTGCAAAATTCCTTACCCGCAGCCCATAACCCTCTATGTGGATTGAGGATTGTGGAAATTAATAAAATTCTTTCTCATTGTCATTGATCTTCCTTCTTTCTGCAACCCGCAATGCAGATTGTGGATCACAGAAGTTAGAAAATTCATTTTTTCACTATGAACACCATCCCGCTTTCTGCAACCCGCAATGTAGATTGCAGATAGCGTAAATAAAAAGATGAAGAAATTTTTTAAACTCTATCTCTGCATTTTGGTTTCCCGCCACAAGGGATAATTTTAGGGGCGAATTTTAGCCCAGTGGGCTATTTTTCCATGTTTTTCTCCCAAAAAAGATTGGCCATTTTTCATTTTTTGATGCCCTGTTTCGCCCAATTTTGATGGGGTAAACTTTTTTCACCCTAAAAATCATCAAATTATTATAGAAACAATATAAAATCCTTGGAAATTAAAATATTTTTTGAAAAATATCGCCAATCATTTTATAGTTGGCATTTTAAGAAGTGGTAATATTCGCCAACATTTATACACTTTTAAATAAGTATGGTTCCTTAAAATCATCCCTGCCCGCCACGATCTCAACCGTTGATCCTTTTCAAAATCTATGGTGTAAATTTATTTCATCATTGTGAGTGATAGGTTTAAATAATTGGAATTAATTATAAATTGCTCACCATTTTCACTACGCTTGAGATTTTACCATGGTTTTCTCACTGAACCCATCAATCGTCTTGTTTTCGAGCTATTCACAGTTAATTATTGTGAATCTATGGATTTTTACCGGCTTATTATTCTTAATTTATCTTGGTTAAATCTAAATTTTGGTTGTTAAATTTGTATTAGAAACGGCTTCCCATTCTGCAACTAGGTCTAGAAACATGAAGACCTAAGACCGCTATGAACAAGTAAGAGAGGAATGACCTCATCCAGCTTCACTTGGAATGGATCGAGGCTCCTCTCACCTCCCAGAAGAAGATTGACCTTTTCCTTTGAGAATGGGGAAAGTATAAGAACAGAGAGATCTAATATATTATTTGTAAAGTTGAGTTTCATCTGGAACATGCGCAATATCGGGACATCCAGGATTTATTGGATACTTTCGCTAAGTGGCAGTCTGCCCTTGGAAAATCCTAAATTGAATATTTTTTAATCCCACACCTTGGGAATATCTTTCTCTCTTACAAACTTTTGTAATATTATTTAAAGGGAAGAGGTTCTCCCAAGAGAGGGGGTTTGCAGGATTAAGTCTAGGAGAACCACAGGAGAAGGGACTACTAAAGACATATCACGAAAACTCTGTAATTTTGGAAATTTTGTAATTTAGTACAATTTAACAAAATTACATCGTTACTTATGTTATGTTTTATGGTTATTCGTCAAATTTGTTTCATGAATGTTAGTCACTCTTCTATCTTTCAAACATATTGATCACATGTTTCTTATTCATTAACTATGTTATCTTCTGTTTTGATGTTTCATTGCAATCTTAACATATTAAATGTTCTTTGAATACATTTTTTTATTTGATTCACCTATCATTTCAAGCAATTATTGAACAATCATTGATCCCTAATGCTTATTTTTCAATTCGTTTTTTTCCGACAGAACTGTTATGTACATTTCAATACCTTAAGTAAAGATCTTCAATTGTTATTTTTAGTTTTATTTGAAGTTTTTTAAAGAGAATAAACCTGACCCATATCTTTATAGGTTGGGAAATTATTTATTTATCAAGAATTAAACATCATAACTTCTCTACTTAAATATCTTCCACAATCACTATCTTAGTTTTCTCAGACATTTTAGTCTAGCATCTAGTTGCTTCGAACCTTTCTCGGATCTTCCTTAGGGGAAGAACAACTCTACTCAATATGAAAACCCTTGTGCCAGTGGAAGCCTTGTATCCATAGGATATAATCATACTGAACAACTCTGGGATAGAATCATTTCTACGTGGGATCGATTCCAAGCCTTTCTGGTTGGACTTTATCCTTGTGTTGATTTGCTGTAGATTTACCAGCAACATGCAGTCCCAGGATGTCAACAAATGGAACTATAAGGAGGGCATGAACCAACACATTTCCCATAGTTAGAGCTAACTTTTATTTATTATTCTTTCATGGCTATTTCCCAAATCCCCACATGGGAGTCTGACACAATGTTGATCCTATAAGGGCCTTTACATGAGCTACCTAAAAAGGTAGTTGATATCTTGTTGAAGTTCGATGGCGAAGGTAATTTTTATTTCACCGAGCATATTATAAGGTATGAATCTATTTTTCATTTATTTAATGTCATACATAAATATGCTTCTTGTAGATTATTCCCATTTACCTTCAAAGGTAAGGATTCTATTTGGTTTTATTTTTTACCTTTGAATTCAATTTCTAGCTGGTTAGAATTTAAGAATGTTTTTAGAGATTCTTTTGAATATTGTGATGTAATTGAAATTCATCAAAAAATATTAATCCCAATCTGGAACTATTGCAGAAAATATTAATCCCAATACTTCCAATCTATGTAATGAACAATCTGTTCAAACGAATTTTGAACATTTGTTTTCTTCTCAATTTGATCATAATGATCCAACTATCAATAAAAATGAAGATTTCCCATTTATTTATGATAATTTAAAGTGTCCTCCTCCTATAAGTAATATTCATTCTTCATCATTCAATCAAATGATGGATACTAGAAAAGGAAGTTTTGAAGTTGCTAATTACACTTCAGATTTTGAAAAACATGTTGATTCTACTCATCATTTTTCTTCGTCCTTCAATTCTTATTGTTATGAAAGAAATGAGTACCATAAATATTTAGAAGATGAGTTGGCTGAAATTGAGATTTTTCACAATATTTGTTCCATATATACTTTTTCTATGAATCAAATTTTAAATGAAAAGTTATTTCAATCAAATGAATCTTATGCACTTGACAAGAATGAATATCTAAATAAAAATCAAGAAGACGAAGTTGATCATTCACGAGATTCAAATTAGGACATTTTTTTTCAATACAATGACAATGATATACTGCAAAAGGAAAGATTCTCCACCTTTAATTTTGATGGAATTCTTTTGAATTGTGATTTTAGTAATTTCCAACCCACTTTTTATGATCCAATTTATTTAATGTGGGAACAATCATTTTTTAAACAGTTCCAGTGTCATTTTCATTTCTTTGTAAATAAGGAGATTAGTTTAGTTTTTCCAATTTTTGGATCTCTGTTTTTTATATTTTTATTGCTAATGCATTATTTGTTTTTTCTTACATGTTTAAAGCTACTTGATTGGATCCATTGGAAATTTTGATTATACTTAGTTTTGTTTACTTTTAGATTAGTGTAGGAGTATGTTACAACAATAAAATAGTAAGTAAATAGGTTATAACTATTAGTAATAGTAATTAATTATTAAATATAGTTATGAAGAAAAATGTCTCTTCAATATTTGATGGTCAAGGAATATTTAAGGCGGCCATATCCATTGTATTTTATCATCCATTCAATTATTATATATTTACACATTATTATTATGAAGATGGAACATCTTCCCCCTTAAACTGGATACGGGATGGCATATTACACTCGGATACAGTGTAAAATTGGTATAAAAGACGTTCTTTTTAGCTGACCCATGGTTTATTTTGTTATATTGGAAGCTTGTGGCCCAATTTTAATTTCCTTGGGTTTGTGACCCAAAATATTTAAAAGAAAAATAAGAAGAACAAAAAAAAATATCCAACTCCAGGATCGTAGCCCAAAGGGGGAAAGTAAAAAAAACAAAAGAAAAAAAAGGTAAAGAAAAGAAAGAAAGAAAAATGTTAAAAAGAAAAGATAAAAAAAAGTAAAACAGAATAAAACAAAATTCCAAACCAACACATGGTTTTGCTTTCCAAATCCATTAAAAAAAATCTCTCTGATCTCCTTGCTTGGCTTCCATTGTTATTCATCCCCATACTCCCACCTACCATCCATTAGGTTCAAAAACCCTATGTTGTTTTTCAAAAAGATTAAATATATTAAAACAATATTACATTATATTAGTTTTAATATTTCAATTTTGAAAAAAAAAATTATTTGACAAGGATAAAGATGATCGTGACCAAGATTGTGATAAGGGACAAGCCGATGTTACTAAAAATAACGATGATCAATGCATTGACAGTAATATCACAATAACAAATGCACAAAGGACATATGTCATCACAAGGACTTCTATAAATAACATCAAGGAAAGCAACTATAATATCTATTAGACAAAAGATAAGACTGATGTTCTTAGGAGCATTATAAGCACAAAGAGCCCGTTCAAGGGAACTAACAAAAAATATGTTGGGAATAACAACAATAAAATAGTTAAGGTCATCATGTATGTCGAGTATATTCAATTGACGACAAACAAAGTTAAAGAGCAATCACACAAGTGGAAAAATCGTAAACAAAAATTCACCAAGTTCATACATAATGCAGATGCCAAGACAAAATAATCAAAGGGTGATTCCATGAAGATGGGTAACACTTTTTGGCCAAATTTGGCGATGAAAACCTGATTTTTTACTCATGTGCTAGATAGAAGCCCTCAAAACGCATATATGCCATGTGAATTTTGACTTGCAGTAAAAAAACAAATTGTAGAATATTATGTTGGCTTCATAGTGATATTTTTTTTAAATATTTCAATGTCATTTAATGTTTGAATTTTTTCATTTAATGAACTGTGTGACCTTAAAAATTTGAAGAAGCTAATAAGTGGCTCATGTCCACGTACAATAATTCAATCTTGCATTAATAATTTAAAAAAAATAAATATATGAGCATGATCTACATAAAATGCAGTGTGATGTGCATATTTTTTTGTTAATTATTTTCGCATTATACAATTATTTATTATTTTTCAAAAGTGACCACATTCGATTTCAGCATCGTTTTAAACACATATTTGTCCACGTAAAGGAATTTTTTCTATTTTTTCAAAAATTGAAAAACCAAAGATACCCTTTTGAAGAGGACACGTCGATATGTGATGTGTGCATTTTTAAGAATTTTTTGGCTGTGTATTTTTAACTCTGCGGATTTTTCTTTGAGCTGCTTCGAAATTACAGTGTGGTTTTCTAAGTATAAGTTTTAGAAGTAATTAAAAAATAAATTGCATATGAATGCCAAAATGCGTGTATGATACCTCAATGGATAGAATATTCGTTGGTGAATTTATGGGTATCAACTCCGCTCAGTTATGTGCTAGGAATGGCAGGGTTTACACCTCTGCAAGGCACAGGAAATTTTTCATTTGTTTGAATGAGGGCTAAGTCTATTTTTTTAAGCCCTCGACCGAGGTATAAACCTCGACCGAGGTATTTAAATACCTCGGTCGAGGTATTAACAAGACCTCGATCGAGGGTTTGTAAAGCCCTAAATACCTCGGTCGAGGTATTTAAATACCTCGACCGAGGTATTTAGATACCTCGGTCGAGGGCTTGATAAAACCTCGGTCGAGGTATTAAGACCTCGGTCGAGGGCTTAACAAGCCCTCGACCGAGGTGCGTTTTTCTGTTTTTGCCGAAATGCGCTTGCCAAAAAGTGTTACCCAGGTCCGCGGATTCAACCCAAAATGAAGCAATGGTTGTAATCAAAATCGCATCTCTCAAGTCATCAATGCGACACAAGCCAGAATAAAACATGGCATGAGAAAACTCATCTTTGAGGACAAAGTTTTCCCAAAGGGAAGGCAATGCTATAACAATAAAATAGTAAATAAATAGGTTATAACTATTAGTAATAGTAAATAATTATTAAATATAGTTATGAAGAGAAATGCCTGTTCAATATTTGATGGCCAAGGAATATTTAAGGAAGCTATACCCATTGTATTTTATCATCCATTCAATTATTATATATTTACACATTATTATTATAAAGATGGAACATCTTCCTCCTTAACCTAGATACGGGATAGCTTAACCTGGATATAGGATGACATATTACTCTCGGATACGGTGTAACAGAGTAGGTGTAGAATAGATTAGTTTTGATAATTTATTTTATAATTAGAGTAATCTTTTGGTTTTCTTCAATAAAATATTTGCGACGACAAGCCAAGTCAAAGTTGGAAATGACACTTATTTAGATGCATTAAGGGAAGTATTTTTATCCTTTTTTATGCTCTCGCTTTTTTTTTTTGGTTCAAGGAATTCATGTTTGAATTACGTATTTAATTTTAAATTATAATGATCTTTTCATGAAATGTTTTGAATTAATTATTTTCCAAGTTTTAAGAGCAAGAATATTTTGACATGAGACAAAGTAATTAAAATAATAACATCTTCATTACACACAAATTTTGATCATTCCTGGATAATCAAGAGAGGTTTTTTTTTTCGTATTTTCTTGTCACAAATTAAACACTATTTAGTTTAGTATACATAATATTTAATAAAGAAATGCCTCATTGTCATAAACAACTTTATGTGACAAATAACAATCTTGATCGTAATCCTTCACCTGAAGGAGAATAAATTTATTTTAAGAGTTTATTGTAATCAATTCAATACATTTTCATATTTTGAATTGATATAATTACTCTCTTTACAATAACAAATTCTTTCGATTCTACAAAGACGACGACAAATCCCACTTTTGTGGCCTATTTTTACTATTATTTTACATTTCTTTTAATATAGGTTTCTAAATAAAAGGGCTTCAATTGGCTCAATATCTCATGTGGTGAATAATACTATCAATCAAATCTCTAAAGTAAAAGAATATGTAATTACGTTTAAGGGGTTATTTTACAAATATAACTGTGATCAATTCAAATAATTATGTATGATTTAAGAATTGATATAATCCACTATTTTGTCACCCCTATTACAATAAAAAGTTATTTTCTATAACAAAATTTTAAACACATATTCTTCCACATGAGACGTTGGTCATAATCGTAAATCCTCGTTTGCTTTAATTCATTGAGATTATATTACTTTTTGTTTCATTTTCAAATTGTTTGACTAGGATTGTATTTTTTTCGGTGTGATAATCATTTGCAGTGGGGATCTAGTACTGAAATGGGACACACCTCGAAAAGATAAGAAATAATACACCAAGTTTCAACGTCTATGTTTAGGGCCATTCATTATTAAAGAAAATCTTGGTCGTGGAACTATCTGGTAACAGACATTGGAAGCCGTTAGCACTCAGAATCGTACCCAAGGTTGCGGAAGGTGAACCCTATGATAACACTAGAACCACTTTAAGAAAGGGAGTTGGATTCTTCCTTTCTACAGATGGATCTCTCATAGATTTTAATTGGGTCAGATATAAAAATATAACAAAATTTAGATTGAGTTTGTGGTTGAAACAGGGCAAGCGTAAAATGGGCTCTGGTGTAACAAATATGAATGAATGATAGAACAATTTATAGGGAAAGGATTGCGAAGGAAAGATAACACTTGGTTACAATCAAAATGTTTCTCATCTGGTGATAAAAGAAGAAATATGATATTCCATCAACATAGAGCATCAGAAGGATGAATTCTGCATAAATTTTGGTGGGAAAGATTGCTGAAAACCTAGAACAATAGCCACAACATAACAATATAAATTTTGAGCTATTATACACTCAATGTAGATATGAAGGAATACATAGTGGCAAGTTAAACAAGAATAAATACACAGAGAAAGGAAATAGCAGACTGTAATTACGAATTGCTCATGAATCTCTGCAACAACAAACCAACATCTGGTTTTGTGATTTTATTAGCAATAGTTCACACAAAGAATAACAAAAATTTCTCATGGGTTCCAACCCTATATTGCTCTATCGATGGTACATTTATAGTATCCTTGGACCCCGAGACCAACGTTGAAATAGGGCCAAAAATAGTTATAACAATGATGTTGAATATTAACAAAATGATGATCAAGCAAATCCGCCATGATCATAAACCCAAGAAACAAGCACACGGGAACAAGCATGATGGATCAATTGGAGAATTTGGACAGCAAGGAGAAAGGATCGCTATCTGATGATGACATTTCGTATCTCCTTCAAGAAATCTGCAACAAATTCTTCCATGCCCACATGTTTACCAGTGAAAATTTCCTAGATCGTTGATCTTTCATCAAGACACATCCCAAATCGTCGATATGGAGTTGGAGGGAAGAAAAAAATGACTTTTAATTTTTCCTTTATTCCCTTTTCTCTCTTTCCACCCCTTTCTTTCATCCCACACCCTTGATTGTCTCCAGAGAACATACGAACCATCAATCTAGTAGAAAATGAAAAGCAGACTTTTCACTTTTTGTAAAATGTGAATTCTAACTTTTCTTCCCCTGGATTTCCGTTTTCACCTCCAGATTTTTTTGGAAAGCGGAAATCAAAACTTCAATATTTCTCGAAAAAAAATTCTGACTTTTTCGCCCCCGGATTTCCACTTCCACCTTTCTTCCTCCACAGTTTTCTGAAAAGCAGAACTAAGACTTTCAATTTCTCACGCCCAAATACTTATGTTTCCCTATTTATGATTTCCTCCCTCTTATTTATTTCCTCATTGTTGATCTATGCGAGAGCTTTTCTAACTGTTGGATCTGGCGGATCGCAGAAAGCAAAAGATCAACCTTTTATATGCGAAAACTTTGGGTTTGTTGCTTTCCAATTTTCGTCCTCCTGTGCCTTTCTACACCATGGATCTACGTGGAACCTATCCTGAACATCGGATCTGGATCATAGAAGTGGGAAGGCAGAAGTTCTAACTCTTTACGACCAAACTCTTGTATCTTCCACTTTTTGAATTTCGCCGCTTTCTTTCTGCACCGTCGATCTATTCAGAAATAGTCTGAGCCGTCAATTTGACGGATCACGAAAATCAAACATTAGGAATCTAATTCTCAAAAATTATTTTCTTCTCCCTCTTTTTCCTTTCCGTATTTTTCTTTCCTAGCCGTCGATCTTTGAAGAAAGCACTCCTGGTCATTGATCTTGTGGACCGCAGAAGGCGAAAACTCTATCTTTCATGAATAAATACTTAAGTTTTTTGCTTTTCACTCTCCACCCCTTATTCTTTTCTGATTCGTTGATATTTGGCAGAAACCTTTTGAGCCATAGATATTGGACTATGGAAAGCAGAAGTTTGGTTTCCCTCTTTTGCACTTCAAAAATTCAGCTTTTTTCCTTCTGCCTTTCCACTTATAGCTTCTTCTTTCCCCGCCATTGATATTGGGCGGAAATGTTCTGGATCGTTGATCTAGTGGACACCCGAAATAAGAACTTTAGATTTTCAAGATCTAAAATTTTGTCTTTCTGCTTTCTAGTACCCTCCCTTCTTCTTTCTCTCCGTGCTCTTGAATTTTGTTGGGCAGAAATTAATTTTGTCCTTCGATCTCCCATGCTGCACATTTGGGCCATCCATTTTTTGTCAACATTCAGTGAAGGGTAGATTTTTTCATTCACATGCATTTACAGGTCAAAAATAAGAATTTATTTAAGTATTTGGCGTTCTTAACCTAGAATTTTCCCTTCAAACATCAGCAGATATTCGTTAACAGTCTCTGAGGTTATATGATATGAAAATTTTACAAACCTTCTTCCACCATATCAGCCAGATCTCTTACCAATTACTTAGCCCAAAAATTGTGCTAACAACTGGCTCCAACTTGGGATATTATCCTCCCTGTGAAGTAGAAAATAACCCCATAGACCAGGTTCCAAATCCATTGGGCGACTCCTAAACCCTTTCTGAAATCCCCAGAATTCTTATTTCTATTTTAAGTAAAAATACAAGAAAATAAAATACATGTCTACGCTTCCATATCTTAGGGCCTTCTCTTCATACTTCAAATATTGTTAGTTCACCATCTATACTGTTTGAAAAATAAATCAATATGTACAACTATGATACAAAAATTACCTCCTCTTTTATGATAGATAATGCTTGAGAAATATTCCATTAACTAGACCTATGTTCAACAGAGATCCATCTTGATGTTGTAGGATGAAAGCATTATCACCTCTATATGTTGCAATGATATAAGGACCCATCCACATATGATCAAACTTCCCATGTTTCCCCTTCTCTTCACGAGGTTCATCCCATTTCATAACCAAATCATAAATCAAGAATTTCTCTTCCTTTACCTTCCTCTCAAAAGTGTTCATCTTTTCTTGATGTATTTTCACTTTACTATAGGATTTATCCCTCAACTCTTTCAATTCTATGATCTAATTGATCCTTCTCTGCATGCAATCTAGTTCATCCTACCGCTCTTGCAATAACTTCATGACTGGTACTCCCAAAGATGCTAGAAAAACCACCTTGGATCCATATACTAACTGGAATGGGGACATGCCAATTTCCCTTTTAGTGCTTATCTTGTCAACCCACAAAGCATATTTCAACTTTGTATGCCAATCCCTTTTGTTATCTTCTAGTAACTTTTTTATTATCCTCACTAGAATTTTGTTAGAGGATTCTTCCAGTCCATTACCTTATGGGTAGTATGTAGTAGAATGGTTGGGACTAATATGATACTTGTGACATAAATTTATCATTTTCTTATATTTAAAATATGACGCATTGTCAGTCACAATCCTTTTATGGCAGCCAAATATAGCCAAGATATTTTCTTCCAGAAAATCCATAATTACTATCTTTGTATCCCTTTTGGTGGGTATGGCATCAATCCACGTTGTAAAATAGTTTGTTACTGTTTGGATCCATCTATGCTACCCTAAAGAGTTTGGATATATTTCCCCAATAAAATCTAGTCCCCACTGTTGGAAATGTGCCTCTACTAATATTGGATTGAGAGGGAGTGAAACCACCTTTCTCTTGCCATCAAAGATCTAGCATTGGTGACATGTGGTGGTATATCTATAGACATGAAAACATTGAGGGCCAGTAGAGACCAACTCTCAGAATCTTGTTTACTGTCACTTTCCATGAATGATGTTCCCCATGGTCTCCTTTGTGAAATTATTTCGTGGTATGCTTAGCTTCATTCTCCAAGAGGCAATTGAGTAGGACACCACCAAGATCCTTCTAGTAAAGATATTCATTCAGAATACACAACTTGGAAAACTTCAACTTTATTGACCTTGTGCTTATTTTTATTAGTCCTACAGGAGCTTGTAAATTTTGCAACACATATACAATATCAGAATACCAAGGAGATATATAGAAATCAAGCATTACTTGCACCTCTGTATCAGGAAGATTTGAATGGTTGGTCAAGAAATTTAGCGGTAAGGATTCACAGTTGGAATTTTTCATCATATTTGCAAGTCCTTTTCCTTTTATCAGTTTGGTGGGCCTGATCTCAATGTCATACTCCAATAATACAACAATCCATTTTTCTCTTTTTCTTTCTAGATCTGGATGTGTGATAATTCTCTTCACCACATTTCTAGGAACATAAGCAATAATGTGTGAATAAAGAACATAGACTCTGAAATATTTCATAGATTTGATTAGAGCATAAGGCATGTTTCTCCATGATGTCATATTTCAAATCCCCATCTCTTAACACTTTTCTAAAAAAGGATATAGGTTGCTCATCATTTTGATTATTTTTATATAACAACACTCCAGCAACAGTGTGGTCAGAAGCATAAGAAAAGATTAAAAATTATTTGCTAAAGTAAGTCTGGACTTACTAGAACATGGGCTTCTGTGATAGCCTGTTTTATGTATTTGGAATATCTCCTTGCATCCACTGTGCATTTAATCTCATGGTCCTTTTTCAGCATGTTAGTGATATTCATTAGTATCTCAGCAAAACTAGGGATGAACTTTCTAAAATTTTTTACCTATCCAATGAATGACTGCACTTCTTTTGTGCTTCTTGGATTTTCAATTTTCAAGATTGCATTGATTCTCTATGGGTCACTCTTTATGCCATCTCTTTCAATAATGTTCCCTAAAAAATTTCCTTCCTCCAATGCAAAATTCAATTTTTTGGGATTCAATGATATACCATACCTTCTGCATTTCAAAAATATTTTTTCCAAGTGCTTAACGTGTTCCATGTCATACCTTGAGTACACGGTGATGTCATCCATGTAAACAACAACAAATTTGTCCTTCTCCTCTGTAAAGGCAGTGTCCATGGTGTGCTCGAAAGTGACCCCTCCATTCATTAGACCAAAAGGCATCTTTGCATACATAAAAGTAACCCATGGTGTAGTGAAGGAAGTCTTCTCTTGATCCTCAGGCAACACTTTCACTTGATTATATCCTGAGAAACCGTCCATAGTTGAGATCCTTTCACACCCCACCACCTTCTCCAATATATTTTCCATATTTGGAAAATGGTAGTTATCCTTCAAAAAGACTTTGTTTAGATTCTTGAAATCTATGCAAATCTTGACTTCACCATTCTTCTTTCTAACAGGTACCATATTTTCAACCCACTTGGAAAATTTCAAAGTTACAATGATCTTGGCATTGAACATTTTTTTAATTTTTTTTCAATAACTGGCAGTAGCATTGGATTTATTCTCCTAAGTTTTTTTTCTAAAAGGTTTTTCTCCAGGTCTTATTGGGATGGTTGCTGCACCCGGAAATTCCACATTTCCTGTTATCCTTTTAGAGAACTTGACCTGAGACACCTTGGTTATCTTTTTTCTATATTTTGGAAGGTTGACACCTTTCTCCTGTTTGCACAGAGCACCGACAGTGCTTTCCATTATGGAGCAAGGAGCGTCGGTCCACCTTTTCTTTGAAAACAAGTTAGGTCGATGCCCTTTCCCCTTCTGCTCAGTGTGTCGATAGACCAAAAAGAGGAAAAAGGAAGGTTTTGGAAGCTTCCTTGCAGAAGCCTCCATGGAGTTAGTTCCTATTTTCTTGGGAGAGGTGGAATTCACTTCCCTCACCTATTGGGATCACCTCTATCCATTTCCCAAGTCAATATCATGTGTTTTGGGCCTATAAATGAAGCCTTCATGATGTGAGTGGGGGAAGCCAAAAATAAAGTACCCTTATGCTGTTGGATTGAATTTTGCGTTAGAGGCAAGATAGAGTTGGCTTGTATGTGAAGATATGCTTATAGTTGTGAAGGATTGTAGATTTCTTGTAGAGGTTGAAGCCATCAACATCAAGGTTTGGTTCATTAGAGGAAATTTCAACTCAAAATGGGCCTTCTAACTCTAATTCAAATTCCATGTCATCATGTGTTAGCCAATGAAATTGCTTTAAATTTGAAATACCGTATAGGTCTTAAACAATTTTTTAATATAAATTTGGGGATAGGTATCATAAAAAAACTACTTTTTTGTTAGTATTTTAAACATATCTCCCTGTGTTTTTACTCAAATTTCGATCAGGAGAGCTTGTTGGGTACAGAATTAAATTCCGCATCCGAGTACCTACTCAGCATGCTTTTGACGGACCCCGCTACTAACGAGTACCCACTTGACATACTTTTGAGTACCGACTCGACATACTTTACAGGTATTTCTTGTTTTTAGGGTAACGAGGTCTATCAAAAGTATGCCAAGTGGGTACTCATTGGATGTAGAATTTGATTCCGCATGCAATGAGCTCTTCCGATCAAAATTTGAGTAAAAACACAGGGAGATATGTCAAAAATACAAACAAAAAAGTAGTTTTTTTCTTTTCTTCCTCCAAAATTAATAAATATTATTTTATTATTTTAACTATTATTTTATTAATTTTTTTAGGAGGCCCATTTTGAGTTGAAATTTCCTCTAATGGTAACTTTACTCGCTAATTATTTAATACAAAAGTTCCCCCCTTTCCTATATTTGATGTGTTGTTAATTTCAGTTGAATATTATCAGATTCCTTGATCATTGGTATAGGTAATTAGTTTATCGTGATATTCTCACTCTATTTTTTTGTCTCTTCATCCATTTTCCAGGCCTTAATATTGTAAGGACTTTTTGGAACAAGCACAAAGAGACTTAGGTCTAAGGTAAATCACAATATGTGAGGACACCGTTTGTTCCTCTAAATTGATTACTTAAGGAAAGGATATGTTGTTTTGCTCTTTTGTTCTACACTTGTGATTTACAAGGTAGAGGAACAAGCGGTGTCTGCACCGATTGCATAATTTACCTCAGATAAGTGAAAACATTATAATACATTTTATAACACTATCATAGACAAAGGAAAATCGAAAACTGACGAATCAGCATCCCTTACCCCTTTTGAAGAACTTTACAATGCAATACAATCCACCAATGACCCTACCATCTGTTAAATTTTCATATGCTTAGCTAATACATCAATATTTCATTTCATTTTCATAACAAAAGCATATAAGCAAGATCACTGAAAGAAACAGTATCACAAGAACAACATAGATTTATCCTAGGAAAACCCTAAAGGGAAAAAACCAGCAAAATCTTCCTCAATATAGATGCCCAAAAAGATAAAAGGTAAAACCAACAAGGAGATCAAAGCCTGATCCTCCTCCTTCTCCAGCTGCTTCTCTCTCTCCACTAATGTGCTACACAAGTGAGAGTGTGTGCTCCAAATGAGGAGCGCTACACCTCTATTTATATTCATCCGTTCGCTTTAATTATCTCATCTGACATGTAGGCTCGAGTTAACCATGTAGGCTCGAGTTAAACATGTAGGCTCAAGTAACCACACTGGGGTGCTAATGACCCACCTTTACAATTAGAGGGGACTAGCTCATGACTCTTATTAGTTCTTCCTATTAGAAGCATCAGGGTACAAATTAATACAAGTGGTTCTCCCAGTAGGACCATCGAGGACCACAAAAGATACATATAGAATATTCTTCAAAGTTACAATATTTCAACACTCCCCCTTAACGAGAAGGGTATTCTACAACAACAACAATAATAGGAGAGAGAGAGAGTATCATCAGCATCATCAGGGTAACACATCTATAAATCATTAGAAGCTTTTCAACATCATGTAGTCTTCATCTTTAATCTTCAGTCTTCAGCAACATCAACACTTTAACCGCTTCAATCAGCAACAATCTTCAAAACTTTGACCTTTCGATCAGCAACATCATCTTCAACACTTTGACCTTTCGACCAGCAACATCATCTTCAACAATTTGGCCTTTCGATCAGCAACATCATCATCAGCTATTTGACCTTTCAATCAACAACATCATCATCATCCTACTCTGATCTTTCGAACAGCAACATCATCATCATCATACTCTGATCTTTCGATCAGTACGTCATCATCATCATACTCTGATCTTTCAATCAGTACGTCGTCATCATCATACTCTAATATTTCAATCAGTACTTCATCATCATCAATAATAACCTGCAATCCATGACACGAAGACGAAAGTCTTCGGATCACTTTCGGAACTAAGTCCAGGGATGATACAATCCTATCACATTCTCGACAACCGAAGTCACCGGATTGATTACGAGATAATCAGTCCCTATCACTTTAGGACTAGGTCCAAGGATGATGCAATCCTACCACATTCTCGAGGACCGAAGCCTCTGGATACCATTCTGAACCAAAGTTCAAGGATGATGCAATCCTGCCACATTCTCAGGGACCGAAGCCTCCGGATACCATTCTGAACCGAAGTTCAAGGATGATGCAATCATGCCACATTCTCGGGGACCGAAGCCTTCAGATACCATTCTGAACCAAAGTTCAAGGATGATGCAATCCTGCCACATTCTCAAGGACCGAAGCCTTCGGATACCATTCTGAACCGAAGTTCAAGGATGATGCAATCCTGCCACATTCTCGAGGACCAAAGCCTCTGGATACCATTCTGAACTGAAGTTCAAGGATGATGCAATCTTGCCACATTCTCAGGGAACGTAGCCTCCGGATACCATTCTGAACTGAAGTTCAAGGATGATGCAATCCTACCACATTCTTGAAGACCGAGGTCACCGGATCACTTTAGGACAAATGCCCAAGGATGATATAATCCCACTACATTCTCGAGGACCGAAGTCACCGGATCTATTCTGGACAGATGTCCCAAGATGATACAATCCCTCTTCATTCTCTAGGACCGAGGTCACTCGATCACTTTAGGGCAAGTGCCCAAGGATGATACAATCCCACTGCAACATCACTACTACCCCTTTTATGGAAGGTCTTTCTGAACCACACCAAGCTTGTCTCAAAAGTGTTTCAACTTTACCCGAGACAGAGGCTTCATCAACACATCAACAACGTGTTCATCAGTACTCACATACTGGAGCTTTATGGCTCCCTTTTCCATCATCTCTTGAATATAGAAATACCTGATTTCTATGTGCTTCAATCTATCGTGGAATACTAGGTTCTCTATCATCTTTATACAACTTTTATTATCACATAGAATCATGGTAGTGTCCAACTCTAGGTTGAATAATCCTGACATCAGCTTTCGAAGCCATATGGCTTCACAACTAGCAGAGAAAGCTGTCGTATATTCTGCTTCAGCTGAGCTTAGAGAAACACTAGACTGCTTTCTGCTAAACCATGAAATCATAGCAGATCCTAGACTATAACATCCTCCTGAAGTTATTTTTCTATCTGAGATACTTCCAGCCCAATCTGCATCTGTGTAGCCATACAATCTATACTCATGGCTACCATCATAGTATAGACCAAAGTCTATAGTCCCTTTCAAATATCTCATCACATGTTTTGCAGCTACTAAGTGAACCCATCTTAGTTGAACAACAAATTGACTCAAGGTGTTCACAACAAAACAAATGTCTAGTCTGGTATTTGTCAAATACATCAATGACCCAATGATCTGTCTGTAGTGAGTTACATCCACTAATTCTGATGGGTCATCAGCTAACAACTTCAGTTTGGAGTCCAT
This sequence comes from Pseudotsuga menziesii, assembly GCA_001517045.1. NCBI lineage: Eukaryota > Viridiplantae > Streptophyta > Pinopsida > Pinales > Pinaceae > Pseudotsuga > Pseudotsuga menziesii. The sequence goes on from LPNX010753036.1 coordinate 1,269,343, forward strand.
GGGTGTGGCCATGGCTTTGCATTCCAACATATTGAATCTCTTTAATATCTCTACCGTATACTTTCCTTGGTTGAGAAATATTGCTTCTGAAATTTGCAATAATTCTAGACCTAGGAAATAATGCATTAACCGAAGGTATTTCATTTCAAATTCGTCTACTAGTTTCTTCTTGCTTTCCATAATCCATTTCTCATTCCCTATCAAGAATAAATCATCCACATATAATAGCAAGATGACAGGTTCATATTTTACAACCTTAAGATAAAGGTTAGGATCAGTTTTACTCTTGGTGAATCCCATGCTTGATAGGAAATTGTCTATCCTTTCATACCAAGCTCGAGGAGCTTGTTTCAGGCCATACAAGGCCTTCTTCAACTTGCATACATGATTATGTCTATCTTCAACTTCAAATCCTTGTGGCTGTTCTATGTATACTTCTTCTTCGATCACACCATTCAAAAAAATTGTTTTCACATCCATCTGGTGTAAGTCCCACTTCATCATAGATGCAAATGCCATGATAGATCTAGTCGAAGTATACCATGCTACTGGGGAAAATGTTTCTTCATAATCAATTCCCTCTTTCTGAGAGAATCCTCTGGCCACAAATCTTGCTTTATACTTCTCGATACTTCCGTCAGCTGCATGCTTTATTTTGAATATCCATTTGGAGGATACTATACTCTTTCCTTCTGGTTTGGGAACTATATCCCATACATCATTCTTCATTAATGACTGGTATTCTTCAGTCATTGCTTCTACCCATTATTTCTTCTGTACAGCTTCTTCATGGCTTGTAGGTTCTTGATCTACAAGATCACACATCAAGGCTACATAATTGGAAAAAGTCTTAGGCTTCTTTCTTTCCATTGTGGAGCCTTCAGGAGCTCCATATCTTTTTTCCTGTCGTATAACTTCTCTTGTCCAAGAAGGTTTTCTCTTTCTTGAAATCTCCATCATGGGAAGTTCTTGGGGTTCTACTAAGTCATGTTCTTTAGGACCTTCATCTTCAGGGAGACATGTAGTTTCTTTATTTCTGGGAGATGTCTCTTCTTCATACACTTCCTAGATCTCTTGAGAGTTGTCTCTTCATCAAATGTCACATATCGATTGATTTCCATGTGATGGAATCCAGGAATATAGATTCTGAATGCTTTGGATACTTCACAATATCCAACAAATATCCCCTTCTTTCTGGAAGGGTCTAACTTGGTTCTTTTCTCTTTCGGTATATGAATATATACTGGACAACCAAATATTTTGAGGTGACTTACCTCAGGTTTCTTTCCTGTGAATATCTCTTCTGGAGTCTTGAACCCAAGAGCACTGTGATATATTCTATTCTACACATACACAACAGTTATTGCTGCTTCTACCCATAAATGCATTGGAAGATCTTGATCATATATCATTGTCTTCATTGCCTCCATGATAGTTTTGTTCTTTCTTTCCGCAACCCCATTCTGTTGTGGATTGTAGGGAGTAGTTAGTTCCCTCTTGATTTTGACATCTTTGCAAAAAAGACTCAAACATTTTTGAGGTATATTCTCCTCCATTGTCTGATCGGAGTGTCTTTATCTTCTTGTCTGAAAGATTCTCTATCAAGGCTTTGAACTCCTTGAATTTCTCAAACACTTCACTCTTTGCTTTCAAGAAGGATATCCAAGTATTTCTTGAAAATTCATCAATGAATGTGATATAATATTCAAGTCCACTTAAGGATGTAGAAGACATTGGACCACATACATCTGAATGAATCAATTCCAACGTACCTTTTGTTTTAGTCTCACTCTTCGAAAATGGATTCTTGATGTTCTTTCCCTTCGCACATCCTTTGCAAATGCCTTCATGCTTGATCTTCATATCTGGTAATCCCGTCACTACTTTGTTCACATGAGGTAGATCCTTGTCGTTGATGTGGGAAATCCTTCTATGCCATAGTTCACTAGGGTCAGTGGAATCATGAACAAAGGTTGTTTCTGAGTGCTCTTTGAGTTTATACATGCCTCCTTCTTCTTCACCAATGATGATTGCATCTTCAATATTCTTTCCTTTGGGCCACATGAGTACTTGGCCATCTATGAAAGCAACTATGAATCCTTTCTTATCTAAAGCTGAGATAGAAAGTAAGTTCTTCTTTAAACTAGGTACATATAATACATCTTTCATCTTTAGAGGATTACCTGAATCAAGTTTGTAGCTTGCTTCACCAACTCCTTTGATTGGATATTGATAGTCATCTCCTAGGGATACCTTCTGAGGAGAGTTTCTTTCTTCAATTTTGGACAGAGTTTTCTTTTGTCCCATCATGTGCTTTGAAGCACCACTATCAATAAGCCAAGTGTCTTCTCCAGGTGTTATAGACCCAGAGAGTGCAGAGAATAGTACATACTCTTCTACATCTTCTTCTCTTGCTTTCTTTCTTAGAGGTCCTTCTTCTTCTTCTTCTTCTTCATCTTCATCCTCCACTAGATGAGCATGATATCTTTTGTAGTTGTTGATCCTCTTCTTATATTCTTACTTCTTTATAGGACAATTTCGGGCAATGTGTCCTATCTTATCACAATGAAAACATTGAAAGCCAGAGTAGTCTTTCTCTGGATGATTTTCCCTTCTTCTTTGGATTCTTCTGGGAAGTTGAGACTCCTTGAAGTTTCTTCTCCTGAAGTTAGGTTGAATTATTCTTTTCTTGGTGTGAGTGGCTAGGGCTTGATCATCTTCCTTTAGTAAGGCTTCTCTGTTTGCAACTCTTGTCTCTTCTTGAATGCAGTCTTCCCATACTACTTCAAACATCATACTTTCTTTTCTGGCTCACATCATCTAGATGAAGGATTCCCAGTGTCTAGTGAGACCATTGAGAGCAGTCATAACCAATTCATCTTCATCAAGCTTATCTCCAATAACTTCTAGTTGCTCTTTGATCTGAGAAACCCTTGTGAAGTAGTCTTGGATGGATTCTCCATGATTCATCTTGGTACTCTTCAGTTGAGCTCTTAGATTCATCTTCCTGTTGATGTTTCTTCCCTCATACATTTTGGAAAGGGCATCATACATTTCTTTTGGAGTCTTCTTGTATGACACTTGAGGGATCAAGTGATCCTTGATGGAGTCAGCAATAATCCTTTGTGCTCTAATCATATCCTTTATGTGCTTCTCCTTGGCTTCAACTTCTTCAGGTTCTGAGACTTCTTCTTTGGCATACTTATCAAGATCATTCTCTTGGAGAATGAGACCAATCCTATATTTCCATGCTTGGAAATTCTCTATGCCTTCTAGCTTGTCCTCAAGCTTAGTGCTTGGGACCATCTTGTCAGAAAATCACAAAAAAATGAAATTTTGCGAAATGAGAAACTGACCTTACCAGGAGATGTGCTTGAATGAGGTGAGTTGACTAATGAGATTGGATTCTAGAGATTTCAATTCTTCACCTTCCAAATCAGACCTGCAAGCCTTCATCTTCTGTTGTTTTCTGGTTCAACAGTTTTTTGGTATGGATGTCAAACTAGGGTTTGATTTTTCCGGAGACTCACACATCCAAAAACTGTGATTCTAGGATCAAAATATGTGCTCTAGGAGGGCGCAACTTTCCATGCAATCAGTTTTCTTAAACTCAAAAATTTTCCCGAAACCCTAATTTCTTCCGGGGAGAGAGAGGGGGCTATTTTTCCTTGTGAAGGCTATCCTATTTAGGGTGACTCTGATACCATGTTAAATTTTCATATTCTTAGCTAATACATCAGTATTTCATTTCATTTTCATAACAAAAGCATATAAGCAGGATCATTGAAAGAAACAGTATCACAAGAACAACACAGATTTATCCTGGGAAAACCCTAAGGGGAAAAACCCAGCAAAAGCTTCCTCAATATAGATGCCCAAAAAGATAAAAGGTAAAACCAACAAGGAGATCAAAGCCTGATCCTCCTCCTTCTCCAGCTTCTTCTCTATCTCCACTAATGTGCTACACAAGTGAGAGTGTGTGCTCCAAATGAGGAGTGCTACACCGCTATTTATATTCATCTGTTCACTTTAATTAACTCATCCAACATGTAGGCTAGAGTTAATCATGTAGGCTCGAGTTACACATGCAGGATTGAGTTACACATGGGTTTCTAATGACTCACCTTTACAATTAGAGGGGACTACCTCATGACTGTTATTAGTTCTTTTGATTAGAAGCATTGGGGTACAAAGTAATACAAGTGGTTCTCCGGGTAGGACCATCGGGGACCACAAAAGATACATATAGAATATTCTTCGAAGTTACAATATTTCAACACCATCAACAACCATTTGTTGATGGCCTCAAATCATTATCACCTTCCATATTGGCTAGAAAACCCCCTCCATCTCTAGATTACCTTTCTCATACTATTCCTATAGATTAATCCATTATGGAAGTTATGTCACAAGAGGAGATTCCTTGGAAAGACCATCATCATCGATATTATTTCCTTCCCCCTTTCCATATGGTAGAAGAGCACTTCACATCAGATGTTTCATCTAATATAGTCACAGACCCTCTATCTCTGATCCTCACTCGTAGTGTCGAGTCTGAAGCAAATCTATGCAATATTACTAAAACCATTCCCGTAGACATATAAGTGAAACCAGGTGTTTCAGAGAACATTTATATAGGAAAGAATTCTTCATCCTCTGAGGTTCAATCACATACGGCTTTATTCAAGGAATTTCAAGATGTCTTCACTTGGACATATGAAGAAATTCCAGGGATTGATCCCTTCATTGTTGTTCATGAGATCAAAACCTACCCTAGTGCTAAGCTAATCCGCCAGAAATTACGACAAGTACATCCACGAAAAGCAGTAGCCATTAAGGAATAATTTGAAAAATTTCTGAAGGCTGGTTTCATTTACCCCATGCCTTTAATTGAATGGGTGTCCAATATAGTCCCTGTGAACAAAAACCCGGGTACCATTAGGGTTTGTATCTACTTTAGGGACTTGAATAGGGCTTGTGCAAAAGACAATTTCCCCACTCCCTCTATCGATCAGATAATTGATAATAGTACCGAAAGTGTCATCTTTTCATTCATGGATGAATTTTCTAGATATAATGAGATATAGATTCTCCTGTCAGACCAACACAAGACAACCTTTATTTTCCCATGGGGGAACTTTGCCTACCGAAAATTAGCTTTTGGCCCAAATAATGCTGGTGCTACTTTTCAATGCACCATGTCGTACGCTTTTCATGATATTAAGCACGTTGTGGAACCCTATCTTGATGACCTACTTGCTCATTCCAAATAGCGGTACATTCATGTCGATCATTTGAGCGCTATTTTTCTCAGATGTCGTCATTTCAACATCCATTTCAACCCCCAAAAATATGTTTTTTGTGTTGAAACTAGCAGATTGATTTTATCGTCTCTAAGGACGACATCCATATTGATCCTTTGAAGATCAAATCTATTTTGGCCCTACCTACTCCTATGAATGTAAATGAACTCCAAAGTTTGCAAGGGAAGGAAAAAATTTTACATCGTTTTGTCTGCAATTACGTCAAAAGGACACATGTTTTCATGAGGTTTCTTAAAAAGGATACACCTTTTTTCTGGGATGATTTCACACAGTGCACGTTTCATAATCTCAAACATACACTTACCCATGCACCTGTGTTGCAACAACCTGATTACACCAAGGACTATTCCTTGTACGTGGTTGCATCCTTGTCTACTATAGGCATGGTCCTTGTTCAAACAGATGAACATGACCAATAACATGTGATTTACTATGCCAGTAAGAGTCTTCTAGACTCCAAAACCCAATATTCACATGTGGAGAAACTTGCTCTAGCCATAGTCATCACGGTCCAGAAGTTTCGTCACTATATCTTGCTCCACACTACTACTGTTTATGATGACTCTAACCCCATGTACTACATATTGACACGTCAAGTACATGAGGGAAAATACTCGCAATGGATCGTTATCCTCCAAGAATTTGAGTTGGAGTTTGCTAAAACTACTTCGAAGAAGTCCCTTGTCTTCACAGAGCTCATATGTGACCTTCCCCATACTACGGAGAATACAGAGCCCATCGATTCATTACCTGATGAATCATTGTTTCTCATTAGTACGAATGACCCTTGGTATGGAGACATTATTTTGTTTTTCCAAAACTTACGATATCATCCCACCACTACTCGTGATGAGCATCGTCACATCTGCTACCAGGATAAATACTATCTCATCTTGAATGATGCCTTATATCGCCATGGTGTTGATTCCATATTACGACATTGCCTCACACATGAGGAAGCTAAAATCGTCCCGAATGATTGCCATGCTGGAGCTTCTGGTGGTCATCTCTTTGGGTTGGCTACTGCCAAGAAAATATTGCATGCAGGGTATTTTTAACTCTCAATTTTCAAAGATTGCATTGAAACGGTTAAGAAATTCCTGCCATGTCAAATTTTTACTACCAAGAAGCACACCCATCCAGCTCTACTCCATCTTGTCATAGCAGTTGCCCTTTTTCAAAATGGGGAATAGAATTCGTGCATTGTAGACCTACCTCAGTCGGGGGGCATGGCTACATTATTGTGGGCGTGGACTATTTCACCTCATGGGCTGAGGTCATTCCCACATACCTCGAAGATAGGAAAACAATTGCATTATTCATATCACCATGAGGTTTGGGATTCCTAGGGATATTGTGACCAATCATGGGTCACACTTCCAGAACAAAATGATGGAAAAATTTAGTGCAAATTTAGGGTTCCATCATGAAAAATCTACACCTTACTATCCTCAGGCCAATGGCCAGGTTGAAGCGATATAGTAAAGTGTTGAAAACTATGGTTTAGCGAATGGTAGGTTAGGCCAAGTCAAACTGGCACTTGCAACTATTTTATTCACTTTGGGCCTATAGGACCACTGTAAGGACTTATACTAGTTTCATGCATTTTCAATTAGTATATGGATTGGAAGCAACTCTACCGATAGAATGCGAGATCCCTTCTTTGAAGCTCGTTGTGGAACTTTTTCCTAACACCACTATAGAAGAGGAATAATTCTTGTATCTAAATAAACTTGATGAAACTCGACGCAGTGCTTCCTTAGTTAATGAGGCACACAAATGACAGATGAAAGCACAGTATGACAGAACCATTCAGCCTTACTCTTTTGATGAAGGGGATCTAGTCTTGACTTATGACCAGAAGCATGATAAGTTGGGGGCAGGGAAATTCGAATCTATGTGGCATGGGCCTTACAATATATGTCGTGTCTTGGAGAAGGGTGCATATGAGTTAGTAGATTATGATTTGATACCCTTGGGTGAGCTCTGTAATGGGAACTACCTTAAAAGATACTATGGCTAGGTCATCTAGCATAGACTCTTTGTAAATACTATTTATATATTGATGTGTGTCTTATTTTAAAAGTGTGGTTTTCTATGTGATCTAGAATGTGTTTTTCAAACCCTGATTACGTATACCTTATGTCTAAATGGACATATGACTACCTTTACTGATTTCACCGATGGTCCTAATAGTTATATGTTGAATCTTGCATCAGCAGCTTGGGTACTACACTCTCCTACAAGTGATCTGGTGAGTGCAGGGGGTGTTTGTTTAGGTCCCTCCACCAACAATCTGGTGGAATATCACGCAGTGATTGGATTGTTGAAGGAATCCCTACCTAGCGATGTAAGAAAGATTAGGGTTTACCTAGACTCTGAATTAGTTGTTCAACAACTTAATTGGGTCTACACCATCTGAAACCCTCTACTTCTTTGAACATTTCGAAGGGTTATACTATTAGAAAGATATTTTGAGCAAGTCACATATCGACATGTTCCGAGACATCTGAACGCTGTGGCGGATTCCGTAGCTAATTATGTCTTATATTGGTACATTTCTCATAGTTAAAATTTCATTTGTAACATAAATGGCATACATGTAAATTCATATGTAGGCATTTATTTCACACAACACATTTTTTGCACACACAACTATAAATAAAAAGTTTGTGATGTATATATCTATATATCTATATATATATATGAGATACAAAATTGGATTGAAGCATCAAGCTTTCAGTGCCCTTAAAGTTTAGGACTATAACAAGTTCAAAATATAAATATATATGGGGCAAAATATGAAGCTTCGAAGCTTTCAGTGTACATATACAAAAGTGGAAAATCCCTAGAAACTAGTCATCCTCCTGATGGTGCTCGTGATAGAATATAATAGCCTGAGCCACTCTATGGAGTATCTTGAAAAACCGTCCAGAGACCCCTACAGTATGGCACTGGTAATGCCTGGGTAGATCATCGGTGGTCACATTTGCAATCACTACAGTCAAATGGTGTAGCTTCTCCTCCAAATCTCCAATATCCTCGTCTTCCTCGAAATGATAAGCCACCATATTCCTGGTCCCTGCTCACCTTGAAATAGGTGACATACTAGCTGGGCGTGCTGGTCCAATATCTATATAAAAACCATTTTCACTTATCTCAATATTACAAAATAAAAATAAAATAAACTTAAAAAATTAAAAACATGGTGGATTGTATCTTTCTTACCTCGATCATCCCACTCCTCCCCCTCAAGTATTACAAGCTCTGGGTTGTCCCAAAATTCTTCCCCCTCATAGGCATAATCTTCAATCATGAGTAGCTGGCCCCTCATCCAACGAAAGAAGGTTGTTCTGTAGACAACCTTCAGTCCTCCTCCTCCATGGAGGGCCGTGATATAAACCCACCCGAGCATCCTAGGATCCTCAGGGTATATTATAATCATAATAACCTGAGGCCTCATGTGGGGCACCCTCTAGAAAATGATAGAGACCACCATAGCTCCATAGTCGAACTACTTAAGATTCCCCTCTTGCACTTGTTCATTTGATCCTTTAGACTTACCAACATGCCTTCACACTAGTTGAATATTGCAGGATCCATGCACTCTAGGGCATACAGCATGTGTGACCTAGTAGTCAGGTGAGAAAACCTAGTCCCGAGCACCTTTCCAATGGTATAAACGACTGTCCTCAATGGACGATCCACTATATGTTGGATGCGTAATATCCCAGACTGATCCTATGTACCCAGTGCACAATGTTGGTCAATCAAATCATCTAACGAGGACTCTCCTCCTTGTGCACCGGATAAGACTACTGGTCTCCCTCTCTGGGACAAACTAGTCAAGAAGTAGATATCCTCAATATCTATGGTCAAGGCATGGGTCCCGACCACAAAGTGTTGCTGCTCGGGATCCCACATATCTATAATGTACTCCAATAGGTGGATGTAATCCTTCATGCCTGGTACCCTAAAATATTTCAGCAGCCCGCAGTTCTGTAAGGCCTCTATGGTAGTTGGATCACTAACGGCTTGGAAGTATGTCATCCCATGCTCTCATTCTTTCTAAATGACCATGATGTGGACAATGTATTACACCTACAAGCACACAAAAAATGTTTATTAATAATCACATTATGACCAAATGGAACCATAAAATGACGTTTTTAAATAACATAGAAATAAAAAATCGATAGTTGACAAGGATAGGATTTATATTTTGCAATTTTTGGGCCTACGATGCCTTATCACCATGAAAATAGAGCTCCTACCGCATATCTTCCTCTACATGCATAGAGCGCCGATGGCCGACACCTCTGTCAGTTGTGGAAAAAGCACCTATGATGCATTTGTCCCAGCACGATAGAGTGTCATCGTGCTCACGACCCAAAAAATAAAAGGGCTGCCATGGCCTGCGTTTTGACCCCTCAAAACGTTTAAAAAACCTAAAATCTGGTAAAAAATCCTCTATACACAACTAGAAACCTTCTATTATTATTTAAAACTTGATAATTTATCACGGGAATGAAATACAAATGGTTAGAATACCTACCTCTTCCTATAAGATTGAGGAACAATGGGCAGGATGACTTTCTAAATCACCGATGGAAGCTCTCTCCTTTTACTCCAACTCTCAAAATCTCCAAGTGGTAAGAGTAACAATGGTAATTTTTTTTACTATTCCAATCTATTTATAGTAATTTTGGAAACTTTTATTATTTCATTATAATTTAATTATTTTTGAAATCCAAAATTATTTTATAAAAGTGGGTTTTATCACTTGTTTTTATATAGTTCTTATGGAGTTGGATTTTAATATGTTTTTTGAGTTTTCAGGTTCAAGTTTGGTTCATGGCTATGAAACAAGCTCTTTTAGTCTTTTTCAGGCTTAGAGTTAAGATGAAAAAGTACCAAGCAGTTTTGTACACTTTTCACATCCTCGTTAAATCACCAATAAAAGAGTGTCAATTCTACTTTTTCGCTTTTTCAGACTCGTTAAAAGTGGATTATGAAAAAGGAAAACTGCTACGAAGTTATATTTAAGCTCTTTTCTCTCTCCTTAAAAACACAGAAATATTTCCAAGCGAACTTGTTATGTTAACGCTTGTAAAATTATCAGAACGATCGATCGGTGGTAGGTTGTCTCTTTTTACGAACGATTTACGAAAAATGCCATTTTGGAATTTTATTGTTTCTTTGTTCAAACTCTCTAAACATGAACGATGGAAATTTTTGTTTCATCAGACACATAAAACAAAATGATGGAAGACCCTCTCTGGGAACAAACCCCTCCTTTCTCAGGTTTGTAAAACATCTGAGAATGGACTCATCGCTTGATGAGCTATAACAAGTGTTTGTTACCCTCTTTGAACTCGTAAAAACGAAAAGAGGAACTCATCTATTAAAGATTGGGAAATTAAAGGAAAGGGGAATGTTTTTCATTGGTATTTATGGCAATATACAGTCCACCTTTGAACATGGCACTTGTTTGCATTTGCATATCTGAACAGTTAGATATTCAGCTTATCTCCGAGTCGATCCACTTTTTTCAGTTGCCTGACTCCTTTAAGTCAATTCAAATAATGATCCGTCATATTCCATGCATTACACCTGGTTCTAGTCTCGTCAATTCAATGATGCCAAGTCATTTGTCTCGATGCAACTTTGTTCAAAGGTTATCTCTTCCAAAAAATAACTCGTCAATAACTTTACCTATCCATAAATTCAGTCACATCTGAGTTAGTTTCATCACTTCAAATCAACTTTTGTTCCATGATTCGTGTCACTGATGTGGGAATCATCATGGCTCTCCTCTGACAAGTCTGTTCCTATCAAATTCAGCTCATTATCCAGGAATTAGACCTAGCATCCTAGTCAAGTACCTTGAATCCTGCATGCCTCAATGGTAGGTTTCCTCACTTTCGATAGTAGGTTTTCAGCAATGACCTCTGATAGAAAAATTCTATCAAGTGTTCAACTTCAAAACATTTATTCACACTTGGGAGAATGTACTTATATGCCTTGGGGATCATTGACATTAATGATGATTTCCCTTGCACTTTTTAATAGTTTACATCAACGACTAGTAATGTCACATACCCCAATTTTGTAAAATAATGTTAATTATTTTAATTACATTTCCTAAGAAATTATGTTAAATTTAATGTAAAGTAGGAACTGATGACTCAGCAAAGTCAAAAGAAGTGGAATGTAATTCTGAATATTTTATTATTAATAAATAAAAAGTGGAGACAACAATATTGGGAGAGCTGTTAATACGAGATTACTGGTCAAACTGGTGGAAGAAACTAGGTGGAGGGAAAAAGACAAGTGGCAACATCCTCAAACACTTCCTAAGTTGCAGGTGGCAACTTCCCTATTATTGGGGTCATGATCCCCCAAGAAAGTGGGATCAGAGCAGGTGGCTCAATAAATGACAACTAACACAAAAAAAGACCTAGGCAATCTTTTAAAAGTACCCAATGAATAGAGCTGGGGTTGCTCAGTTATTTTCCAGAGAAGAACCATTCAGGTGGAATGCTATTCAGGAAATTCATTTGGGGAAAAAGGGAAAAAAATTAAGGAAGTTGTTCTGAGAGGAATGCTGCAGTAACTTGGTTATTACAGCTTGTTAGCTATGAGAACTTACTGATAATTTCAGATTTGATACTAAGTTTGAAGACTGGTATTTGACTATTGCTGCACCTAGTTCCAGCCAGGGAGACCAGAGCAAGCTCGGGGGTCCTGAGGAGTCGCTATTTGAGCGCTCTCCAGGAATTGGTAGGGAGGAACGCCCTCCCATTGCTGTTGTTGTCCAAGTTTAAACAGGTTATGTCACCTAACTATCTTTGTTTTAATAACTGTGAATGGTTGAATGTTATGTTTTTAGTTTATGATATGAAGATTTAGCTGGTTTAGTGATGTAAATTCTTTTAGTTTATCAGTAATAGAATCTTTGGATGAAAAATAAGAACCCACTGTGTTTTTCCTCATCTGGTTTTACCAGACCGTACTCCAGCACAGGGGTAAAATTATAATAAAGATGGTATGATGAGATTGTAGAATAGTAGATTGTTTCTTTATCTATTATCAGGAGAGATATTTGTTTTACTGACAATAGCATGTGCTCATAGGCAAAACTATTTCCTTGTACAGTATTTTTTCTTTCAGTAATTCTATTATTTTCTAGAACCAGTAGAAGAGTATAATAATCACTCTAGAGTAGGGTTAGATTAGATTTATCCACTGTTAAACCATACAGTTTCTTTCTTCCAGATTAGAATAATTTTATTAGTATATGTCTAATAACAAACTGAAAGTAAGAATAGCTAAATAATGATTAAATTCCATTGTTGAACCAATCTGGTCTAGATTTTATGTATGATTAGTGATGTAATCATTTCATCATATGTTTATTCCTTTTTATTTAGACTGAGCTCGAACAGTTTCTAGAGTTGTTAACCTATCTTTCTTAAAATGTGAATGAATGTTACTATCTATGTTTATGAGATAGACTCTAGATAGAGTTAATTAAATTCTTTGTATATAAATAAACATCTTAACTATAAGATAAACTAAATACAAAAAGAAAATAGATAGTATTAGCATAAATTGCACAGGAATTAAACAATAAAGTGCTATTCTTCGATGTGCTCATAAATTAAACTAAGGATATTATCATAGAGGCATCAGTACTATCAAGAAAGATAATATAGTTATTTTATTAGTAACAATATACTTTGTATTTTATGCATTATAGGAATATTATTATTTTTTAACATAAAGTAGCGTTCTTATTACTTTAAGTACAACCCAGAACTAATTATACTTTCTATACTACAAGGTAAATAAACAGTATTTAAGAACATTATTAAAATAAATTAAAAATATAAAAACCCTATATCATTGAAGGGTATAAACTATATATCAATACTTACAATTCTTATTAACAAGTAAAGTTAATTTATAAACCAGGTATAGAAAACCTAATGATATCATTAACAATAAAAATCAAATGCATACTTGAGCAGGAATTAAATAACAGAAGGGCAGAATGCTCGTTTATCAAGCTTAACTTATATTATAAAATATAACTAGTAACCCTCACATTGCAAAAACGCAGAACCACTGAATAGTAATATAAAAGGGGGAAGATATTTTCTTTACTATCAAAGGTTAGGGTAAAAACCCTATTTATCCAGAATATGCAAAAGTAATAACTGTAAAATCCAGTTCAGTAATAATAACTCACAGCCATATTGAAAATTTACATAGGAAGGCTTTACAGCCTATTCTTTTACTTGAAACATAGTATTTTATACAAAACAAAATGTACACTCACGGCCGAAGTCGAAGATCCCTGCAGTAAGCGAGGGTCTTAACAAAACTAGGAAGAACAGCGAAACAAACAACCAAAACAACCAGAACCCATGAGGGTCTTTCAGGACACAACGACCAACCCTTAACATCCTATAAGGGTCTGCACAAAGTGGGACAGCCATGGAAAGTCCAGGGCTTACCGTGGCCTTCATGTCGCCGTAACCTCATACTCGCTGTGTAGAAAGAGAAGAGAGACAAGTCGGGTCTGCAATTTCATCATACATCCTACTGTTAGATATGATTTATTAAATGCAAAGAGTTATATAAACCAAGAAATGTGCTGTAAATAATAAAAACACAAACATTATTCTTACCTCAAGCATAATAGAAAGATAACCACTGATAACTAGTAACGCCGCAACCAGTACGAGAAGGAGGTATGTCTTCAGCTGCAAAGGGAACGACGGTAAAATATTTCATCAACTATTGACAACGGAAGGTTCCAGTTGCTCAGCTTACAAGGTAAAACCCTGAAGCCGTGCTGTTACTTAATATAAAACAAAACACAGTACCCTGTGCAATTCAAGCCGTGACTCTCTGAATGGAGGAACCACCCACGTTCTGGAAACTGAAGAAGGTGGGAAGGGGGCTGTTACAGTCGAGGGTTTGGGTAAGCTAATAAGGCAACTAAAAACCCAAAAGGAGATCAAGTGGATCACGACAAACAACAACGCTATGGCACAACCTTCATTATTGTGCTTCTGAATATGCTAACAAGAGAAGAGTAAGTCAAGACAGTCACAGCATTACTCACAGTGACAAGTAAAGGAAGGTTTCACAGTCAAACGATCGGAGCCGAGAATGATGGAGCAGGAGACTGGGAAAAGAATGATGAGTTAGGGTTAGAGGTGGCCCTTTTAACCTCACGACGCTTGGCTGAAACTATGCCACATCTCACTTTAAATAATTTGCACACTGTGGGTAAATTCCCATAGTCGTCCAGGAGCAAGCATGAGGAACGATTTCATCAATCATTAGGCTGAGTTCAAAGGTTCAAATTTACTCATCAGCCGAGGTCAACCTATTATTTGCATTATGATAACAAAGAACACGTTAATATATACTTAAGCCTTGCATTATAGCTCATCAACGGCGTAAAGGTTAAACAATCCATTGAATACATTATGATATACCATCATATATATGTTTTCAAATCATGTTATAATTCTATGTTCATCGTAGGCATAGTTAGTACTATGACTTATAACTTATTAACATGTTATTTTCACATATTAAACCATTGATCAGAAATTATACTCTATCAAGGGTGATAATTACATGACATAACCTTGTATACAAGCTTGGAGTGTGTGAATGAAGGTTTATAGGAGTGTTCTTTAGAGTTAATCCATAAACTTGTAATGTCATGGTCTTGTTCATGACCTCACCATCCAAGTGAATGACTATTTTGTCATTCAGCAATTACAGTCTTAAATAAAATAAGTTTTGTGAAATTGTTGGGGAAGGAAAATATAATACCTATGTTTAAGTGATAATAATACTTATACAAGTGTATAACTCAACAAGATTATACCCTTGATTATTATGGTAGGATTATTATTATAACTTCTCTTGCTAAGAAAGTTAATATTCCCTATAGCTTATCAATGTTTGGAAAAGAGGCGATTCCTCTATAAAGATTATAAAACCATAAAATAAAGACTAGGTTATAATTTGATCATGAACTTGATCAAGTCTGGAGCCTCTTAATCCTATATTATACCTTGTCATGTGCTTTTTGAATTATTAAGTTTAATAAACCTTTGGCTTAACATAAAATTATATTGTAAAGGATCATAAAGGAGGATAATAGAGTAAAGAAAAACTATGACGTTGGTCCTATTGTTCTTAATAACCTCCATGGCTTTTCCATTGGTTAAAATAGTAACTTTTGGTGAAAGATACAAGAAGAAAGTAGTGACTCTTATGTAGAGACATATTATGCTAAAGGTAATAACCTTCACTTTAATTGATGACTTGGCAAGGTAAGCCACAATTTTCTATTATCTAGAAGTTTTACCAGGATAAAATAGATAAGCTATATAACAAATTTAGAGATGCTTTCTCTTACGAAATATAGTCCCTTAAGGGCTTGTCCCATTGTAAACATAAAGGGGATAGGATAAAACCTGTTCAGTAAAATATATTTATATTATTAAAGAAAAGAATCAGTTATGCTTGAAAACAGTTGAGGAGTGAATGAAAAACTCTATGCATCAACATTAATATACTTTTCATAAAAATCAACAGCAAACTCTTTTAAACTTTTGGTTCGAAATTGGAGACATTAATACATAAACTCCTTATCAATTTACTTTTAATGTGTAACGAAATAGCTTACAAATGAAATCATACTATGGATTGTATAGCTCAATTGTTCATACTCTGCTATAAAGAATCAGTAGAACATTTATATACATTACAACTATAATACGAAATAGTTCCATAATCATCAAGAACCATAAATTATTACTACTAGGAAGAAGGCCAGTTATTAAATGTACCTCAACAAGCATTGGAAATTGTTTAGCATTTATTTTCTTACTGAGATCTTCTTTTGCGGCGAACTTATATTGAATACTTTAGAATTGCGACCAACAGCACCAAAGCCTCTTACCTGTAGTCTGTAAGAACAGGAAACTTTTTGCATTAGCTTGAAAGATAAGTAAGCCTAGTTTTGCATGACAGTCTCACCTTGTGGATGAAAAGAAAACAAAGCAAGTAAACTGAAAAGAATTGATCTACTACTAAACATAACCAACAGATAATTTCAGATAAGGAATGTGGAAATTTATAGCTAATTAAATGATTAGTTAACTGCATTTATGTTAGTGATATGCATTAAAGAGACTTAGGTATGAGGTATGGTTTATTTTATGTTGTTTAAATTGATTACTTAACGAAAGGATATGTTGTTGTGCTCTTTTGTTCTACACTTGTGATTTACAGGGTAGAGGAACAAACGGTGTCCGCACCAATTGCATAATTCCTGATAACAATGGTATGGTGTATGATAAAAGTATCACACTCTTTGATTTCATCATAACTCCAAGAAAATACATCAGTGTACATTTTCATCAGATTGATATATTCTTCCTTTCCTTTGGCAGGTAGGTTTTTTTACAGTTTGATAATCCTCGTATTTTCTTCAGTTCCTATGTTCTTGTCTTCAATAGCATCATGAGTCGGATTCATATTTGGATCTATAGCAACATAATTCTGATCAAATAGTTTCTCCAGGGGAATTAGGCCTCTGGGTATATAATTGTTCTTCAACTGTATTATGTCCTACCCCCTAGTGAATTTTTTAACTTGATACTTTTGGCACTTTCTTCTTCACATCCTTCAACATCTTGGAATTTTTCACAATCATCATTTTCATTATCTATTCTAGTATTTAAAAACTCACCAAATAACTTCAAAAATATCTTAATCTGAATATCATCTTCAAATACCTTCCATTATTTGGAATTATCTAGTATGGAGGGTCTGTTTACAATTTCAACCTTATACTTCCTTTGTCCAACAGTGGGAGTTTTGAATTTTCCAGCAGCAACAACTAAGGAGTTAGCCATTGTGTTTTCATATTTGGGAACTACTATGATTGTATACTCGGTAAAATAATTACCAAATGTATCCCACACTTCATTTCTATAATCTCTCATTCTGGGATGTCTAGTTTGGTAGCTGTCATTTACCTGATTTATTACTAGATTTGAGTCTCCCATGACTTGATCCCTTTTGGCTCTCATATCCTTCAGAGCATGCATCCATAACAATAAAGCTTCATACTCTGCCACATTGTTAGTACATTCAAATGGTAACTTATAAGACAGACTTTTAAAATCCCCGATGGGAGAAATAATATACACACCTACACCAACACCCACCGTATCCATTGATCCATCAAAATACATAGTCCAGGGACCTTCTTATTTTTGTTTCATTTCCTCAACCTCTTGTTTCTTTGCAAACTCTTCCTCTTCCTTCACTTCAATGGGTATAGTAGTTTCAGGATCATAGGGAAAATCATCATTAAAGAAAATAGAAGATCCTAGGTTTGTATCAACAACGTCTATAACATGATTATATGGTTTTGATTAGCTGTCAAATACATATGGGTATCTTTTATCATTGTACAAATTTTTATTCCCTCCATATATAGTAATGTTAGCATAATACATATCCATTTGTAGACTTCCTTTCAATTTTGAGTTCAAAGACCTTGACAAAAATACACCAATTTTGGAGGAATGTATGCTACAACAACATTCACCACTACATTCTTAGATGGAATTTTTTCCAAGGTTATCACCATGTCCTTGATCAGCCCAAGACACTTCACCTTTATGGAATCAAATGAATACAATTCCTTATCCAGTTGAGTGAGTTCCAGTCCCAAACTTTCTACCACTCCCTTGGGAACTAAATTATGAGAGGAACTAGAGTCTATCATAGCATTGTGCACAATCATATCATTAGAGGAATTTTGAGGTCTAAAATGGGCCTCCTGAGGAAAATAATAAAATAATAGTTAAAATAATAAAATAGTAGTCAAAATAATAAAATAATATTTATTAATTTTGAAGGAAAAAAGAAAAAAACTACTTTTTGTGTTCGTATCTTTGACATATCTCCCTGTGTTTTTACTCAAATTTCGATCGGGAGAGCTCGTTGGATGCGGAATTTTATTCCGCATCCAACGAGTACCCATACTGCATACTTTTGATGGACCCTGCTACCCCGCATTCACATTTAGACTTAGGTAGAAAAGAGGAGATTCCTCATCATCCACATTTTCAAGTTTCAACCCAAAGACAATGGTGGGAGCATCATCAACCATCTCTAGGATGTCTGGTTAACATTCCCCTGGACTCTAGACCATGTCTATTATCATTTATCTGTATTCGTTGTTTTTTAGCAACTCATGAAAAGGAATGGAAAATTTTACTTTTGATAGCTTTGTCTACAAGTTGAAATTGGAAACAGTTTTCTCTACATCTACCAATACAGCAGGTTGCTTTACTTCTTTAGTTTTTTCTATTTTATTCTCTGGTTCTTTATACACCATGGGTTCCTTTTATTTTTCAGTTCTCTTCTATGTGTTTCATTGACTCCTAGAATGATTATTTGGATTTAACCTTCCTTTATTCATAGTGACATCCCTACTTCTCAATTTTATCTTTCTTTGTACATCATCTATTGCATGCAGATATCCTCTGTGGTATTGCTCTAATTCTTCCTCTAGAACTCTATTGTCATATTCCTTGGAAAATATGTTGTGTTTCTCCTCAGTGAGGTATATCTCAAAATACAAATCATTGAAATGATGGATTTGATCTTTAATAGGTTCATCCTCACCTTCATCATCAACATAAATTTACAGGGAAGGGTGGCTGTATTTGTTGGTCATTTTGATTTCTAGGATTCCTTATATTATCCCTCTGTCTGATTAGTGGAGGTGGGGGGGATTTTTCCTTCCGAAGTTTGGATTTCTAATCTGAGGTTCATTTTTTTCTCTGTTCATTGGTATGTTATCTACAATCAGCCTATCCATCAGCTTCTCCATTTTTGTCATCACCATTTCAAATCTTAAATCATTAGACGAAGCAGCAGAAGTAGAAGACCTGTCTTCTCTAATATTCCTTGTTTCAACTCTATGCTTTATTTTTCCACTAGCCATCATGTTAGCTTCCACCTCCAAGGCTTCTTGGAATATGACAAGAAGACTTGCTTATTTCCTCTCTCTTACAGAGCACAGTCACTGTCAAAGGCGTCTGCATAGTGGAGTTTTTCTGCACCTACCAATGGTTTGATATCAACAAGGATAGAGTTGTACACCCTCATAAATATACTAGAAAATTCATGAACAAACTCAAAACCTCCCTTCCTCAGACTGTTATACTAAGAAGGCACCTGTAGAGGACTTCTCTTATCATCCCACCTTTCTAAAAAAACACTTTGGAAATCTTCAAATGTGGAAATGGACCTAGCAGGTAGATCCTTAAACCATTTCTTGGCTTCCTCGGACATGATTAGCACAAACAAACTCGTCTTAACATCGTCATCATCAACCAGCTCCAAGTATATAAAATCATCAAACCTATCAACATGTTGTTTGGCTGTGAAATTTCCCTCCCCATCATAGAATGGAATTCTCTGAGCATAACCTTGAGGAAGGTCATGAAACACAACATGTAAGGCCAATGGGGTAAATATAGCAGCCATCTGTCTAGGTGGATTTGGAACTACAGGAGGTGGTCCTTGGAAGGATGGAGGGTTTTGAACAACTGGTAGCCTACAAGGCTGAAAGTTCTAAAAAGTAGGGTTTCTTGCACCAGTTTTCTCATAGTTTTGAAGGTTCTGCCAAAGAGAGTCAAGCATATACGAATCTAACCTACTAGTGTTTAATTTTGTATTCTTCAAGATAGACTCGAAATTATACTTTAATAGTGACCTTTCAAAATTAGTTTCCCACACAGAATATTGAATGCCTTGAAATTTTATAGTAGGTGAATTTCCAAATTGAGGAATATCTAGCTGGTATTTTCCTTTATTCCCAATCAATTTATTCAGGTTATCCACCCCTTCTAAGATTTCAGTGTCAGGATTATCTTGTGTATGGACCTCCTGGAAGCCAAGATGCCTTCTTCAATTCTCCTTGAACCAATGTGGAGTTGCCAGGGAAAATATACAACCTTATTCAACTGCAGTAATCTTCGTCTGTCCAAAGAAACCCTTTCTTCTTAGAATCTTTGACATTTCTCCCAGGGATGATTTGCACTTTCACGTCCCCGACAACGACGTCAATTTTTTAGCACTCAGAATTGCATCCAAGGTTGCGGAAGGTGAAACCTGAGGTGAAAACATAACCACTTTAAGAAAGGGACCCGCCTTCTTCCTTTCAAGAGAGAGATCTCTCACAATATTTAACAGGGCCAGATATAAAAATAAAATAAAATTTAGATTGAGTTTGTGGTTGAACAGGGAAAGCATTAATTTGTCTATGGAGTAACAAATATGAATGAATGACATAATTGTTTTTCAGGGAAAGGATTGTAAAGGAAATATAGCAGTTGGTTACAATTAAAATGTGTTTGGTCTAGTGATTAAAGAAGAAATATGACAGTCCATCAAAACAGAGCATCAGAAGGATGAATTCTGCATCAATCTTGGTGAAAAACTAGAACAATATCCAGAGAAAATTATGATTTATTATACACTCATTCTAGATATGAAGGAATACATAGTGGCAAGTTAAATAAGAAGACATACACGGAGAAAGGAAATAACAGACTGTAATTACAAATTTCTCATGAATCTCTGCAACAACAAACCAGCATTCGGTTCCATGATTTTATTAGCAATAGTTCACACAAAGCATAACATAAAGTTCTCATGGGTTCCAACCTTGTCTTCCTCTATCGAGCGTATATTTATAGTATCCTAGGCCCCTGAGACCAACCTCAAAATAGGGAAAAAAATTTATAGCAATGATGTTGAATCTTAACAAAATGATGATCAAGAAGATCCACCATGATCATATACCCAACAAACAAGCACGCTGGAACACTCATGATGGATAACTTGGAGAATTTGGATAGTAAGGACTCATGCTTGCTTTCTAACGATAAAATTTCAGAGCTCCTTTGGGAAATATTCAACAACTTCGTCCATGCCTGCATCTTTACCAGTGAAACATTCCTGGACTGTTTGTTTCTTTCATCAAGACGCATTCTGAACCGTCGATCTGGAGCTGGAGGGAAATGAGAAATGAATTCTAACTTTCCCTTTCTACCCTTTTCTCTCTTTTTTCCCCTTTCTTTCATCCCATACCGTTGATCATCTGCAGAGAAATTATGGACCGTCGATCTAGCGGAAAATGGAAAGAGAACTTCCCACTTTTTGTAAAATGAGAATTCTGACTTTTCCGCCCCCAACTTTTCGTTTTCACCTTTCTGCCTCCGCATTTTTCCGGAAAGAGGAAAGAGGAACTTCAATATTTCTCAGAAATGAATTATGACTTTTCCACCCCCGACTTTCCTCTTGCACCTTGCCATGCACTTTTCCGGAAAGTGGAACTCAGACTTTCAATTTTCTCACACCCAAATACTTAAGTTTCTTGATTTCCTATTTTCGCCCTCTCATGTCTTTCCACATCGTTGATCTGCACAGGAGCTTTCATGACCATTAGATCCGGTGGATCGTAGAAGGTGGAAGATCAAATTTTTATACCTAAAAACTTTGGCTTTGTCGCTTTCCGATTTCTCCCTTCTTGCACCTTTCTCCACCGTGGATCTGCGTGTAAAATCTCCTGACCTTCGAATCTATATCGCGGAAGTCGGAAGGTGGAATTTTTAACTCTTTACGACCAAACTCTTGAATCTTTTTCTTTTCGAGTTCTTCCCCTTTCTTTCCGCACGATCGATCTATGCAAAAATGGTCTCAGCTGTCTATTTGGGGGATTCCGAAAAACCAAAATTGGGACTCTAATTATCAAAACATATTTTATGCTCCTGCTTTTCTATTTCTGAATTTTCTTTCCCTGCCATCTATCTTTGACGAAACCACTCCTAGTTGCCATTTTGCGGATCGCGAAAGGTAGAAAATCTATATTTTATGAAAAATTCCTTAAGTTTCTACTTTCCACTCTCCACACCTTGTTCTATTATGAGTCGTTGATCTTTGACGAAAACCTTATGAGCTGTAGATCTTGGACAGTGGAAATCAAAAGTCGGGTTTCCCTCTTTTGCACTTCGAAACTTCACCTTTTTTTCTTCTACCTTTCCACTTATGGATTTTTCTTTCCCCATCGTTGATCTTGGGCAGAAACGTTTTGGATCATCGATCTGGTGAATATCAGAAATAATAAATTTAGCTTTTCAAGATTGAAACTTTTGTCTTTCCTCTTTTCGGTACCCTCCCTTATTCTTTCGTTGCGCATCATTGATTTTTGCAGGAGCTCGCTAAACCATCAAATCTTTACAGAATGCGGAAATCATGACTTGAACATTCTTATGACTGAAACTTATCATTTCCCGCTTTTTTATTTCCGCCTGGATTGCGGAAGGCGGAAGTCGGGTTTTCCATTTTTTTATAACCAAGTTTTAGTCCTTTTTGCGCTTCCGCTCCCTACTTTCCTTGGGAGGAAACGAAATTTGGCCTTCAATCTCCCATGCTACGCATTTGGGCCGTCCATTTCCTTTTAAAATTTAGTTAAGGGCGGATTTCTTCGTTCACATGCATTTGCACGTAAAAAATCATAATTTCTTTAAGTATTTGGCATTCTTAACCTAGAATTGTCCCTTCAAACATTGGTATATATTCGTCAACAATCGTTGAGGTTATATGATATGAAAATTTTACAAACCTTCTTCCACCATGTCAACCAAATCTCTTACCAATTACTTATCCGATAAATGGTGCTAAAAGAAGGTTTCCATGAGACCTATCCAACAAATATCCAACTCCTCAATAGGTATTTAGTTTAAGGTAAGTTTTTCTTATCCGTACATAGGTGTATTCCTTTGATTGGTTTTTCTTTTTTGGTTTGTTTTGTTGGATTGGATTTTTGCTTGTTTTACTTCTTGCAAAACATGGTATGGTTACAACAGTTGGTTACGGTTGTTAAGTGATTTATCTCAAGAATGCTTTAACTGATAAATATTAAATTGCATATGTCAAAAACATTTACTCGGTTTATATATAAAATAGTGTCTTCATGGGAATACAGTTTGAGATCTATGCTAAGTCTTTAAATTAGATTTTCCCCTCTTAGACTCACTATTTTTATTAACCATCATGACAATGACTCAGTTTTTAGGAGAAGTTTGGTATTCCTGTCAGGTACCTCAGTGGTTATTGGCAGTAAATATTTAACAACCCCTTTAATCTTTTGTTCTTTTCTGATCTCACCTTGATCGCCTTGAAACTGAATAACATAACTTAAATAAGTGTAAAGTGCAAGATATGCGGTCTTTTTACAAGCCATCCTATCATGTTCATAGACATCCTCGATGAATGACATTACCACCAAATGGTTACCAAGCCAGGGTAATGTCTTGTAGTTTGCATTTGTAAATAATCTTGTTTTTCTTTTGTTTTTAACTACAACTTGTTGTATGAAAGGACAGGTGAGCTTATCATAAGCTATCCTGTCCATGTTCATAGGTCCTATTTTGGACTGGAATTACTAATAGGTGGTTACCAAGCCATGGTAATTGTTTTTGGTGTAGAAACTAAAAGACAAGGAGTCTCCTGATAGAGCTAGCTTGTTCATTTTCTAGGTATGATTTTTGTGTGGCATTGCACCTTACCAGAGAAATGACCTTGTTTCATTGAAGTTTTTGTTAGAAAAAAGGGAAAATAAATATGTGTATCTATTGTAAATCTGTGTATATAATCACTAATAAACAATCTAGATTCAAGGTGATTATTGGTTTGATGGTCTAGAGATAGATCAAGGTTTCCTTGAGGCTTATCATAAACTTCCCTCCTCTGCTAACATCTTGATTACGGGGAGACCTTATTATTTCTAAAACTTTCTGATATGTTGAGTATCATTTTTGGGGGGCTAGAAGATGACAATTATACATGTTATTTCTGCTAGATACGGTTGTATTTTCATGAATTCATTTTCATTACAAACCTGAATATTTTTATAATTGATATATCTTCTTTGAAACTATCATGTTAATTTGTACATAGATAAGTGCTTCGCCCAACGATTTGTCATTTGTTGCTGGCAGCAACCGATCCCATTTTAGTTGCTAGAATGTGAGCCCTATTCATCCATTAAGATGGCCTACTATAAGTATCAGGTTTTGTATTTTAATAAATTTTGATCAAATCCTTTTTTTTTGTTCTGTGGATTGCATAAACAATCCTTTTTAATTGTTATTGTAACTTTTCTGCAATCCGCAGTGCGGATTGTGGAAGTCCTTTTTCGGAGGTTTAAAAAATTGCATTGCCGCAACCCTCAAATATGGAAATGTGTATTGCGAAAGTTGTAATTGGTTTGTTTTATTGTTTTTACTTTCTACAACCCACAACTCGCAAATGTGAAAATGGAAATTACAGAAGTTGCAATTGGTTTATTTTATTGTTCCTTTCCGCAACCCATAAATGCGGATTGCAAAAATTTGAAATTGCTTTGTTTTGAAAGTTTCTTTTCTGCAACCCGCAAATGCAGATTGCAGAAAGTTAAATTTGGTTTGTTTTATTATTTTTCCTTTATCAACCTGCAACCCGCAAATGCGGATTGCAGAAAGTTGAAATTACTTTGTTTTGAATGTTGCTTTTTCGCAACCCGCAACCCTCAAATGTGGATAGCAAAAAGTTCAATTTTGTTTGTTTGATTTCTTTTCATTTTCACAACCCACAAGTGCGGATTGCAGAAAGTGCAATTTGGTTTATTGATGTTTACTTTTCCGCAACCCACAACCTGCAAATACAGATTGCGGATGTCTAAAAACCCTATTCTGAATAAAGTTACATTTTTTGGTTCTGATTTCCACTTTCTGCAATGTAGATTGCGGAAAGAGGAAAGTTTTCCATGAATAATTCTTTCATTTTTGGTTTCCCAATTCTGCAACCTGTAATGCGGATTGCGGAAAGTGGAAACTTAATAATAAAAAAATTGCAAGGTTGCTTACTCGCTCCTGTAACGCGCAATGCAGATTGCGGATTGTGGAAATTAACAAATTTATTTCTCATTTCCATTGATCTTCCCTCTTTCTGTAACCTGCAATGGGGATTGGGGATTGGGGATTGTGGATTGTGAAAATAAAAAAACGAAGAAATTTGTCAAAGATCATCTCCACATTTTGGTTTCCCTCCATGATTTCAACCGTTGATCCTTTTCAAAATATATGGTGTAATTTATTCCGTCGTTGTGCATGACTGGTTTAAATCATTGGAATTTATGAATTGCTCATGATTTTCACTACACTTGGGATTTTACTCTAGTTTTCTAACCAAACCCATTAATCCTCCTATTTTTGAGCTATTCATGGGTCATTTTTGCGAATCTATGGATTTTTACCAGCTTAATATTCTTATTTTATCTTGGTTAAATCTAATTTTTGGCTGTTAATTTTGTATAAGAAACGGCTTCCCATTCTGCAACCAGGTCTAGAAACACAAAGACCTAAGACCGCTCTGAACAAATTGGAGAGCCACGACTTTAGCTAGCTTCACTTGGAATGGAACGAGGCTCGTCTCACCTCCCATATGAATATTGACCTTTTCCTCTGAGAATGGGGAAAGGGTAAGAACAGAGAGATCGAATCTATGATCTGTAAAGATGAGTTGCATATGGAACATGCGCAATATCAAGACATCCAGCATTTATTGGATACTTTCTCCAAGTGGCAGTCTTCCCTTGGAAAATCCTAAATTGAATACTTTTTAATCCCACATCTTGGAAAGATATTTCTCTTTTACAAAAAAATTTAATATTAGTTAAAGGAAAGGGATTCTCCCAAGAGAGGGGGCTCGCAGGATTAAGTCTAGGAGAACCACAGGAGAAGGGACTACTAAAGACATATCAAGAAAGCTATGTAATTTTGGCAAGTTTGTAATTTCTTATAGTTTAATAAAATTGCATTGGTACTTATGTTATGTTTTATGGTTATTCATCAAATTTTTTTCATGAATATTAATCATTCTTCTATCTTTCATACAGACTAATCACCGGTTTCTTATTCATTAAATATGTTATTTTATGTTTTGATGTTTCATTGCAATCTTAACATATCAAATGTGATTTTAATAAATGCTTTTATTTGATTCACCTGTCATTTCAAGCAATTATTGAACAATCATTGATCCCTAATGCTGATCTTTCAATTGGTGCTGTTTGATAGAACAATTATGTACATTTGAATACCTTGAGTAAATTTATTCAATTGTTATTGTTAGTTTTATTTCAATTTGTTTTAAGGGAATAAACCTGACCCATATGTTTATAGGTTGGGAAATTATTTCTTTATCAATAATTATACATTATAACTGTTATACTTAAAGATCTTCCACGACCATTGTCTTAGTTTTCTCAGACGGTTTATTCTAGCATCCAGTTACTCCAAATCTTTCTCAGATATTCCTTGTGGGAATAAAATATCTACTCGATCTGAAAACCCTTGTGCCAATGAAGGCCTTGTATCCATAGGATATAGTCATTGTAAACAACTCAGGGATAGAACCATCTCTGGGTGGGATTGATTTGAAGCCTTTCTGGTTGGAATTTATCATTGTGTTGATTTCCTGTAGATTTACCATCAACCTACATGCTTGTGCTTTCAACAGGGAGAAACTTCAAGATTTGTTTGGGAAGACAGATAAGATGATAGGTTACCAACTAGAAAATGAGCTGATAGGATTGATTCCAAGCAATTTCAAATCCTTGCAAGTGTACTTCTTGAAATTCAAATCACTAGTTTTGCAGCTAAAATAGTGTGGGATCGACAAAGAAGATGAACAATTAATATCGACCATTCTTTTCAAGCTTGATCCTGATTGCTCGGTAATTTTTTCATCCTTCCATGCCACCAAGTTGATAGCTCGAAATTGGACTATTCCTTCAATGGAATATTTCATGGAATCCTTGATTCAAGAGTAAGACAAATTGGTCTTGATTGGAACCATCAAACCTTCTAAAGAGCAATATTTGGTTGCTGGAGATTCCAAGGTTAATTACAAATACAAGAAGAAGGATAAAAATCCCCAAGATAAAAAAAGGAGACAAATCCAAGTTTGAAGAGAAGTCCTCAAACTCTAAGAAGAAGAAATTTTAGAAGATGAAAGGTAAAGGTGAAGGTAGAAAGTGTGCATACAGTGGTAAGGGATTTCATCCCATGAGATCTTACATGAAGAAGAAAATTGATATGTTGACTCAACTCCTCTATAAGAAAAACATCTCCCTCCTTGGTGGCGCAAGCAAGAAGGAAGGAGAATCTAGTTTCAAAGACCAAGAGAGAGTACATGCCTTGGTTGCAAGCACTGTAAGATCTCCTTCCTTTATCATCAATTCTGGATCTTCTATGCACATGGTTTAAACAAAGGAATCCTTCTCATATCCTGATGATTCGAAGGGTCCTAATATTTTGTTAGGAGATAAATCAGAAACTAAAATTAAGGGTATAGGTAGCATTGGTTTTGACCATCGTTCCTTCAATAATGTTTTGTATGTCCCAGGTATTGCTGATAATGTCTTGTTAGTCTACTAGATGACCCACACTAGGTCTCCTAAGAAGGTTGTTTTCTATCCCAATGAAGTTGAAATCTATGATATTGTGAATGGTAGAGTCATTGCTAAAGGTTTTGTGGATCATAGTTATAAAGTCTACAAGTTCTCACACTTCATCCCTTTCTCTAACCCCTTTTCTCTCCTCACCCATGCAAATGAAGCACTAAAACTTTGGCATGAGAGGTTTGGTCATATAAATTATAAATACATTTCATATTTGTGTGAAAAAGATATGGTTTCAAGATTACCAAATATAATATTTTCCAAAGGAGTCTGTCAAGGTTGCATTCTAGGAAAACATTTGGAGCATAAGTATGAGAGATTCAGTCATGAGCCAACCTAAACACCTCTTGAGCCCATCCACAGTGACATTGCTGGTCTATTCCCTCTCATATTTCCATGAGTCAAGCTAGGTATGTATTAACCTTCATAGATTAATTTTCCAATTATTGTTGGGTTTACTTCCTTAAACTCAAGTCTGATGTTTTTTACCACTTCAACGTTTTCAAGGCCTTGGTTGAGAACCAGTCTGAAAGGAAACTCAATATCCTCAAATATGATGATGGTGGTGAATATTTCAAGTCCAAGTTCATTAATTATTGTGAATATGTAGGTATCTAGATGCATCACTCTATTCCCTACACACCTCAGCAGAATGGTGTGGCTGAGAGGATGAATATAAGTCTCAAAGGGATGGTTACTTGTATGTTGGAGTCTCAAAATTTTCCACCAAATTTTTGGGATGAAGCTATAAACTGTGCATCCTAAATCTAGAATAGGGTTCCTCACAATAATCTTAATGGATTTACTCCTTCTTAATATTGGAGTGGGCACAAACCAAATGTGTCTCGTTCTAGGATTTTTGGCTCAAGAGCAGGGGATGTAATTCCATTAGATAAAAAGAGGGATTTGGAACCCCAAAAAAAAGAGTGCCTATTTTTTGGTTATTCTGAATATTCCAAATGGAAAAATATTATCAACATGATCACTCAAAAATCCTTCATTGAAAGGAGTGTTCAATTCAAAGAAGAGCCCATGAAAGCAACAGAAATTGGAAAGTCCTTCTCACCTCCTCCATATTTGGTTGTAAGTGAAGGAACTAATGAACTTTATGATTTTGATATATCTGGTAATTATGATTCAATTTCATATCCAAATAGACCCATAAGGCTAAATTGGTAAAAAATACCATCCAAGCAGCCGGGCAACTAGCTGGAAATCCTAGTGATTCTAGGAGGACTAGATCTCAATCCGAGAGTGCCCTTTCTGTAAAGGACCCTTTATTTGATAATAAGTGTTTTATAATGATTGAATATGATTCACATACATATCAATATGCATTTGAATACCCAATATGGAAAATATCCATGAAGGATGAATTTCATTATGACTACAATGAGACCTTTGCACTAGTTGCAAAGATGGACTCCATAAGACTAGTTTTGGCCATTGTAGCGTCCAAGCAGTGGGAAGTACATCACATGGATGTAAATATTTCTTCCCTACATGGTGATTTCAAAGAATAAATATATATATGTATCACCCATAAGTTTTTGTGACTAATCCATCTCTTGTGTTTAAGTTGAAGAAATCTTTGTATAGGATAAAACAAGCTCCTAGAGCTTGGTATGCCAACATTGATGTTTTTTTTATATCAATGAACTATTGTAGATGCAAGTATGTTCCTAATGTATATTTGTATCTAATTAATGGTTCCTTAATCATCAATTTATTGTATGTGGATGAAAATATGATCATAGGAAGTTCCAAGAAATAAATTTCCTCCTTGAACATTGAAATAAACCATGCCTTCTCTATGTCAGATTTGGGATTGTTATGACAATTTTTGGGGCTTGAGATTTCCAAATAAATTGTTGGCATCAAGTTACATCAGTACAAGTATGATTTAGATCTACTGAAAAAGTTCAGAATGATCTGCAATATGGCGCATCATCTGAGCAAGTTGTAGACATATTCACCAAGATTTTTTCTGAGAGGACCTTCATCATTCTCAAGTCACTACTTGGAATAGAGGATCATGCGGTGAAGACATATTGAAGACCATATTTCATACAATTTTGTTCATGTCCATTTTTAAGGGAGTATTTTCCCCTTGCAATTTTTCCCATTTCCTTGTTTTGTATGGACAAGCAGTATGTATAAGGTGACCAATCCTTATAGGCCCTATATATTTGATTATTTTATAATATTTTACATAAATTCAAGATTAAGAGGGGGTGTTGGAATAACTAAAACACATCCCAAAACTTAGGATAAAATAATTAATCTTTTTAATTAATTTCCTAGGTCCTACACTAGCTAGTTTGCACCCAAACCCATTTTTTAGGTAAAACTTGCCCAAACTGCCACCTAGAATGAGTTAGAAATATACTTGATAATATTCTAACAACTTTGCAGTATTCCCATATTGGAAAGTTCACAATTCTTCTTTTTAAGGAGTTTCCATATTTTCTGCAATTTCAAGATGAAAGCTAAAGCTAGTTTTAAGGTAGTCTGGTGTAAATTAATATCATAAACAATTTGTGGATTATCACATATGCAGTCTCCTTCTTGAGTGTTTCTTCCATATTTTCAAGAATTTTTATGATTTGAATTGTTCTAATCTTGGGGTAAATTTCCACAAATACTTGGGTCCCAATTTTGAATACTTTCCCAGTATTAGGGATATTTTCTTGGGTTTTACCTTTATATAAACATGCTTGCCTACCTGGAACTCTCAAGGATTTCTTTTTAAGTCGGCATAACTCTTTTTCCTATATTGAGCAGCCATGAAATTTTGTTGTACCTATTTCACTGTTAGTTCCATATCCTTTAAAAATTTAGGTCCTAACATTAACCTATCGAATGGACTTCTCCAAGAAATTAGAGTGTTACATTTGCGTCCATACGAAATTTCAAAGGGACTCATTCCTGCCGATACTTGAAAATGATTATTGTAATAAAATTCTACTAAGTGCAAGTAATCTTCCTACTTACCTTGTTTTTCCATTACATACATTCTAAGCATGTCTTCTAGAATTTGGTTTATTGTTTCAATTTGTCCATCTGTTTGCTGATGATATGCAGTGCTGAAATTTAATTGTGTGCCTAGTCCTTTAAACAAATACTTCCAAAAATTCCCTATAAATTTTACATCTCTATTCCATATTATTACCTTAGGTACACTGTGTAACCTAAAAATTTCTTTCATAAATATATCAACAATGTTAACAACCTTATAAGTAGATTTTACTGAAATAAAGTGAGCTGATTTACTTAATTTGTCTACTACGACTATGATTGAGTCATGTTGTTTAAAATTTCTAGGTAAACATGTTCTGAAATCCATGTTGATTACTTCCCATTTCCATTCCATAATGGGTAGTGGTTGCAGTAAAATTGTTGGATGTTGGTGTTCTGCTTTTATATATTGGCATTCGATGCAGTGAGCTAAATATTCTGCTACATTGTTTTTCATGTTAGGCCAAAAGAAGTCCTTTCTTATCATAGTGATCATTTTCTCGTATCGAGGGTGTCCTAAATATGGTCATTTATGTAACTCATCCATAACAATTAATGTAATATACGTGCATTTGGTATGTATAATATGTTTTTATGTAGCAATAACCCTATTCCATTTATACTAAAATATTTTTTTACTTAGTTCTTTTCATTTTCAGCAGTCTTTTCTTTTAGGTTTTGATAAATTCTTTATTAAAATTTTCTACATTTAAAATTTGATTTTCTAAATATGACTCATAGTTGTTGCTTGCGAATAGTAAGTTTGCATGACAACTTAAGGCTTACACAACCTTATTCTCTTTTCATTTTATATGTTTTATTTTGAAGCCATATTCACTTAAAAAGGACAACCACCTAGCTTGTCTAGCATTAAGTTTTTTCTAATCAAACAAGTATTTTAAACTTATGTTATCTGACATCAACAAAACATTTCTTCTGATGAGGTAGTGTTGCCACATATTTAGTGCATGTATAATTGCAGCAAGTTCTAAGTCGTGTGTAGAGTAGTTCTTCTCATGTTCTTTTAACTTTCTAGACTCATAGGCCATGATGTAGCTTTCATGAATTATCGCCCCACCTAATCCTTCCTTACATGCATCGGTGCATAAAAAAATATCTTTAAAAGGATAAAAAAAAATTAAGATAGGGGAGGTGTTTAACATGTGTTTTAGTTTATTAAAAATTTCAGTACACTTTTTGCTCCAATCAAATTTCTTACCTTTCTTATGTAGTGAAGTTATGGGGTAGGATACCTTAGAAAATCCTTTACTAAACTTTTGGTAATAACCAGTAATCCCCATGAACAATCTTATGTCCGTTACATTATTAGGAATTGGCCATTCAGTGATAGCCTTAATCTCTTCAGGGTTGACATATATTCCATCTTTAGACACTACATGTCCTAGATATTTGATTTTGTCTTTAAAGAATTCACACTTGCTAAACTTAGAAAAATGTTGTTGTTCTCCTAAAACTTGTAATATTATCCTTAGGTGTTATTCGTGTTCCTTTTTATTCTTTGAGTAAACCAATATGTCGTCGATAAAGACGACTACAAATTTATCTAAGTAGTTACTCAGAATACTATTCATTAACCACATAAAAGTTGCAAGTGCATTTTTTAAACCAAAGGGAATTATGACAAACTCGTAATGACCATATCGGGTTCTAAAAGCAATTTTAAATATGTCTTCATCCTTGATCCGTACCTGATGGTATCTAGACCTTAAATCTATTTTGGAGAAGATTTTTTCCCCTCAAAATTGATTGAATAAATCATCTATCCGGGGTAAATGATATCGAATTTTAATAGTCATCTTATTTAATTGTCAATAATCTATGCATAATCTTAAAGCTCCATCTTTATTCTTTACGAATAAGGTCAGTGCCCCCCATGGGGAAACACTAGGTCAAATGTTCTTTTTATCAATTAGTTCTTGGAATTGTGATTTAAGTTCCGTAAGTTCTATTATAGTCATTTGATAAGGAGCTTTTGATGTTGGTACCACTCCTGGTACCAGATTGATTGTAAATTCTATGTCCCTTTTCGTAGGTAGTTCGGGAACTTCTTCAGGAAAGATTTCTGTAAAATATTTTAAGATCAGTATATCCTCTATTTTAAGTTTGTTATCACTATCCTTTTCATCCATTACATAGACTACAAAAACTTTGCATCCATTATGTACAAATATTTTCATCTACAAGGAATAGATTTCTCTGATGGTAACCTTTATGGGAATTCCTCTTTCTTTGATTGTATTTCCATTATCATGCATGCATGTAAACATTTTATCATAACAGTTTATCATAACCCTGTGTTTTTCTAACCAGTCCATTCTTATAATAAAATCATAAGAACCTAATGGTAATATATTTATATCTACATGTGTATTCAAATCATTCATCATAATTTCACTATTTTTTACATAATTAGAGACCTTCCGTTTGGTACATGTGTCTAGTTGTACCAGTCGATATTTTTCAAATTTTTCTTGTGATAATTTACACAATTCAACAATCCTAGGTGATACATAACTCAAATTTGCACCTATATCAATTAGTATAGAAATGGGTTGACTATTTATCATACCTTCTATTTCAACCATTGAACTTTGATGGTCTACTTGTCGATTCTCCAATACAACACTAATTATGGGAATGCTTCTCCCCATATCCCCAACTGTAGCAGCTTCTTGAATTGAGTGAACATTATTAAAAAAAATATTTCTTATGGGTCAGTCTTTAAAATAATGTGGCTTGCCACATTCCCAACATTTTAATGGTTCCCTCTGTGCAGTTTTTTTATTAAAAGTAGTGGGAGGTTCTTTTTCTTTTGCTGCAAGGTTTTGTGTTTTAAAACCTCTATAATTACTTCCTTGTTACCCTTTGTAATTATTCCCAATATTTTTATAAAACTTAGTATTCTTATTTATTTGATCAAAGTTTTCACGTCTTTTAGTCTTTTAGTTTGGTACATTTTCTCTTTTATTCTTATTCTGGTAATAACTAAAGTTCGCTTTTCTAATTGCCTCTTCCATGGTTTTTGTATTGTTGTACTCAATCCTCTATATAAACATAAGAGACAAGCAGCTGGGAAAGTACTGTATTTTTTGTCTTTCATCTATTATATAAGGCACATAACGAAGTAATCTCGGTAATTTACTATAGAGTTCTTCCATGGTTATAGCACCTAACCTTAATTCATAAAATTCCTTATCTTTTTCTTAGTAGTACTGTTCTGAAAGATATTTTTGTTTAAAGTGATTCTTGAAGTCTTTCCATGTTACGTAACATTCGTTTATACCTTTTAATTTTTTTTATATCTTTCCACCAAATATATGTGTTTTCCTTTAATCCATCAGAATAGTTATAGATCTTGAAATATTTCTTAATTCCAAATAACCAAGCTTCTGCTTCTTCTCCTTTCTCGATCTCTTCGTTAAACATAGGAGATTTGATGTTTTTAAATTCTCCATATATTGATTCATAAGGTTTGTATTTATTTTTCTTTTGATTACAGTCACTACTATCACTAGAATCCTGATCTTTTCCTGTATTGTGCTTGGCTTATTCCTCACTGGAAAATTCAACCTCCTGTTTGGAATATTCCATCTTACTTCCCTTACATTTGTAAGGTGTATTTCTTTCTATGTTAAGTTTAGGTTCTTTATTTTTCTCTCTTTAATTACTGTGGAGATTAGATAGAGAATGTTATTTAATTCCTCTTTTTCTTTCAAAATACGTTTGTTATCTTCTTTAACTCTTTTTAACTCTTTGACCCTTAATTATTTAACAGTTTGTTGTAATTCAAATGGATTGTCATTTTTAATTTCATTTATATTAATCCATATTTAACCATCCCTTCTAAGGTTTCCCTCTTCATTATTCACTGCATCCCTAGGATGGGATTCTTCTCCCACAAACATTCCTACATCTTCCATAATTTCCTACAAAAACAAAGTTATTTTTCTCTTCCTATTCACGACAGAATCAAACCACAATATGATAAAATTAGTTTTTTGTTTTTTTATTAGTTTCATTGTTTGGATTGTTCATGCCAAGTGTTGTAACCATGCTCTGATACCATTTTGTCACAAACCTATAATTGCCAGAAAAAAAAGTCCATATATATAAATATCTATATACTCTTTTACTAAGTGAGTAATGTAACATATAATATTAATCACAACATGAATACAATGTCATTTATTTGTATAGTAACTTATACTGGTTTCCTTACTATGGACAAGTTAAAATTTATGCATTGATTGCATAAGGTTATTGACAAACCTATAACCACACCTGTAGGTGATGTTCTTAATGCTTCATATAATTAATCTTACTCTATGGTTTTCTAAGGATCGTTTATCCCTAAGGCTAGGCATCTACCCTAGCCATCTCTCCCTAACTCTACAATGCTAGCAACCTCTTTTTATGAAGAATGTGAGTTGGGGGACTAAGGTGTTAAACACCATAGTCCTTATCCCATTACATTGGCATGAATTGTAATTATGTTTGATCCACAGTATAAACCATGGTCCTTGCACAAGGTATAAAAATAAAGTTTTATGTGCTTGATTTAAATGTTAACAAAGTTGGCAACTATGGTGTTCATACCCTAGTCGAGGGTTGATCCTTGGTAATATGATTGTTGAAATGTTATAATATATGGTTTTGCCATGTGATATAATGGGAGGCACAAGGTTATTATTTGATGTACTATAGTTGAATTTGTATTAAATATGTGTCCTGGCTGTGATTTGACAGCGCAACCAAGCAGTTGATAGCATTCATGAGATTAAATCTTGGCACTACATCTTTCTTACAACATGCCAAGGGTTTATGTAAGGTTTTAATGTGTTTTTTGTCCTATCTGAATGTTTCATTCCATTGTTGTTTTGGTATACAAAGCTTCGGGAAAAAGGCTCTACCTTCCATGGTTTCACTGTGTAGTTTATTCTGTTAAAACGCTTACCCAGTCGTTAATGGTGTTTATTTGTTCACTTCTGAGGTGTGTTGAGGTATTACTCAGGCTAATGGCTGCCAAAGGTGTTGGCCTTGCTATTTTACTATGTATCAAACCTAGACCATCGTTCAAAGACCTTTCAACTTCCTTAACCAAGTATGCTCGTCTTAGTATGTATAGTTTTTACATTGTTTTTCAGACTCTCAATCCAACGAAAATAAATTGGGTTTTTGTTTTGAATCTACAGGGAGGAGGGATAAGGGCGTCAAGGAGGAGACGACCCCTCTCCTTCTCTACATTCGAATAAGGTAAGTGTTTAACATCAGTCATTAGTATTTACAGTTTTTAAATAAAATTATTTAAAGTTTTCACTGCAATGTTGGTGATTACATGTTATGGGGAAGCCGGTGAGGGTAAAGACACCTCCTCCCAGTCCTGTTCCTCGACATATTTATGGTGAGTATAAAAAATTAATTCTATTATGATAAACATTTACGAAAACCAATTTTATTTCTTAACCAGAGGCTAATGAAACTTAGATGTTTGGAAATGCATGTTACTCATGATGTGGATGCTTCCCAGTCTACACCAATGGCCCATCAATATCCATGAGGTAAGGGTTAATTATATACTTAGGTGGTTGGGTTCGTGGCCATGTAGGAGCGAGGCTTTCTCCATTATGTAAGAAAAATTGCAATTGTATTTTCGTTAAACCCTCATGGGATTTTATCCTACAGGAAAGAAGGCTTTACAACCTCTCTGTCCCATCATTGTCGTATTTCTTTTTGCATGTGTAGTTTTTATGGACTAAAAAGGGTTGTGAATTCCATCTTCGATGGGATTAAAATCACTTCAGTTTCAACGTTATTGTAAATCTATTTTATAGGTTATGATTTTAGGGAACAAGGGATGCCATCTTCAATGGACTTACAACCACCCCATTTCAAACTCTATATGTTTATTTTCATATTTAAATAATTTAAGACAACCCTCTATGGGTCTATACCAACTTATCGTTTTGATTTTTTCACTATTAATTATAATACTTGTCATAATTTTTTTTATACAATGGATGTGATTTTACAATGGTCTTAGTGCCATGTATTAGATAATTTGGATAGTTTCAATGTTAATGAAATAACTGATTTTGAATCTGTAGAGTTGATTTGTTTTTAAATAAAGGTTGAATTTTCGGGTTTAGATACCTGTAATAAGAGGTTGTGCAATCATGAACTAGATTCATGAGATATTGTGATGGTTATAGAAGATCTAAAATATTTAGTTATAATAGTTTTCCTACTCGACATCAGTTGTGTAACGTGTTAGCTAGTTGATTTAATAATTGGATTATTATGTTTTTTATTATATTTATAATTATTTCTTCAATATTGGTAAATCCCAATCTTCGTTTGGGGTTTTGAGATGAGATAACGTTTATATGAATTTATCTTGGATTTAAAAGGCCTCTCGGCTCTGATTCCTTCCACTTAAGAATCCATAAATAATAGTTTATAGTCTTTTCAAAATTACGGTTATGTGAATGGATACTCTGTTATTTTATTTGATTTGTTTTTATGATGCATTTTCTCAATAATTTTTATTATGTTGACTAGGAAAGTCATTCTTCAATTTAACTAAATTTCAATCCTAAAATAATCTTTCTAAAATATAGGGTTTAAAACAGAAAAATACCAAGTCTATATATGTAGGAAACCTTCGTCTTCTGAGAAAATGGTTAGTTGAAAAGAGATACATTTAAAATGTTGAAATAGTACATCTGCAATATGAGTTAAAACATTTATCCAGATATATGATAACTCTTCCTTTAGAAATCCTAATCATGCTAACAATACAACCCTTACTACATAAATATTTGATTCGAGTATTGATTCTCAAATAAATAATTTTTATAAAATCATTAAGGTCAAGAATATACACATACTACTTAAGATCAGTTTAATTCATATGATAACATACAATAGAGAATATAATAAGACCAAATACATATTACCATTACTGTAGAAAGAATAAATATGTTTCATAAGTAATTTTAAACAAGTCTAGCATATATAAGAAGGATAATAGGGAACTTGACACCACTATCGAGAAAACAAAATTGAAATAGTTTTTCCTCCCAACCAACTCCTAGAGAAGCCAAGTCTCACTTGATCTAGAACTCCTTAGCATGTTCTCTAAACAAAAAGGGAAAAATCCAATAAATCTTCCATCTCTTGCATTAACAAACTAGTTCCTCGTCCACTACTAGCCTCTTTCTTGCTAAATGGACATAATATTATATAGTGTTTTTCATAGGAATTGGTCATGTATGAGCCTCCTGCTCTATAGCAATCCACAAGGAGTTGTGACCTGATTTTGGGGAGGATGCCTCCTGCATATTGATTTCTCACTTAGTTGCTTTATCCACTTATCTTTTCCCCTTGTGGGTCATCAGACACTCTTTCAAAAACTATTTCAATTCTGATTCCTTCCAGTATTTTTAATTAATAAATAAGAATAATCCATTAAATCCATTTTTATTTTCTTGTTAAAAAAAAATTTTAAATAGAATATTCAAAAAAGAATAATAACAATTTATTTTAATTCGGTGTATTACACTCCGTCTATGTTTAAGGTAAACCCTCCTCCTACAACTCGAGGCCTAGAAGGACCACCTGCTTTCCCCCTTTCCCTATAGTAACCTCATTCCTTATGTATGGAATGATTAAGATTTTAAATTAATAATGTGTGAACAACTGCACGAAGGTGTAATAAGAATATTGCAATCAAATTAGTTAGATTCTCTTATGTTTTGTCACTCTA
Source organism: Pseudotsuga menziesii (assembly GCA_001517045.1). Lineage (NCBI taxonomy): Eukaryota > Viridiplantae > Streptophyta > Pinopsida > Pinales > Pinaceae > Pseudotsuga > Pseudotsuga menziesii. The sequence goes on from LPNX010753036.1 coordinate 1,308,104, forward strand.
TACTAGGACCTTAAAATATGCATGTAGGAAATCTTACACATATATGGCACGGTACATTCACACTGCAATAGTATGACATGAGATCAAAATCCTCTTGCACAACATATGTTCCCAACGCTAGCAACAATTTGTAAATACTTGCACATAATTACAATGAAAGAAATATTAACATGACTGTGCGAAGATACCAATATAAAATATCATTGGGATTGGTGATAGGATGGACGATCATGTGTCATGGATTGGAGGTGAAAACATGACGAGAGTGTTGTACCAATGACACTTCAAGTCTACATTTTCTGAACATATTGTGACCACATTAACGACTTTGTATTCTTATTGTAATATTTTATTCTAGACATCATGTTTGTCTCTCTCTCAAGGATCAATACCCCCTATGCCTCCACCTACCCTTAACCCCCAACCCTCTCCCTCTCTCCCCCTGTCTTCGATGTCCCCCTACCACCCACCCCCCTCCCCTCCCCTCTCGATCCCTACCACCAAGCCTCCATCTCCATTTAGGTAACCTCCCTCCTACTACTCGAGGGCTAGCATGACCACCCGCTCTCCCTCTTCCCCTATAGTAATATTGGCCCTTATGTATTTCATGCTTAATCTTTTAAATTAATAATATGTAAACATTTTTTCAAAGCTACTATAAGAATCTTGCAATCTAATTGGTTTGATGCTCCTCCATCTAGTCCCTCTATACTAGGACCTTAAATTATGCATGTAGGAAATATTATGCATAGAGGGAATAAGACATTCATAATGTAAAAGGAAGACATGAGATCAGAGTACTCTTCCACAGTAATTTTTCCCAACTCCAACAAGTGTTTGTAAATAATTGCACATAATTGTAATGAATGTAAAATTAGCATGACCTTGCAGAGGTGAAAGTATAAAATGTCGTTGGGATTAGTGATAGGATGGATGATCATCCATCATGAATTGGAGGTGCATACATGAATAGAGTGCTACACCAATGACAATTCAAGTGTGTAGTGTCCAAAAATACAGTGACCACTGTTATCAAATAAATCTACTCAAGCATACTCAAGCCAAGTCTCCCTAGTCCAAGTGGATCTAGAACAAATCAAGTACATAATACAATCTAATTTCCTAGATCAAATAGAAATGCAAGTTAACAGACAGATCACTTACCTGAGTTCTACAAATCCTCTTCTCTCTTTGTTGATACAAGCTCCAAATCCTTCAGATCTTGAGCTGCAAAACCCTGTAGAGCATGTAGAAACAAGAAATCAGTACATGCATATCTAAACATGAATTGATCTAAGCTAACAATTAAGGGAGAAATATCTGAACATTATCAACACAATAACATTTATGGAAAGAGATTTGTATTAATGTAATCAAGGATATACATAGATTTTTAAAAAAGAGGAATGTCACAACCAATCCTTAACGTTGCAACCTTCAATCCAACAATCCAAGCTAAGCCTCCAAAGCAAGATAGTAAGCCTCCCGGATGATATGGAACACCCAGAAATTCCACCATCATAAAAGTACCATGGTCCTTCCTCCCTTTACAATGGAGAGAGGGTTTAATTTATAAGGATAAAGGAATAGAGTAGGTTGAGGATTAGGATGAGGGATCTAAGGGATATTCCCCATAGGTTAGGAACTAAATTACACCTCACATAGATGATAGGGATGAATAGCCACCTCATCCACCTTTGAGAAGGTCCTCGAAGATTTGTTTTTTTCCCTCAAAACACCACCGGTGCACCTAGAAGTAGGAAACAAAGTGCCGACGCACCTTGCATAAGGGGAAATAGTGCCATCTTCAAACCTAGCATGAAGGGAAAGAGTGCTTGCACACCTTTTCTTAGGATAAAGAGCGTCATCGGTGCACCTATCATGAATAGGAAGAGCATCAGCCTATCTAGAGAGGGTAAAAAGGCTAGGAACACATGGCTCGACATGATGATATTTCAGTGTAACAACCACATTAATGGCTTGGTATTCTTATTGTAACATTTTATTCTAGTTATCTTATTTGTATCTCTCTCAAGGATCGATCTCCCTCATGCGTCCACCTACTGCTAACACCCACCCCTCTCTCTATCCATATTGTTTTCCCCCCTACCCCCCAATCCTATATCGATCCCTACCACCAAGCCTCCCTCTTCGTCTAGGTAACCCCCCTCCTACAAGTTGAGGCCTAGAATGACCAACTACTCTCACCCTTCCCCTATAGTAACCTAGGGCCTTATGTATGTCATGCTTAATATTTTAAATAATAATGTGTGAATATCTACTCAAAGATGATATAAGAAGATTGCAATATAATTGGTTTATGCTCCCCCATCTGGTCCCTATATACTAGGACCTTAAAATATGAATGTAGGAAATCTTACATAGAGAGGACATGGGAGATTCACATTGTAATATCAAGACATGAGATCTAGATCATCTTGCATGGAAATTGGTCCCAACTCCAACAATTGTTTGTAAATAATTGTACATAATTACAATGAAAGTGACATTAACATGATCGTGCAGAGGTGAGAGTATAAAATGTCATTGGGATTAGTGATAGGATGGATGATCATGTGTCATGGCTTGGAGGCACATGCATGATGAGAGTGTTGCACCAATGATACTTCAAGTGTGCAATGTATGAACATAATGTGACCACATTAATGGTTTGGTATTCTTATTGTAAAATTTTATTCTAGCTATCCTATTTGTCTATATCTCAAGGATCATTCTCCCTTACACCTCCACCTACCCATCACCCCCACCCCCCTCTCTCCATCTCTTTATTGTCCCCTTACCACCCACCCCCACTCCTCTCCCCTCTTGATCCCTACAATCAAGCCTCCCTCTCTATCTTGGTAACACCCCTCCTACAAATTGAGGCATAGCATGACCAACCACTCTCTCCCTCTCCCTATAGTAACCTCGAGCCTTAAGTATGGCACGCTTAAGATTTTAAATTAATAATTTGTGAACAACTAATTCAAAAGTTCTATAAGAATATTGTAATATAATTGGTTTGATGCTCCTTCATCTAGTACATTTATACTAGGACCTTAAATATGCATGTAGGAAATCTTAGGCATAGAGGGAACATGACATTCACACTACAATATAAAGACATGATATCAGAATCTACTTGCATGGTAAGTGTTCCTAAATCTAGCAAACGTTTGTAAATAATTTCACTTAATTACAATGAAAGCGACATTAACATGACCATGTAGAGGTGACAGTATAAAACACCATTGGTATTAGTGATAGAATGGAGGATCTTATGTCATGTCTTGTAGGAACATACACAATGAGAGTGATGCACCAATGACACTTCAAGTGTGATTGGAAATATTATTATGAAAACATTAAGAAGGTTTTATTACATCGATAGACATTTATATCTTATAATTTTGGTGTGGAATACCATCTATGCTTTTCCTAGATTGGAGGAGAAGAGGACAAGTGTATTGTCTAGATTGATTCTATTGTTGTCATTCAAAATTCGTAATAAAAAAATTGAAAATAGCTCATGTGATAACTGCACTTTGTGGTAGTTGGAAAAAACTAGCTCATGCAATAACAACACTTAATGGCATGGTAATGTGTACAGTAGTGTGATAGTGAAACTCCATCTAGTAGCTAGGATTCAAGATAATGTTCATAAGGTTTAGTCAAAGTCCATTTTGTAGTGGGAGTTTAATTAATGTGTAGTTTGTGTGACACTCGAACTCCTAATAAACTCCTTATACTGAACTTTTAATAAACTCCTCTAAAGTCATGTGATAACTGTACTTAGTGGTATGCTAATATGCATTCCATGTCACATTCGAACTCCATCTAGCATTTGGGATTCAAGCCAATGTTCATAAGTTTTAGTCAAACGCCATTTGGAAATTGGGATTCTATCTAATGTGCACTTTGTGTAACAGTTGAGATCCTAATAAAATGCTCTAAACTCCTAAAATATGTCAAATATATGCCTATCAATGTATTCAAACATACCAATATTATTAATATGGTTATTATTCTTAGTGTAACATTTTACTCAGTTTTTATTTTTGTCTCTTTCTCTCTAGGATCAATCTCCCCTATACCTCCACCTACCCCTAATCCCCACCCCTATCTCCCTCTATGCTTACTCATGTTATTACATGTTGTGGGTGATGTCCTTACAAAATGGGGTGTTATAGTTTTACTGACATCTCATAAACTCATTTTACAAAATTGCATGGTAAGTTGTAGTGGTTGGATATAACCATCATTTCAATAGTTGATCCATGACATCTGTTGAATTTTGTAGCCATTTGTAAGAACGTTTTAACAATATAGACATCCTCCTACAAAATGAACGCATTGGTGACAGTTATCGAAAATCAAACAATTCAGAACTACAGGAAATGGTTTCCAAAGTTGTCCTTTTATCCCCATAAACTAGTTATGAAACCCATTTGTAAAATAGAAGAATCACATTAAAGGACGGGTTGGTGTTCTAATTCTTGCATTTTTAACCAAAATAAGAAAAACACACATTAAAAGGTTTGGTAAAAGTTTTAATTTCAAATTGTATGGCTTGGTAAGGTGTAGTGGTTGGATCTGATTGTTGCTTCAAAATTTGGTCAACGACATGCATTGTATTTCATAGCTTTTTGTGGGTACATTTTAACCATGCACACATCCTTCGAAATGAATATGATGGTGACACTTGTCGCAAATTGAATGATTCATAGCTGTAGGAAACGTTTGTGAATGTTAATTTTCGTCCTCCTAAGAAGAACTTATGAAACCCACCCGTAAAATGGGGCTATCATGATAAAGGATGGGTAAATAGTATTGTTAGTCATTATCATATGGTTAAATGGTCTCATCATGTAAATGAGTCATTTTCTCCTTCACACTTTGATCTGAATAAGAAAGGGACAAGTTGGAAGTTTTTCGTAAAGATATTAATTTCAAATTTGAAAACTTTATTTTTTCGCTTGATACCTAGAATGTTTCTTATTCTTTTTTTATGAAGTTATGTCTTCCCTGAGAGAATATAACCAGTGGTGAATCACCAAACTAGCAAGCTTTCTCTACCTCATACACACTTGTGTTTAAAGCGAGTAAATATTGAAGTTCACAATTTTTAGTTTTAGTAATTGAATTACCTAGTAAAACACCACCTAGAAAGAGTTTAGAACATTCTAAGAAGATGGGTAATCTGGTCATAGATAATGACCTAATCAATCTATTTGAATATTTTTTTGACCTTGAAGTTACTTTTCCCTCTGTGTACCCTCATCAAATTCCCTCTGACCAACATGCATAGGGTTTTGACATTTTGAAAGCTTCATGGGAATGTGGTTTAAGCCAATGCATTCTCCCTCACACTTTTTGTGTGGCATATTTATTTTTACCTATTAAAAATGCTACATGTGGAAATTGAACCCAAGAGATAGAACAATTACACTCACAAAATTGCTAATCAAACATGCAAAATTAACATCAAAGGAGACTGAAATTGGAGCATAAGACTAATATATATTGAATAAGTGTACAATAGCCAAACTTGGGAAGTAATAGGCTGCTGCAATATATAATTACATGAGATATTCAAATGCATAAGGATTACATTCGAAAAGGTCAAAAAGTAGGATTACTAAATCGAGTCAAATCCCCCATAGGTGCATAAAGCAGTTTCCAAATCCACCAAGATGCTCACGAATTGGCTAAGTCAAGTAGGCAAGATAATAAGTGATGGAAAGAAAAATCATACATTCTTTTATTAGGATAAAATGAGGGAGGATGATGTGGGAAAAAAACAAGTCAACTACACCTAGTCTAGCTTTTCCTTTTGCCTTAATTCTCAATAAAACAAGCAGCTTTTTAGAAAAAGGAGATATGCGCTTTGGAAGATCTGGAATAAAGAAGGCATTCTAAATATGGTTTCTAGGAGGTTTCCCAAGTGCTCCGTGACTTATTTTTAGCAAGTGTTGACTTCTAAGACATGTAGAAAGAAACTAGCATAGAGTGGAATATAGGAGATTAGGTAATAAGACAAAAAATAACTTAATCAATGTCTAAGGTAGGTAACTATGGGTTGATTATTCTAACACCTCCCCTTAAACCTAAATTTATGAGTAAATATCAGAAAACTATAGGGCCTAGCAACAAGTCTTAGTCACCTTTTACATACTGCTTGTCTATACAACCAAGGAAAGAGGCAAAAACCTAGTGGGAAAATCCTCCCTTAAACATGGACAGGAAAACAAAATTTGGAGATCTTGTCATTAATCATGCTTCACAGCATGATCAGAAATACCCAGCAGTGATTTGAGATTGATGAATGTCTTCTAAAAAAAAAACTTTGGTGAAGATGTTTGCTACTTGTTCTGAAGATGCACAAAAGAGTAGATGAATGGTGCCATCATGCACAAGCTGTCTGATGTAGTGCATGTGGATCTCAATGTGCTTGCTTCACTATCTATGAACTGGATCATTGCAGATTTGAATGGTGCTCTAATTATCACAGTATATAACAGTTGAAAACTCTGATTTGAAGCCACATTCTCCAAGTATTCCCTCCAACCACAAACATTGAGTTGTTGCATTTACAACTCATCTATACTCTGCTTCTGTAGATGAGAATGCTATGGCACTATGATTCTTGCTTGACAAGATGATTGGTCCTTCTACAAGCATGAACACATATCCTGATGTTGACTTTTTATCTATGTTGTCACCTTACCAATCACTGTCAGTAAACCCAATCAAATCAAGATCAGATTTTGCTTTGTAGAAGATCCCATGAGTTCTTGTTCCTTGAACAAAGTTTAGGATCCTTTTGGCTGCCCTCCAGTGGATCTCATGAGGCTGATACATGTATATTGAAGCTACACTAACTGCATAATATAGATCAGGTCGAGTGTGTGTAAGATAAAGCAAACACCCAATCAACTGCCTATACAGTGTATTATTTACCATAGGAGAAGAACCTGCTTCTTCAAGGTTAACTCATGAAAGGAAGGGAGTCTTGCTTAGATTGAAATATTTAATGTTGAACTTGTTCAAAAAATATAAGGCGTACTTGGACTGATGTACTTTTATTCCATGTTGGGATTGAGCAATTTCGAGACCCAAAAATTGGCTCAACAATCCCAAATCTGTCATAGAAAATGCATGGTTCATTGCATCCTTCAAGGAGGAAATCTCTTTCTTTGAACTTCCTGTAATCAGAAGGTCATCCACATAGAAGACAATAATCATCAAATAACCATGAATCAGCTTCAAATAGACATTAGGATCATACTTGCATCGAACAAAACTCAATGACAGTAGAAATCCATCAATCTTGGCATACCAAGCCCTGGGGGCTTTCTTGAGCCCATACAATGATTTCTTTAACCTGCACACTAAAGATGGATTAGAACCAAAACCTTCAAGTTGATGAATGTAAATATATTCAATGATATCTCCATTTAGGAAAGCACACTTCACATCCATGTGATGTACCTCCCACTGCTTCGAAGCTGCAATGGCTAAAGCTATCCTTATGGAGTCCATATTTGCCACTGGTGCAAAGGTTTCATTGTAGTCAATACCATGTACTTGTGAGTATCCCTTAGCTACCAATCTTGCCTTATATTTCAAAGTTGAACCATCAAAATAAAACTTATTCTTGGAAACCCACTTGCATTGAACTAGCTTCCTCCCTGGGGGAAGATCAACCAGTTCCCAAGTGTTGTTCTTCTGGAGCGAGCTGAATTATTACTTCATGGATGTTTTCCATATTGGATCATGTGCTACATCTTCATATGTATATGGATCTGATTCAACCATCAGATATCACTTCTCAGCAAATAAAGGATCTTTCATACAAAGGGCACTCTCAAACTGAGATCTACTCCTCCTAGTGTCACTAGGATTTCCAGCTAGTTCCCCAGCTGCATGAATGGTATTTGCTTCCCATTTTGGTCTTGCAGGACTATCGGGATATGCAATCAAATCATAATTATCATACATATCAGAATCAGCAAACTCATCAGTCTCTCCACTTACAATCAATGGATCTAGTGGTGAAGAAGACTCTCCAACTTCAACTACTACTAAAGGCTCTTCTTGGAACTGAACACTTATTTCAATGAAAGATTTGTTAGTGCTCAATTTGATCAGCTTGTACCCTTTTGAATCTTCAGAATACCCAAAAAATAGGCACTCTTGTCTTTGGGGCTGCAAATCCTTTCTCTTTTCAGTTGGAATTATAGCACAAGCCTTTGAGCCAAAAATCCTGAAACGGGTCACATCTGGATTTTTCCCACTCCAAGCTTCGAAAGGAGTCATACCATCAAGATTATTATGAGGCACCCTATTTTGGATTTAAGATGCACATTTTATATCCTCTGCCCAAAACTTTGGTGGCAAAGTCTTAGCCTCCATCATGCAGGTTGCCATCTCCTTCAGTGACCTGTTCTTTCTCTCAGCAACACCATTTTTCTGTGGTGTGTAAGGGATCGAATGCTACATATGAATACCTACATATTTACAATACTGAATGAACTCGGACTTGACATACTCACCACCATTTTCATATCTGAGGATCTTGAGTTTCCTCCCAGACTGGTTTACAACCAAGGCTTTAAAGACTTTGAAGAGGTCAAAAACTTCAGACTTAAGCTTTAGGAAGTAAACCCAACAATACCTGGAAACGTCATCTATGAAGGGCAGTGCATATTTGGCTTGACTCATGGACATAGGAGGAAATGGACCGGCAATTTCACTGTGGATCAACTCAAGAGGTGTAGAGGTTCTCTCATGACTAGCTCTCTCAAATTTTTGCTCTGGGTGTTTTCCTAGGATACAACCTTGACAAACTCCCTTGGAAAACTTGATCTTTGGTAACCCTATGACCATATCTTTTTCACTCAAATCAAAAAGATAATTGTAGTTAAGATGGCCAAATATTTCATGCCAAATATTTCTTTCCTCATTATCATGAATCAGAAGAGCAGAGGGGTTTGAGTAGGGTAGAAAATGGGAAAACATGTATACCTTCGAAGTGTGATCAACAACACCTTTTTCTATGATTCGAAATCTCAGTGATTTCAACATCATCAGGGGAGAAGATGACCTCCTTCGGAGACCCAATGTGAGTCATCTCAAACACTGACAAGAGATTAGAAGAAAGACCTGGAACATACAACACATTATTGAACTTACCATGGTCAAGATCAATCCTTCCTTTCCCCAAACTGTCAGTGAGAGAGTCATCTCCCAAAACTATTGGTGGACCTTTCGACATGTCAAGAGAGGAGAATGCCTCTTTTGTCGAAGCCATATGTCTAGAAGCTCTAGAGTATATGATGAAGCTAGGTGAGCTTGATGTGCCAGCAACCAAGGCATGTACTCTCTCTCTGTCCTCTGAATTTGATCCTCCTTCCCTCTTCTTTGAGCAATCAGGAAGGGAGATGTTATTCTTCTCCAGGAGTTGGGTCAACATGTCAATTTGCTTCTTCATACAAGAGCTCTCAGAATGATATCCCTTACTGCAGTATGCGCACTTGCTCATTTCTCCTTTGCTCTTCTTCTTTTGGAAGTTCTTCTTGGAACCTTGGGGATCCTCTTGAGACTTGTTCTTGTCTCTCTTTTGCTCAAGTGGATTTTTAGCTTTTTTCTTGCTCTTTAAATCCAACCTTGAATCTCCAGCAATCAAATCTTGGTCTTTGGAAGGTTTGATGGTGCCCATCATCACCAACTCATCTTGTTCCTGTGTGAGGGATTCCATGAACTCTGCAAGCTTAGGAATCTTCTAGGCTCGAGCTATCAACTTGGTGGCATGGAAGGTCGAAAAAAACACTGAATAGTTAGGGCCAAGCTTCGAGAGTATGTCCAAAGCTAGTTGCTCTTCCTTCTTTTTGATCCCACACTATTTTAGCTACAAAACAAGAGCTTTAAACTTGGAAAAATAGAGTTGCAAGGATTCGAAGCTATTGGGACTCAAGGAGATCAGCTCATTCTCGATTTGATGTCCTCTCATCTCATCTATCTTACCAAAAATCTCTACAAGATTCTCCCACACTTCATTTGGTGATTTCAATCCATCAAGATGGAAGAGGAGGTCTCTTGAAACGCTTAGACACAAAAGAACATAGACCTCATCCCTCCTGTTGTGCCATTTGATTTTTTCTGTAGCTGCATTGGGCTCTGCCTCAATTGCCATAGTCACCCTGTAGAGACATTTCACTCCCAAAAATATCTCCATCTCATATTTCCACTCAAATAAATTGAATGGAGTCAAGATGATCTTCTGAGATTGGTCCATAGCTCAAAAACTATGCCCTTCAGTCAGCAGAGTATGGTCCCAGTCAAGATGTTGAACCTTCAATAGCAATATGGAAGGAGATAAATCAATCTACAAAGGCTCTAATACCATGTGGAAACTGAACCCAAGAGATAGAACAATTACATTTACAAAATTTCTAATCAAACATGCAAAATTAACATCAAAGGAGACTGAAATTGGAGCATAACACTAATCTATATTGAATAAGTGTAAAATAGCCAAACTTGTGAAGTAATAGGCTGCTGCAATATATAATTACATGAGAGATTCAAATGCATAATGATTCCATTCGAAAAGGTCAAAAAGTAGGCTTACTAAATCGAGTCAGATCCCCCATAGGTGCATAAAGCAGTTTCCAAATCTACCAAGATGCTCACGAATTGGCTAAGTCAAGTAGGAAATCTAATGAGGGATGGAAATACAACTCATACATTCTTTTATTAGGAGAAAAGGAGGAGGATTATGTGGGCAAAAAACAAGTCAACTACACCTGGTCTAGCCTTTCCTTTTGCCTTAATCTCAATAAAACAAGTAGCTTTTCATAAAAAACAAATATGCGCTTTGGAGGATCTGGAATAAAGTAGACATGCTAAATATGGTTTCCAGGAATTTTCCCAAGCGCTCCATGACTCAGGTTTAGCAAGTGTTGACTTTTAAGACATGTAGAAGGCAACTAGCATAGGGTGGAATCTAGGAGACTAGGTAATAAGACAAAAATGATTTAACTAATGTCTAAGGTAGGTAACTATGGGTTGATTATTATAACACTACAACCCATTTACTCAATCTATTTTTACCTCTAGAAGAATGCAAGAACCTTTTTCTTTATCCCACGTTTCCATTACTAAAATGTTAAACCTGCTTGATCCCCAACTTTGAAAATTAGAAGAGGATTCAATGCATTGATTCAATATTTTATCTCCTGAGTGATAGAGCCAATGATACTTCAATGGAGCCCTAAATTGGTGGGAAACCAGGAACTCAAGTTTCCCATGCAGAGGTTCATTTTTCCAGAAGATTTCCAACGCTTTGTTACTATGATTTGTTTGGTATTGGGTTATGATGATGACTCTATTGTGGATGAATTGATAATTAGCTTGATTGAGAAAATCATTTTTGTAGTGAAAAACCAAGTAATAAGGTGTTATTCTGGGTTTTCCATGTCGAATGCTATCCATGGAAAACTTTGTGATTTTATCTCTTTCAAAAGTTTCATATATCAATCATATTTTATCTACTTGATTATGTACTTTCAATACCCTCAATTTAAGCCTTTATTTAAAGATAATTATAATTGAGGGTAATACATTGGTTGTAACTGAACAAACTAAAATCATGATCCCTTATTCTCAACGTTTTATGACCTTCATGGATACCATTTTTCTATACGTCCATAAAATTATTCACAAGTTTATCGAGAAAGGATGCCACAAGAGTTCTGAGCCATGTTATATGCAAGAGATGGGTGCAAAGTAGGATACCAGTTCTTATATCTCAATTGCACTGTACTAATGATTTATGGTTTTGAAGGGATACCTTACAAGTTACCAGTTTATATATTTCCAAGAATATTTGTTCTAGAATATGCTAGAAAAATAATCGGCATTGATGAATTGCAGTTCTCATCAAAAAAGAAGAGAGCTAATTATTCTCTCATGAAATTATGTCTTTTGTGATTAAGAACAAGCAAGATTTGGACATTGTGGATCAATTCATTAAATCATTGGGTTTAGAAATGGAAGAAGGTTTTCCATATGATCCACAGAAGCTTATCTAACATTTGAGAGTTTCACTTAATTCCTCATAATATATAACAATGGAGAAAGAAATTATCAAAGAAATAAAAATTGAAGCATAAGAAAATAATTCCCAAATGGCTACTAATTCTAAGGAGGATATCAACAGTTATACAGATACAAATATTGAGAAAGTTCTATTAAACAAATAAAATGGAAAAGGAAAGAAAAAAACTGAGGAAGTGTTGAGGCTGAATGAAAACAAAAATCCCAAAACAGTGGAATACTTTGTAGGCAGGGGCGATGATAAGGAGGCGGAGGATGGCATATCCTACAAACTAATAGAAAAAAAAGTTCATGTGGTATAAGAAAAAACAAAAGAAAATTTACAAGATCATTTATTAGAAGTTATTGGTCCATTTTCTTCCAAAATAAAAGTTGTGGCAGAAAAAAAGTTCAGATATGGAATTTTCTTTTCTGGTGAATATTTCTGCCAACCCTTTGGAAAATGAGATATTACTAACTAAAGAGATAGGCCCTAGGTTTATTAAAACCACGGATAAGTCAAATAAATAATTGAGTGTGATGTTCATGCATACAAATAAATCCAAGGAGGTCGAGTTGTGCAAGAAGCCCGAATTGAAGCAGACTATGGTTCAAGTTGATTTGGACCAAAAAAATGAAGTTGATATAATTTGATTACATAAATATACATGAGAAATGGTTTCTCATCGACTGTTATAAAAAAACATTAAATGTTAAAAAAACAGAAGAACCTATCATGAAGCTTGAAAAACAATTTAAGAATGAAAAGTGGGTAAATAAAGTTACATCTTTGAAGGATAAAAATATCGAGTCCAAGCTAATTTATGTCTTAGTAGGAAGATATAAATAAAATTTAACAACAATTATCTTAAATAAGGAAGTTGAGATTAAGGCTTTAAGAAAACAACTAAAACTACCAAATGTTGAGCCAGCTCAAACTCCAGAGATAATTTTTCTATCCAAGAAGATGGAACAAATTAATCATGAAAATATATCTTTAAATAAAATACTATCCCAATTAGGAATTCATCTGCAAGCATTGCAAAACGAAAAATCAAAGATAATGGAGGAGTGCACCTCTAAAATTGAAGAGTTGCAAAATGATGTTGTTCAACAAGCACAAATTGATTTCATTTTACTGGATTTTCCAAAAGATCTGGCTAATGATTCAAGCAACATTGAAGAAAATGTAGATTAATTATATGAGAAAATAAGTTGATACAAATTTAGGGTGATTGAACCAAATCAAAGTATCCAGATTTTGGAAATGGTCAAGACATTTCAAGATTATAAATACATTCCATTGTAAAGAAATATTAAGGAAAAAGATAATCAGATTGCATCTTTAGAACACATTTCACATAAAAGAGAAACCGAGTTACAATCTCAGATAAAAGAGAAGGACATGTTGAGTGAAGAATTGAAAAAGGTAAAAGAGGAAAATTATTCCAAATGTTATTTAACATTAGGGAAAAGGGAATTAATGAGACAGAGTCAATTGTTGATGCATAATTACTTTCCCTATTTTGAAGTGTTACATCTATCAAAATGTCTAATGAAATGTATTGATATAGAGATTATGAAGCACCAAAAATATATAAAAGAAAAAAAGGAATATATAAACAAAGTTATTTCATATCTCGAATCATTGTTTGATAATGGTTTAGAATCCTTACAAATACATGACATAATAGAACTGATTATACAAGGAGAAAATATATACATGATAAAATACCTTCTAACGTCAGCACATGAAAAAATTATCTTTGGGAGATCACGAGCAAAATATTTCAGAGAAAAAATAAACCCTCTTCTTCAAATAGGCCTTCCATCCCCATGGACCAAGGATGGTATTTTATTATATTTTCAAGTTTACATGGATACATTCGAAACTAAGAAAAAGGAGGTTCTAGATATAGTCCAATACTTCCCATCGAATGGATGGAAATATCATTAAAGAAAAATTATGTTCTAATTTTGATTTGTTAATTTCTCTAAAACAATTATATGTGCAGGAAGAGTGTTTGAGTTTTGAGATATATATTGAAATAAAAATTTTCCTCAGTAAAATATGGGTATTCAATTATCCTAGAGTATAGGATTATAATAAAAATTTTCAACTCATATTACGCCAACAGTACATCATTACTATACTGGATCCCACATCATAAACCCTACCACAACTAAACAAGGAACCAACTCAAAGAAAAAGAGAACAAAGAAGTGATGGACTAATGTGTTATTTTACCATCAAAGAACAACACTTCCATGGAATAGGGTCATATTTTTTGATAAATTAAGTCTCAATAAATTGTTTCTCTCATTTCCATTTTTAGGTCCGATTGTTGAGTTGGTCAGATATGCCTACAATTTATCTTCACTACAACAAATTTCACTTTTATGGGGGGTTTTTTCTGCCTCCAAAAGTCACTTTTAGGGGAAATTTTGGATTTGGAGATGGTATTTAGAAAACTTCATCCGATAGCATCGGTGCTAAAAGTTTTGAATTTTATGGGTGCTTATGAAAGATATCAAAACTACCCCTAAAAGTGACTTTTGCGGGTGGTTATAAACCACCCCCCCCAAAACAATTGACTTTTAGAGGCGTTTCTAAACCCCCCTTGTAGACACATATGGGGATGATTCCTAACCCCTCATAAAATTATTTATTACAAACCTTTGGGGGGATTTATAAACCCCCCTCATAGGTACCTACAATGGCAGTTCTAAAACCCCCTTAAAACTCCATATTACAAACCTTTGGGGGCACTTCTAACAAAACCTCCCCTAATCGAATTGACACTAAAAGTTTCGAATTTTAATGGATGTCCTAAAAGAGATCAAAATTGATGCTAAAAGTGACTTCTAAGGGCGGTTCTAAACCTCCCTTATAGACACTTACAGAGGTGTGGTTCAAACCCCCCCTCATCGACACCTATGGGTGTGGTTCAACCCCCCCATAAAATTCCATCTTAAACCTTTGGTAGCGGTTATGAACCCTCTCATATAAACCTATTGGGGGGGTTGAACCCCCCTCATTGTAATACGAAGGGAATTTTGAACCCACCTCTTAACGACATATGGAGGCGGTGTAGAACCCCCCTCGTAGAAACATACAAGGACAGTTTGACCCCCCCCCCCCCCC
>LPNX010753036.1:1323366-1338278 GCA_001517045.1 Pseudotsuga menziesii
GCATGTGCTCATCCATTGAGCTAGCACCCTTTAAGAAGTGGGGAGATAAGAAATATTAACACACAAATTGCATCATTTATAATTATAAGAACATCCATTAATATCTAAATACAACCATTCTTAAAATATAATTTTTATTTCCAAAGACGATCATGCTTAAAATCCAATTTCTATTTCCAAAGACAACCATGCTTAAAATCCAATTTATTTTTCGAAAGAATGTTGTTTCATATGTATCTCTGTTAAAAATTTATGCAAAGGTTGGTAGGTGGGATGAGTTATTTGGATTGAGGTCAATAATAGTTTCCATACAATTATTGGGGATAATATCACACCTAAATCATTCTTATCATAAAAAATCAAAAGCCTTGTTTATACATCTAAGAGAATAAAGCTACGATGGAATAGGTTAATAGGAAACTCTGATTTCAACTGGTCAAATAGAAATCTTATTCAATTTCCATGAGAGGGAAACTACTTTGACATCAGTTCTCATGCATAAGAAAAGTAATATTTTGATTGATTTAATAAATTTTGTTTTACCTTTAAAACGGTTTAATAACATTTATTTATAGCCTTAGCATGAGCTTATAAGTCAAGTATTTTTTTTATACTTACAGGAACACAATTGAAAAATGGACACATGGATACATGGGGCTTAGTATGAATCTCATAATTTTGTTGAGAAGAAAACAGTTGGCCACAAAACTATATGACAAGTGCATGCTTGAAATCTAAGTTATTCTCCCATGTTGTGCTTCCATAAATTCATATTCCAGTGTTTCCATAGAAAGTGTGGACAGGTGTTTCCCTATAACTAAAACATTGAGAATGAATATTTCACATGTCCTTTACACAAGACTAAAAAAGAAAATTATATTCATATTTTAATATTCTTTCTCATGTTCCCTTGACTCATTTTTCTATTTAAATCAAGATATGTGAAATCCCAAATGCTTGTAACCTTGATTTTTTTCATGACACCATATGATTTGTGCTAAATGTACAATTTTGTAAACTTATTTCTTCAATATCTATAACTTGAGAATGTTGCACCCTACAATCAATAAATTACTCATTCATAGCCAATTGAGTTAAATGGTTGGATCCAACAATAAAAATCCTTTAATTACTTACATCTCTCAGTAAAATATAGTTAGAATGTTCTAATATTCTGAGCTTGGATTCATACTTTTGTAATTGCATCATTGAATTCCAATTCCTATGAAGTCTTACTGTTGATGTATTTGTAACTCTGGAATGTATTCACTTGTATATTTTATGTATTGTACCCCGATGTTTATTTCAGGAAGTATCTGTAATGTAATTGAGTCATGGCATGCCCCAATGTTCTTGTAGGGAGATTCAATAATGTAAACAAGTCATGTAAAGTCATTGAGGTTAACCCTCCATTGTAAGTCAAGGCAATAGTCCCCACAATTGTGTCAAGGTTAACCCTCCTTGTTAATCGAAGGGCAAAGTCCCCATAGTTGTGGGGCACTAGGGTTATTAGACTCTCCTAGAGATGTCGACTCTAGTGAGTAATTATTAAGTGGGGCCGACATGTTGAAGTGGACATTAAGTGAACGAAAGAATATAAATAGAGAGTGAGACTCTCTATTTATCATACACACACTCACTCATTGGGGCGCATGAGTGAGAGAGGTGAAGCTCTCTCAAGTGTGAGAGAGAGAGAACAAGCTGTGGAGATCATCTTTTCTGTTTTCGAGTTTTACTGCTACTATTGGTGCTCATTCTATCTCTGAGGAAGTTGCGGGGTTTTATCCTTTATGGTTTCCCTGAGAAAAATTCTTTGTGTCTCTTGTGTTTATTGCTTTGCATGTTATTCTCTCAGATAAGATCCTAAGATCATATTGCTTGAATGATAAAAATATAACACGGTGTCAAAGCTAACCTGAGAAGAAGACATTGTGCAGCTGCAGAAGCTAGGGACTCTTACTTTTTGGTTCTCTCTCCGCAATCCATCAGCAAAAGTATGCTAGGCTGAGTCTCCATTGAAGGGCGCATCTTTCTGTCAAAGCAGAATTTGATTTCGAGCATTTTCAGTTTTTGGTATGGGAAATTAGGGCTTCTTACAAAAGAATAATTTTTGAGTGAGCCTAAAATAGGATTTCTCTCCACATCAAAATCTAATTTTAGAGACCTGGTTCGAGATTTTTGGTTGGGTACAACTCCGGGAAAGTCAAACCCTAGTTTGACCCGAGGCCGAAAAAACCCTAAAATACTAAACCTTATACGTTTTGGTCCATTTGTTATATATTGGGATTGGAGATGGCTCAGGATTTGAAACTTTCACAGGCTGAAGATAAAATCCTGATTTACTATGTGTCCAAAGTGCAGCCTCATATTCCCTATATTATAGTATATATAATCCCTCCAAGTTAGGGTTCCAACCTCTTCCAGGATTCATCCCTAAACAGGACACCTAGGGAGAATTGCTATATCTCGGGCTACAAAGATCCAAATTAAATTTACGAAGATGTTCCAGAAAGGGAATAGACTTCAATTTTTTTGGTCCAAGTTTCAGACATAGAAGATGAAACAGTGACACGTGGAATTCCGTACAACTTCGCTATGTTGAACAATCCTGAAACAGGTCACCTTGGGAAAATGATCATAAGTACCAATTGGTGAAACCAATTCTGATGAAACCTATGGTGTTGAACCAGGAACAGGACATTCTACCTCAATGTGAAGCTTTAGACATAGAGGAGCTGTAAGTTCATATATACTATAGGAACAGTAGTAGGAATTTCTGCAGAAGAAATCGGTAAACTAGGGCTTCCTATTCCGGGAGCTTCCCTCCACTGTTTTAAGAAAAGGAGTACATTGGATAGCTCACCTTGAAGAGTAATATATTTCTATCCAATAATATCTGAAATATTCCAAGTTTTTAAAATTAGGGTTTCTCTGACAAACCCTAGATCAGTCAGCTCTGGAACTAGGATGAACACCTAAAATCGGTAAGATCTAATCTTTTGATATTTTAATTTGAGGTTCTCATTTCAAAGTGATCTATCACATCAACTTGATGATAAGCTTGTTGAAGTTGAAAAATTCCAAGCATGGAAGTATATGATCTCTCTGAAGAAAATGAATTAGAGAGGATCCAGTGCCAGAGGGGGATGAGGCTAAAATCCTTACACAAGAAGAACTTAGTCAAGAAGAACATTGTTGATTCAATCTCGGATCACCTTATACCAGAAGTGTCTTCGCTAAAGAAACCGAAAGAAATGTTTGATTCCTTGACCAAGCTATTTGAAGGGAAGAACATAAATCGGAACATGACTTTGAGAAAATAGTTAAATAATATGAAGATCCAGAATGCAGAGACCATACAGTCATACTTTACAAGGGTCTTTCAAATCAAAGAACAACTTGTAGCAGTAGAAGAAGAAGTGGAGAATGCAGAAGCGATGATAGCCACTTTGAATGGCATCCCAGGATCATGGGATTCATTCATGTGAGAAATGTGTGCTAGAAGGAAGTGATTACTTTTAGCAGACTCTGGGAAGAAGAAGAAGCTCGACTCATAATAAGAGAAGAGAAGATGGGAGCAACTGAAGATCAAGCTCTCACCATACAAAGAAGATCCCTCAAGCAATGAGGAATATGAAGAACTCAACTCTTGAAGAACCTCTTTGGATGAGAAATGATGCTATTATGAATGAAGAAGATGATGAATCTGAAGGATCAAGAAGGAGTCTACCCATGAAACAAATAAAGATAAGTATTCAATTGACATTTCATTATATTGTTTTGTTATGCATTTGTTTATATTCAGTTGATGTATTATGCATAATAGAATGTTTGCATTAATGATAGCATACTACTAATATGAATGTGATGGGTTAGTAGCTCATAGTGCTATAAAACTCTCCATTGCTACTTATCTAGAATGAAACATCTTAGCTGACATATTGGATTAGTGCACAATCTCAATGCTGTCCTGGTAGAGATGGAAGGCATCTAGAAAAGTTTCTGTGAGATATGGATGAATGTTGTATTGGCTAAAATAGTTACATGATCATATATTTATGCATAAGAATTTGCCATTATGAATATCCCTTCTTTGCTTATAGGTGATTTTACGCGATCTTTCCTAAAATCACCTACAAGCAGAGAAGGATGAGACTTGTTCTGAAGAACAAGTGACGACATTTCAAGATGAAGAATAATATGACGAATGTAGCGACATCATTGATGCAGAACCTTCCATCTATGAAGAAGTAACCAAGAAGAAAGGGAAGACCAGTTAAAGAAGAATGATGTCTAGGATGCAACATCAATACGTGAAGGGAAGTTCGTAGTTCTATCTTATAGTAGATAGAAACATCGTGGGATACCAGGAAAGATTTGTAGAATGAGGCTTCTCACGAAAAAGAAGGCATCGACTACAAAGAGACATTTGCAGCCAGTGGGAGTTGAGACACATGATAGGAAGAATCATGTGTACAAATGAAAGAAGGCCTGGTGTGAGCTCAGAAGACACCCATGTTATAACACATCCATGATGAGCTTGATGAATATATTAACCTTTGCTACAAGGTTGAAGATGAAAACCTATAGAGGATGACAAGCTCACAGATGGGTGCGACAAGAACTTTTGAAAAAATTCAAGATAGAGGATCTTGGTATCCAGTGATCCTAGATGGATACATAGAATATTAGTAGCAGAGGAAGCTACTTGTCACTCCGGTACAGAATGTTTCAGTGCATAGAGTATGAAAGACAGAGGGAGTATGATGCTCTGGTTCAGAGGGAGTGACCGCAGAAGATCCCAAGGTTCGACCTGGTATGATAGGATGGATATCTTACTGATGACTCTATGGATGGCTTACTTAGGGGATGATGCACTACATTCTAGGCATGGAGGTGTGGAAAAGGTAAGTATATAGTAAAGATCCTGAATAGGTTCAGGATGATGGACTACATGACCACACCTATGGCATTAAACCTGAAGCTATTGAGTGTTGCTTCATCAGAGTCGGTTGATGCCACGATGTATCATCAGATGATTTGTTACTTGATGTACCTGACGAATACGATACCATATACTTGCTTTGCTGAGAACACCTTGAGCTAGTTTCTGACATATCCAATACATGTTCACTTGATTGCTGCAAAGCATGTTCTAAGGTACCTAAAGGGTACAGTTGAGTATGGGCTCAAGTATGATACGAATCAGAAGATTAACCTGGAGGGTTATGTGGATTCATATTGGGTAGACAGTGCCATTGATAGGAAGAGAAATTCAAGGTGCTACTTCAATATGAGATCAGGTGTGATCTCTTAGTTTGACAGGATGGAGTCTTGCATGGCGCTGAGTACAACCAAGGCAAAATATGTTGCCACTTGCTATTTGGGAGGTAGTATGTTTCTTTTGAAAATTACTATTTGATTTGATTTATCTGAATTGCATTTTGGTATGATGCAGAGAGGAGCAGTGAAGCTCTGGTTTGTGATCCAGATCCAGATCTCTCGAAAGAGGGAGTTCTAGCATAGCTGGTGAGACAAGTTGTCTAAGCATAAATCCTGGTGAAGCTCATAGGTTGTTCAGACGTAAACGGTCATGTAGGTTGTCCTCAGATGTAATCGGTCCTAGCGAAGCTCGCAGGTTATCCTTGGACGTAATCAACCCTGATGTGATTCTATGCTAGAAATGGCCAAAGTGAAATTTGAGTACTTCAGGGAGAATCTTGGTGTTCTCCAGATCGAGATTCCTTCCAAAGGGAAGTGATGATTTCGTGAGCCATTCTAACATGGTGAGAGGATTGGTTCCTTCCATGGTCAGATATAAGTGTTGTGCCTTTCTGACATGGTGAGAGGATTGGTTCCTTCCATGGTCAGATGTAAGAGTTATGACATGGTGAGAGGAGTGATTCCTTCCATTGTCAAATGTATGTGATGATCCCACATCCAGCATGAAAAAGGGTTGGCTCTGTGAAGACACATCTAGTATGAAACAGGACTAGCTCTTTGTAGATCCCACATCTAGCATGAAAAAGGGTTGCCTATGTGAAGACACATATAGTATGAAAAAGGACTAGCTCTGTGTAGATCCCACATCCAGCATGAAAAAGGGATGGCTCTGTGAAGACACATCTAGTATGAAAAAGGACTAGCTCTGTGTAGATCCCACATCCAGCATGAAAAAAGGTTGGCTCTGTGAAGACACATCTACTATGAAAAAGGACTAAATCTGTGTAGATTCCACATCCAGCATGAAAAAGGGCTAGCTCTATGAAGACACATCTAGTATGAAAAAGGACTAGTTCTGTGTAGATCCCACATCTAGTATGAAAAAGTACTAGCTCTGTGATGACACATTCAGTATGAAAAAGGACTGGCTCTGTGTAGATCCCACATCTAGTATGAAAAAGGACTAGCTCTGTGATGACACATCTAGTATAAAAAAGGACTAGCTCTGTGTAGATGCCACGTCTAATATGAAAATGGACTAGCTCTGTGATGATACATCCAGTATGAAAAAGGATTGGCTCTGTAGATGTGCACCCAACATGAAAATGGGCTGGCTCTGTCGATGAAGACTACATGGAGGCTAGGCCTACAACCAGCATGAAAAAGGGCTGGCTCTGTAGAACTTCCTGTGACGAGAAGAATGAAGAGATAGAACCATTTGATTGAGATGGTGGAAGCAATGATGATAATGATGATCCAGATCCAGTGATGATCCAAACTTGATGATGATCTAGTGATGCTCCAGATTAAGTGATGATCCAGACTTTATGAAGATGACTTGATGATGATACAGATGATACAGAGAAGAAGACTTGTGCTAATAAATTGTGGCGAGAGAATACCTTCCTAGTTAAGAGGGAGTGTTGATGTATTTATAACTTTGAAATATATTCACTTGTATATTTTATGTATTGTACCCCGATGTTTATTTCGAGAAGTATCTATAATGTAATCGAGTCGTTTCATGCCCCGATGTTCCTATCGGGAGATTCAATAATGTAAACAAGTCATCTAAAGTCATTGAGGTTAACCCTCCATTGTAAGTCGAGGCAATAGTCCCCACAATTGTGTCAAGGTTAACCCTCCTTGTTAATCAGAGGGAAAAGTCCCCACAGTTGTGGGGCACTAGGGTTATTAGACTCTCCTAGAGATGTTAGCTCTAGTAAGTAATTGTTAAGTAGGGCCGATATGTGGAAGTGGAAATTAAGTGAACAAAAGAATATAAATAGAGAGTGAGTCTCTCTATTTATCATACACACACTCACTCATTAGGGTGCATGAGTGAGAGAGGAGAAGCTCTCTCAAGTGTGAGAGAGAGAACAAGTTGTGGAGATCATCTTTTCTGTTTTCGGGTTTTACTGCTGCCATTGGTGCTCATTCTATCTCTGAGGAAGTTGCGAGGTTTTCTCCTTTATGGTTTCCCCAAGTAAAATTATTTGTGTCTCTTGTCTCTTGTGTTTATTGATGTGCATGTTATTCTCTCAGATAAGATCCTAATATCATATTGCTTGAATGATAAAAATCTAACATTTACAAGTTTAGAAACGAACTTTAATTTAGTGATGTATCAAGGACCACATACACTATCTAAGTATATTATGTTTACAAATCACCAATCACCCCTTCTTTATGTTTTTTATTAGACTCATGAACTACTCCATTTGTTGTTGCAAATGAAAAATATGGTGTAATCATAGTGGTTGGGCCAATGTGGTCAATTATTTCCTTTCCAACAAGAAGTTACTCTTCCACATATAACACTTTTTAGTATCCCCTCTCTATGTAGACATCCCTCATTTTCTTCTCCATAATTTACCCTAACCCCGCCCCCTAGTACCCCACACACCACTATATTCAATGATGTATCAAGGACCACATACACTATCTAAGTAGCCCATCATTATGTTTACAAATCACTAATCACCCCTTCATTATGTTTTTTTATTAGACTCATGAACTTCTCTATTTGTTGTTGCAAATGGAAAATATGGTGTAATCCTAGTGGATGGGCCAATGTGTTCAATTATTTCCTATCCAACAAGAAGACACTCTTCCACATCTAACACTTCTTAGTATCCTCTCTTTTTGTAGCAAGCCCTCATTTTATTCTCCATAATTTCCCCTAACCCCACCCCATCCTCCCTTTCCAGACCCCTAGTACCCCACACACCACTATCTTCTTTGATAAGTGTATGTCAACTAGTACATCACCCTCCTTTGACAATTGATGAATTTCCTTCCCCTTTTCTCATCCCTCGATATAACATCAACCAAATATGTTCTTATATTTATGTCTCTTTCGAATATTTCTCTTATTGCTACTCCCTTTAAGATACCACCTATGCCACTTGAACTTAAATTTTCTAATTGGTTTAAGTACAAACACAAGAATCTCAAAATTAATTTTACAACCCCCACACCTTAATCTATCTTCAAAAATATTATCATGGCCTCCTTTTTTCATTTTGGTAATTAGAGAGAATAAATCCAACCAAGGAAATAAGCAAGCCAAAACTCTATAATAGATAAACCATTGACAAATAATGGGCTTTCACTATGCCTTTCTTGAACTATTGACCTAACAACATAATTTAAATAAGTGGGCTAAAATGGAAGATACTCTTAGAAAGTTGTGTCTTCTCTTTATTATATCTTTGTTTGTCATTACTTAAGAGTTGGTGTATATAGTGAGCTTCACTGAAATGATTCTACCAAGATAGTGTTGAAGGCTTCATAGATGCCATTCTACCAATAATATTTGGTTGTAATTTTAATCACAAAAGAAACATTAAACACAATAATTTCGAAAGTGTTTTTAAATTATCAAACAGTGTACATTGCACATGAGAAAAACATTAAAAAAAAAAACTGTAGAAAAATCAACGATGGCATTAGTGAGTACATTCAGTGCAAAAACTTTTGATGGAAACCATACTTTGCAAATCTGTTTAATTTTTATTCAACGTGCTCCATGTTTTATTTGACTATTATTTTGTCTTATTCATCGATGAGGATTAGTAGTGAACCCATTTCCAGTCAAGCAAAATGCAAAAGAATCAAGTATATAAATATTTATTGCAAAAATTCAAAAATAGCTAATTATCTGCAACATGATAGAACATGTCATAATTCTATACGTAAAATCAAATGTGAAATACCAATGTGGTCACATCGGAAACTTTTTCTTATTTTGGGAAAAATGGAGTAATGTATACAATGGTGAAATCTTAGGAGCTATACAGACCTTTATTGATCAACAGGCGCAATATTTTCTATGGTGATGCTCAACGCATACCTGGGTCATTAAATCATACATGAAACAATGACAGTATTTTGTACACAAAACCATTATAGTAAAATCAAAGTCAGTCTAAAGCTACCTGACCAAATTAAGGAGGTAATTGTATGTCTAATAACTAGACAAAATGACCAAGCTACCCAAGTGCAAAACCATAGACCTCGAAAGAAGATTCTCTCCAATAAAAAAAATGGAAAAAATATTCTTTGAAAAGGGAAGATGTCCTTAGTTCTAAAACTTTTGATTTCCCTTCAACATAATATTGGATAGACTGGTCATTTTTAATGACTTACAATACACCAAACAAATTTGAATTTGCATCTATAGACCGGTCAGCTATTGATATCCCTATTGATGTCTTGAAGAACACAATTTAAACAAGACAATTTGGATTTTATCTGCACACACACACTCACTTTCCAACCAATTACAAAAAATATTATTTGTTCATAAAATTCTTGTATGTCCGAAAGATAATCACCCTTCTAAATCACTAACTCGAATTCGAAAAAAACTTTCAGAAAATATACATGCTTAATTTGATGGTTTATTCATTGTTGAAATGATGGTGTAATATTCACATAGAGTCATGGATGGCATCACTTTGTCATTATTATTATGGTGTATTAATTATTTATACGATTTGGATTAAAGGGAAACCTAGTCAAACACTCATTTATTATATTACTAGCTTGTTAAGATTGAACTAGTCATTCTACAGGTTCATAATTCTTGTGGGGACAAAACCCTACCTCTTAGGTCATGTATAAATAGTAATTAAATACACACAAAAGACTCATTTTCAACATCATATTAAGTTATTTTTTATCTTATACAAGTTACTCATTCTTTCATTCTACACGAACCGTATCTAGCATTGGACCCTATTCTGTGGTGTGATTTATTGTTTAAGGACTTTCTCTAAAGTGTTCTTGGGTGATTTCTTTCTAAATGTATACTTGTTGGTTTCTTTTGTTGTGCACTAGTTTAGATTTATCTTTTTCCATAGTGCTAGATTATTATTTTTTTGTGCATACATAGTGTTTTGTTGGTTAGTTCCATTCAATCCTTTCATTATTACGGAACTCAACATGCTATTAAAGCTAGTATGCACCTCCCTTACTCTATTCAACACTTCCTTCTTGATTTTTTAGGGAATAATCCCTCTTTTAAAAGACAATAGCATTTGTGAGGTTTCCTTAGGATTTTTATATTGTATAAACCCTCTTATAGGGTCAATGCACTCCTTTATTTTTATAGCTGAAGTATATTGCAGATCTTTTGGAAGAGGGTGATATATTGTGTTTTTCATGGAAAAAATTAATTTTATGGTGAATTTTATGGAAGATGTTTTTTTATAATGTTTGTTTGAAAAGAACTTATTGTATCGTTTTTTAAGGAGTATGGAGTTGCATTCAATGGTTGGAGTAAAGAACCTTATTTAAGCATTCTAATAGCCAATTTTATGCACTTATTCGGAGATCTTGTGCAGGGGATTGATGTGCATTAACACTACTGTTGATTTATTTCAGGTATTTTTTAGCAGTAAATTTGAGACTCTTAGCACTAATGATGATATATTTCTAGGATATTTCAACAACAAATTTGAGACTTTCAGCTAGTGGCATCAACATTGCTTTGTGATTATGGAACTAAGGTTTCAGACTATCTTATTTGCTTATTTTTAGCATGTGATCTGAAACTATTTGTTGGTGGCATCATGGAGTTTATGTAACTATGAAACCAAATATTTTGATCACCTTTCTTTACAATTGATCAAAATATTATTGGCTAGAGGCATTACCCTAAGGGTTGCAAATATAGGATTTTTGGATTCTTTCTCTTTGTTTAGTCCTAGGAGGGTTTAATTCAAGCATTTGATCTAAAAACATTCATGGTGGTAGAACTTCTTAGATCATCATTTTATTTCTATACATTTTTTGGGTTTCATCAATGTATTTGAGTCTATTGGTTTGTGGCATCACCTTATTAGAAAACCAGAGTTTCAAACCATCTTTATTCTAGGGTTTAAAACCCTTTTTTTGTTCAATTTTTTCCTTGGGTCCTTTTAGAGAATTATTTGAAGAATTTAAGAAGGCTTCCTTTATGTTTTTCTTCCACCTGATGGACCCTCTTTATGGTGCACATATAATTGTGCATCTTGCATACTAGGCCTTACTAGTTTCAAGATGTGATTATATCATTTTGACCTTACCACATTAGGAGATGTTCATTATGTCCCATGAGTTGGTGGATTTAGAGTGGATGTTTTTGTTTATTGTGATACAAAACATGCTTCTTTACTATTTGATTTGGTTCAAAGTGGCATTCATAGGCCTATGACCACTTGATTTCTAAGGGAAGATAAGTGCATTCTCAAATTTGAAAATTTTTAACTCACAGGTTCACAGGTATAGAACTTTATGTGTTCTTTGATATAAAATGCAAAAAAAACAAATCCATCTCACAATGAGGTTCCTTGGATCTTCATCCATCCCTATAAACTTTATCCCTATTATCACATAAAATTGCACAAGCAAAATCACATGATATAGTATATGCAACCCAACCCTTGTCATGATTATCTCATCATGATTGATGACCGTCTTTGTGTGGACTAGTGCATTTTTAGTCATAAAGGATGTCTTTGTGTGGACTAGTTCTATTTTAGTCACATGGGATGTCCCCGATGTCCCTCGAAGATGTATACTATAATCTGATTTCAAATATATGATATGTTACAAGGAAAAACAAAATGTAAAAATTACCTCTTTGGTTGTTTGTAGACATCTAAGAGTGTGGATAATTATCAAGAAAATGACTTTTGGTGGTTAAGATCAATGCTTAGAATTTATTTTAGCAACAAATAAAATGAAATAAATGGAAAAGAAGTGTTCCTTGAGTGAAATAAAATTCAAAACAAGTGCATCTAACTACCATAACAAAAGAAACAATTGAATCACTGAAAGGGATACGTGGATGTTAAATGATTTAATGTTCAAGGCATAATGAAAACATGATTCTATGGTTTAAATTCCATGTTGAAAGAACACCCAACCCTGTAATTCTCGTGAAAATTCTATATGCAAGTGTGATGTGATAAATGAACACCCTTGGTGATTTGTAGTGGGTGAGAAACACTTGAATAGTGGTAGCCTATAGATCTGTCACTATGCATATCAATAAACATAAGTCCACTTAATGCTAACTAGTCAGGAGACGTCCTATTGCCACCATAAAACAATTCACAAAATTACAATGTATATAATACGAGAAAATGATATTTTTTCCATAGGTCAAATGATGATTATTTCATGCACTAATCCTTCACTTTACTAAAAAAATTTAAAAAGTAATTTACTTATCTAAAAATTGCAAAAAAAAGAGTAAATTGCATTTGTGAAGAGCAACATGAATATGAGTTTAGAAATCTATGAAAAAATGCAGTTCACCCTTACATAAGTTTTTTTGTTAGTAATTAGGGCCCTTTCCTATTACTTTTTAAACCAAAACCGAATACATACATACTTCTGACTCCCAAAACATGGAATCGGGAAATGGTATTGTAGCCAAAAAGGAAATCAAACAAAATTGACCAAACAGAGTGTCTTAAGAGTGTGAGTGCTACCCAGCCTCTAAACAATGGCAGCCTCACTCTTCTAAAAGCCTAGAATAGGAAAGTAAACATAAACAAGTAGAGGACCCAGTCAAAAGAGAGCAAGAGTAGAGACTATGCCTTCCTAGCAGATTCTACCTCATCCTCGTTTGCATTGCGAGCTCCCTCATTATTGTTTCCCTTGGATCCTCGCTGAAACAGAGGCTCTACCAATTGCAACAAGTTCTTCATATGGACTAATCCCTTCTCCACATCCTCTTTGAAAGTGCTAACATTGATCCTAACGAGAATCGCAAATATCTCTCTTTTATTCATGGAGCAAGAGAGGATGAATTTTAGCCTCCAATAATTGGACATGGTCACGTCGCAACCAAAACTAAGACTAAAATCCCCAAAAATATCATTCTCCATCACCATAATGGACTTGTGAATGTGATTTGGTGTTTCATGGTTGAATGGAGCCTCCCAATCCACCTCCCCGCCTCCCTCCCCATGTGCTGCAATGCTCATCACTGAACCGAGAAACTTGGTGGAGCGGCTTCGCTTGTGAGAGTTTTTGTGCTTCCTAGATCAACCTTGCTTGAGTCTTCCTGGAAACGATTTTTCGAGATCGACACGATAATTATTTTCCTGAACAAGTGATATAATTATGAGTTCCATTCTCTCCCTCTATTTTTCACTCAAATAGTTGCTTGTCCTCCATTCTAGTACCCCTTGATGATTGCACCAGGTACGTAGTGACATGGAAAGTGGATGGTGCAAGGTCCTCAGCGGTACAAAACCCACCGTGCTTGAGTTTCCAGGCGAATCCATGGCATAACATGAGATATCCTCGATGTGATATCCTCCTCTCTTCTTATCACTATATAGTCACTTGCACCTGTCTTAAGCATGAGTGAGAGTGCGCAAAGGGAAGACAACTTCCCCCGTACACTCCTTCCCACTATCTTTCCTTCAGTCATCCAGCTATTTTCCACCCGCATCTGGGATACCATGGTCTTGAGTAGATATTTGGAGCCTTTTTCCTCTGTCTTCATGTATGAGGTAGTCACTCCAGTGGAATAATTGAAAGGTGGAGTTCACCAAGACTCCCTTGTTTGCAATGGAGTTGACCAATTTGTTGGCTTCCCTTTTAATATGGTGGAAGATGACCGCTAGATATTTCATGAGGATGGTGTGTAGAGATCTGAGTTTACTCTCCAACCGCCAATTATTGGATATATTGCTTCCAGCAAATTCGGCTTGCAATATTCTAACCATGTTGATGATGAGGAGCGAGTCCCCTTCGAGAATCCGTGGGAGCTAGTTCTGATTAATTGCCTAGTCAAATCCTAATAACAATCCTTCCAACTCGATAGCATTGTTGGTGGATATTGTTGATGTAATTGTAACTTCGGAATGTATTCACTTGTATATATTATGTATTGTACCCCAATTTTTATTCTGGGAAGTGTTTGTAATGTAATTGAGTCATGTCATGCCTTGATGTTCTAATCGGGAGGTTCTATAATGTAAACAAGTCATGTCAAGTCACTGTGGGTAACCCTCCTATTGATCAAGGGTTAAAGTCCCCACAGTTATGGGGCCCTAGGGTTACTATACTATACTAGAGAATTTGACCCTAGGTGAGTCATTGTAATTCGGGGCAATAGTCCCCACCATTGTGTTAAGGATAACCCTCCTTGTTAGTCAGAGGAGGCAACATCCCCACAAGTTGTGGGGCACTAGGGTTATTAGACACTCCTAGAGATGTTGGCTCTAGTAAGTAATTGTTAAGTGAGGCCAACATGTTGGAGTGGGTTTCAAGTGAACGAAATAATATAAATAGAGAGTGAGCCTCTCTATTTATTGTTAGTTTTTCATCACATTTAAGCTAGCATTATGATCTTAGGAGCTTTTCACTGAGAGAATAACAAGCACAGCAATAAAACACAAGCACATCACAAGAGACAAGAGACACAAAGAGTTTTCCTTGGGGAAACCATAAAGGAGAAA
>LPNX010753036.1:1342816-1380661 GCA_001517045.1 Pseudotsuga menziesii
TGAATCCCGTCATATGTTTGGAAGCCCCGCTATCTATAAGCCAATCATCATTTCCATGAGTAATGTTACCTGTGAGAGTTGATATCAGAACATATTCATCCTCACTTGAAGAATCTTCACTTTCATATATGGATCTCTTTCTCGATGGTTCATCATCCTCTGCAGCATGAGCATGATGTCTTCTTTGACCTCGTCTCCCTCTGTAACTGGAACCTCTATACTCATGTAGGTGTCCAATCCAGTTTCTTCAGAGAGATCAAATACTTCTATGCTTGGAATTTGTCAACTTCACCAAGCTTATTATCAAGCTATTGTGATAGATCATATTGAAATGAGAACCTCAAATGGAAATACAAAAGATTAGATCTTACCGATTTGAGGTGTTCGTCCTTGTCCCGGAGTTCGCTGATCTAAGGTTTGTCGCAGAAACCCTAATTTTCAAAAATTGAAAACTTTCAGATCTGTTTGGACAAACAGATAGATCTCTTCAAATGGAGCTGTCCAATGTACTCCTTTTCTGAAAACAATGGAGGGAAGCTCCCAAAACAGGAAGCCCTAACTTTCTGATTTCTTCTGCAGAAATGCATGTTACTGTTTTTGTGATATCTCCGAAATTACTAATCCTATATGTCTGAAATTTCGTACTGAGGTAACCTCACATGCCCCTGATCCAACACCTTAGGTTTCATCAAAATTGGTTTCACCATTTAGGATTTATGATCCTTTTCCCAAGGTGACCCGTTACAGGACTGTTCAGAACAACGAAGTTGTACGGAATGCCACGTGTCACTGGTTCATATCCTGAGTCTGATATTTGGATCACCGAAATTAAATTCCGTGACATTTCTAGAAAATGTTTAGAAATTCCATTTGGACCTCTGTAGCTCAAGATATTGCAGATCTCCCCAGATGTCCTGTTCAAGGATGAATTCTGGAAGAGGCTGGAACCCTAACTTGGAGAGATCATATCTCCTGGAGTACAGCGAATCTGAGTCTGATTTTTGGATACAGGATTCATCCGGATTTTATGTTCGTCCCATGAAATTTTAAACTTTTGAGACCTCTCCAATCTCAGAATATAGTGACTATATCAAAACTTAGCAGTTTTAGTATTTAGGGTTTCTCCTAGCTCAGGGTCAAACTAGGGTTTGAATTTCTTGGAGTTTCACCCAACCAAATTTCTTGATCCAGGTATCTAAACTTCAGTTTTGATGAGGAAAATAACTCTATTATGATCTCACTCAAAAATTCCTCTTCTGTAGAAAGCCCTAATTTCCACATCGAAACTGAAAATGCTTAAGATTGAATTCCGCATCGACAGAAATATGCACCCTTCAATGGGGAGTCATCTTAGCATACTTTTGCTGAAAATATGTGGAGGAAGATCCACAAAATAGGAAGACCTAGTTCTTGTAGCTGCACAATGTCTTCTTCTCAGGTTAGCTCTAATACCATGTTAGTTTTTCATCACATTTAAGCTAGCATTATGATCTTAGGATCTTTTCACTGAGAGAATAACAAGCACAGCAATAAAACACAAGCACATCACAAGAGACAAGAGACACAAAGAGTTTTCCTCAGAGAAACCATAAAGGAGAAAACCCAGCAACTTCCTCTAAGATAGAATCAACACCAAAACAGTAAGAGATCTCCCAAAACAGCAGTAGTCTTCTGTCTTCTGTCTAGTCCCAAAATTTCCTTCTCCAGTAGTGCACCACACTTGGGAGAGCAAGTGATGTATTTCACAAGTGATAAATAGGGAGACTCTCACTCTCTATTTATATTCATCCATTCACTTGAATTTCCTTTTCACATGTAGGCTCAACCTAATAATTACTACTCGAGCCTACACCTTAATTAGTGTATAATAACTCAAGTGCCCCGAAACTGTGGGGACTTACCTAATGACTTGATATGACTTGATTACATTATTAATCCTCCTGATCGGAACATCAGGGCATGACCACATGCCTCAAATACATAATAGAGACATCCCAGAATACACATCGGGTTACAATACATAAGATACATAGAAGAATACATTCCGAAGTTACATATACATCAACATTTATCACACACACACTCACTCATTGGAGTGCATGAGTGAGAGAGAAGTTGTTGGGACAAGAGAGAGACTACTGCTCTCGGGAGATCATCTTTATGTTTTTGGGTTTTAATTTTGGTGTTGATTCTATCTTTGAGGAATTTGAGGGGTTTTAT
This sequence comes from Pseudotsuga menziesii, assembly GCA_001517045.1. NCBI lineage: Eukaryota > Viridiplantae > Streptophyta > Pinopsida > Pinales > Pinaceae > Pseudotsuga > Pseudotsuga menziesii. Next base: position 1,345,037 of record LPNX010753036.1, read on the forward strand.
CCTTTATGGTTTCCTCGAGGAAACTCTTTGTGTGCATTGTCTCTTTTGTTTTATTGTTGTGCATGTTATTCTCTCGGTTAAAGATCTTAAGATCATAATGCTAGCTTGAATGATAAAAATCCAACATGGTATCAGAGCTAACCTAAGAAGAAGACACTGTGAAACTACAGAAGCTAAGGATTCTTAATTTTTGGGTCTCTCTCCACAATCCATTAGCAAAAGTATGCTAGGCTGACTCTCCATTGAAGGATGCGTCTTTCTGTCGAAGCAAAATTCGATTTCGGACATTTTCAATTTTTGGCGCGAAAAATTAGGGCTTCTCACAGAAGAAGAATTTTTGAGTGAGCCAGGAATAGTATTTCTCTACTCATAAAAATCTAATTTTATATACCTAGTTCAATATTTTTTGTTGGGTGAAACTCCGGGAAAGTCAAACCCTTGTTTGACCTCGAGCTGGAAAAACCATAAATACTAAACCTGATAAGTTTTGGTACATTTGCTATATCTAGGTATTGGAGAAGGCTCAAGAGATGAAACTTTCACAGGCCGAAGATAAAACCATGATTTACACTATATCCAAAATTCAGCCTCAGATTAGCTATATTCTAGGAGATATGATCCCTCCAAGTTAGGGTTCCAACCTCTTCCAAGATTCATCCCTAAACAGGACATGTGGGGAAAATTGCTATATCTTGGGCTACAAAGGTCCAAATAAAATCTCCAAAAATGTTCAAAAAAGGGAATGGGATTTAATTTATGTGGTCTAAGTTTTAGACCCATAATATGAAACAGTGACACACTGCAGTCCGTACAACTTCACTGTTCTAAACAGTCCTGTAACAAGTCACTTTGGGAAAATGATCATAAGCCCCAATTGGTAAAACCAATTCTGATGAAACCTATGATGTTGAAACAGGGATAGGTGAGGATACCTTAGTGATAATTTTTAGACATAGAGGAAGAGTAATTTATGAGATACCATAGAAATAGTATCAGGAGTTTTTGTAGAAGAAATTGGTAAACTAGGGCTTCCTGTTCTGGGAGCTTCCCTCCATTGTGTTCAGAAAAGGAGTACATTTGACAACTCAACTTGAAGAGGCATATATTTCTATACAATCAGATCTAAAAGATTCCAAGTTTTGAAAATTAGGGTTTCTCTGACAAACCCTAGATCAGCTAGCTCCAAATCCAGGACGGACACCTCAAATCGGTAAGATCTAATCCTTTGCTATTTTCATTTGAGGTTCTCATTTCAAAGTGATATATCACATTAGTTTGTTGATAAGGTTGGTGAAGTTGACAACTTCCAAGCATGGAATTATATGATCTATCTGAAGAAAATGAATTGGACACCTACATGAGTAGAGAGGTTCCATTTCCAAAGAGAGATGAGGCTAAAAGCCTTACACCAGAAAAACTTGGTCAAGGCCAAGAAGATCATTGCTGATTCAGTCACGGATCAACTTGTACCACAAGTGTCTTCCCTAAAGACACCACAAGAGATGTTTTATTCCTTGACCAAGCTATTTGAAGGGAAGAACATAAATCAGAATATGACCTTAAGAAACCAGTTGAAGAATGTGAAGATCCAAAATGCAGAGACCATACAATCATACTTCACAAGGGTCTCTCAAATCAAAGAACCACTTGTAGCAGTAGAAGAAGAAGTGGAGAATGAAGAAGTGATGATAGCCACCTTTAATGGCCTCCCAGGATAATGAGATTCATTCATGTGAGGAATGTGTGCCAGAATGAAGTGATTAGTTTTAGCAGACTCTAGGAAGAGCACACACAAGAAGAAGAAGCTCGATTCATAATAAGAAAAGAGAAGATGGGAGAAACTAAAGATCAAGCTCTCACCATCCAAAGAATATCCCTCAAGTGATGAGGAATATGAAGGACTCAACTCTTGAAGAAACTCTTATTCATATTAGCAATTGGATAAGAAACGATGCTATTATAAATGAAGAATATGCTGAAGCTGAAGGCTCAAGAAGGACTCTACCCACGAAACAAATAAAGATAAGTATTCAATTGTCATTTCATGATATTGTTTTCCTATGCATTTGTTTATATTCAGTTGATGTATTATGCATGATAGAATGTTTGCATATATGCATGTGATGGGTAAGTAGCTCATGGTGCTATACAACTCTCCATTGCTACTTATCTAGAATGAAACCTCTTTGCTGACATATTGGATTAGTGCACAATCTCAATTTTGTCTTCGTAGAGATGGAAGACATCTAGAAATGTTTCCGTGAGATATGGATGAATGTTGTATAGGCTAAAGTAGTTGCATGATCATATATTTATGCATAAGAATTTGCCAGTATGAATATTCCTTATGAAATGTTTCTAACCATACAAATGCATTTGACTTGTAGGAAAGATCGCATACATAATCACCTACAAGCAAAGAAGGATGAGACTTGTTCTGAAGAACAAGTAACGATAGTTCAAGATGAAGAATAAATGATGAATGTAGTGACATCATTGATGCATAACCTTCCAGCCATGAAGAAGTAACCAAGAAGAAAGGGAAGACCAGTTCAAGAAGAATGATGTCTAGGATATAGTATCGATACGTGAAGGGAAGTTCATAGTTCCATCATGCAGTAGATGGAAACATCGTGGGATACAAAGAAAGATTCATAGCACAAGGCTTCTCATGAAAAGAAGGCATAGACTATGAAGAGACATTTGCAGCCAGTGGGAGTTGAAACACGTACATGATGATCTTGATGAAGATATTAACCTTTGCTACAAGGTTGAAGATGAAAGTCTATACACTAGATAGATACATAGAATATTAGTAGCATAGGAATCTACTTGTCTTTGGTACAAAATGTTTCAGTACGGAAGACGAAGGGAGTATGATGCTCTGCTTCAGAGGGGTGACTACAGAATATCTTGAGATTCGACATGGTACAACAAGATGGACATATTATTGATGACTCTAGGATTTACTGAGAGTAAAGAGGATTCCAACCTTTGCTTCAAGGTTGAAAGAGGAAGACCAATGATGCTCCTGTTATATGTCGATGAATTGTTCCTGACAGAAAAGAGGAACTCATTAAATTTGCAAGAAGAATACCTACTGCCGATTTCTAGATAAAGGACTTGGGGATGATGCACTACGTTCTAGGCATGGAGGTGTGGACAAGGGAAGTATGCAGTAGAGATCCTGAAGAGGTTCAAGATGATTAACTGCAAGGCCATGACGACACCTATGGCATCGAACCTAAAGCTATTGAGTGTGGGTTCATCAAAGTCGATTGATGCCACAATGTATCATCAGATGATTTATTCCTTGATGTACCTGACGAATACGAGACCAAATATTTTCTTTGTTGTGAACACATTGAGACATGTTCACCTGATGGTTGCATAGCATGCAGTGAGGTACCTAAAGGGTACAGTTGAGTATGGGCTCAAGTATGAGGCGAATCAGAAGATTAACTTGAAGGGTTATGTGGATTCGTATTGGGCAGGAAGTGCCATTGATAGGAAGAGCACTTCGAGGTGCTACTTTAGTATGAGATCAGGTGTGATCTCTTGGTTTAACAGGATGGAGTCTTGCATGGCATTGAGTACAGCCGAGGAAAAATATGTTGCCACTTGCGATTTGGGAGGTAGTATGTTTCTTTTGAAAACTACTATTTGATTTGATTGATCTGACTTGCATTTTTGTATGATGCAGAGAGGAGCAGTGAAGCTCCAATTTGTGATCCAGATCAAGATCTCTCGAAAGAGGGAGTTCTAGCATAGCTGGTGAGGCAGGTTGTCTGAGCATAAATCCTGGCAAATCTCGTAGGTTTCTCAGACATAAACGGTCATGTAGGTTGTCCTCGAATGTTATCGGTCCTGGTGAACCTCGTAGGTTATCCTTGGACGTAATCAGCCTATATGTGATTCTATGCTAGAAATGGCCAGAGTGAAGTTTGAGTACTTGAGGGAGAAGCTTAGTTTTCTCCAGATCGAGGTTCCTTCCAAAGGGAAGTGATGATTTCATGAGCCCTTTTGACATGGTGAGAGGATTGGTTCCTTCCATGGTCAAATATAAGTTCTGTTCCTTTCTAACATGGTGAGAGGATTGGTTCCTTCTATGGTCAGATGTAAGTGTTGTGCCCTTTCGACATGGTCAGAGGATTGGTTCTTTCCATGGTCGAATGTAAGAGCTATGACATGGTGAGAGGATTGGTTCCTTCCATTGTCAGATGTATGTGATGATCCCACATCCAGCATGAAAAAGGGCTGGCTCTGTGAAGACACATCTAGTATGAAAAAGGACTAGCTCTGTGTAGATCCCACATCTAGTATGAAAAAGGACTAGCTCCATGAAGACTCACCCAGTATGAAAAAGGACTGGCTCTGTGTAGATCCCACATCTAGTATGAAAAAGGACTAGCTCTGTGAAGACTCATCTAGTATGAAAAAGGACTGGCTCTATGTAGATCCCACATCTAGTATGAAAAAGGACTAGCTCTATGAAGACTCATCCAGTATGAAAAAGGACTAGCTCTGTGTAGATGCCACATCTAGTATGAAAAAGGACTAGCTCTGTAGATGTGCATCCAACATGAAAAAGGGATGGCTCTGTCGATGAAGACCTACATGGAGGCTAGGCCTACAACTAGCATGAAAAAGGGTTAGCTCTGTAGAACTTCCTGTGACAAGAAGAATCATGAGATAGCACCAGTGATGATGATCCAGCAGTGATGATCCAGATCCAGTGATGATGATCTCTATATCTAGTGATGATCTAGATCCAATGATGATGATCCAGCAGTGATGATCCAGATCCAATGATGATGATCTAGATCGAGTGATGTTCCAGATCCAGTGATGTTGATCCAGCACAGATAATCCAGATCCAATGATGATGATCCAAATCGAGTGATGATCCAGATCCAGATGAAGATGACTCAAATATAAATATGATCTGAAGATGAATATGAATTGAAGATGACAAGAATTTGATGATGATCCAAATGATACAGAGAAGAATACTTGTGCTGATAAATTATGTCGAGAGAATTCCTTCCTAGTTAAGAGGGAGTGTTAATGTAATTGTAACTTCAGAATGTATTCACTTGTATATCTTATGTATTGTACCCCGATGTTTATTCCAGGAAGTGTTCGTAATATAATTGAGTCATGGCATGCCCCGATGTTTCGATCGAGAGGTTCTATAATGTAAACAAGTCATGTCAAGTCATTGTGGGTAACCCTCCTATTGATCAAGGGTTAAATTCCCCACAGTTGTGGGGCCCTAGGGTTATTAGACTATCCTAGAGAAGTTGACCCTAGGTGAGTCATTGTAAGTCGGGGCAATAGTCCCCACCGTTGTGTTAAGGATAACCCTCCTTGTTGGTCAGAGGAGGCAAAGTCCCCACAAGTTGTGGGGTAGTAGGCTTATTAGACACTCCTAGAGATGTCGACTCTAGTAATTAATTGTTAAGTGAGGCTGACATGTTGGAGTGGGTTTCAAGTGAATGCAAGAATATAAATAGAGAGTGAGCCTCTCTATTTATCACACACACACTCACTCATTGGGGTGCATGAGTGAGAGAGAAGTTACTGGGACAAGAGAGAGACTACTGCTATCAGGATATCATCTTTATGTTTTTGGGTTTTGCTTTTGGTGCTGATTCTATCTCTAAGGAAGTTACGAGGTTTTCTCCTTTATGGTTTCCTTGAGGAAAATATTTTTGTTCATTGTCTCTTGTGTTTTATTGCTGTTCATGTTATTCTCTCAATTAAATATCCTAAGATCATAATGCTAGCTTGAATGATAAAAATCTAACAGATATTCCTATAAATCCCCAGTAGAATCCCTGTATTTTCCATTCTTTGTCTCGTATAGCTCAATCGAATCTTGCAGGACCCGGACTACCTTTGGAGGCACCATCAAAGTTCAGTTTATAGGTACCTAGGGGTGGATAGGCCCACTGAATGGGAAATGTTACACTAATCGTATTCTTAATGGCATGCCCAACGTAATCTGGGATAGTTTTGATGTTCCAATCCTGAAGAATTCACAATTCATTGTTGTTAGTGGTAATATCCTTGTCATTCTACATAGTTAACTTCAGTGTTTCAAGTTTATGATTTTTTAGAGTCTCCCAATCTTCCTCCTTCGTTCTGATCTGGTTATTGAAAATTTATTTATTCCTTTCAATCTATATTTCCCAAATGGTGAATTCTGGAAATAGTTCCCAGATTCCATTGACCAGCTGATTGTTATAAGGTTGGTGAGGCCATTGAGCTATAGAGAGGTCAGGACACCCCTTTATTCTGGCACTTTTTCTAAATATCATTTCCCCTTCATTCTAGATTTTATCCGCAAAGTTTCATTCATCTATAATGTGGTTTATAGTATCTCCACTTTTTTTGCAAAGACAACACCAATCTGGTCCTATGCATCCTCTCTTTTGACGATTGTCACCAGTTAGTATGCTCCTACGAAGGAGAAGCCATAGGAAAGTAGAAATATTAGGCCATAGGTTTGATTTCCATATCTTTTTCCATCTTTTGTCTTGATTGTCCACAATGGTGTTCATGAGAGTAGAAACTGCTTCTTTCAAGTTGAAGGTTTCAGATTGTGAGAAGCCCCATCTTATTTTGTCATTTTTACAGCTTATCCTTATTTGGCGAGTTTGGAGATCCTCCCAAAAATCATGATGGTATTCAATGGAACCGATGCTCTTCCACCATTCTAGGCATTTCCATTTCCTAAAATGATCCTCTGGATTTGCGTCTCTCCTAAAATCACTGACTTTGCAGAGATGACTAAGTTGCAATTGTTCTTTTAGTATGAGAAAATTGTGGTCATCATTGAGGGGGCTTAGTTGGTTCCATGAGTCTTGGAATAAATATGCTTCCTTACCGTCCCTTATCTACCAGAAACTTAGATTATGTATTATATTGCAATTGGCATGAGCTGAGTTCCATATCTATAAGCATTTGACATTGTTGTCGAAGATGATGAGATTATGCTTGGTGCAGGTGGGAGCATATCTTGCTTTACAAAGAATCACCCATGGCTCAGAGTTGTGAGTAATCCAACACCACCATATATTTACATTGCCAATGTGGTTGCTAATGGTGGGATCTCTGAGTCCAAGACCTCCATTAAATTTTTGCGGGAAGAGGGTATAACATTCAACCAATGACCATTTCTTATGATCGTTCGATCCCCCAAAAGAAAGGTGTGTTTCCAAGATCGAATATTTTTTTGAATCGATTTAGGAGCAACCAATATGGATAACATGTAGATTGGAATATCTTGTAAGACAAATTTGACCAGGATCAAGCAGTTAGGGAGATTAAGAGAATGAAAAGTGCAGGAGGATATTTTTTGTTTCATTCGATCTAGAAGATCTTTCCAGGATACATTTCTAATCAAAGATTTAGTAAGGGGTGCACCTAGATATTTGGAATGTATATTTCCATCAGAGAACTCAAAGGATGTGAAGGACATTAGGTTTCATGGTCTGATAGGTATTGAAGAAGTAAATCTAGGATTTTTCTTTGTTGATGTCAATACCACTAGTCGCAAGGAAGGTATGGAGACAGTTCCTGATGGATTTTGCTTCCTGAACTGAGGCATTACCTAGAAGCATGGTGTCATCAGCAAATTTCTGGTGAGATTGGGGCTCCAAGCCGACATGAGCAGTTAAGACTTTGAGATCATTGTTAAGAATATTAGCTTTAAGAAGGTGCCCCAGACTTTCCATCATAAGGATGAAAAGAGACGGGGAGAGGGGGTTTCCCGTCCTGATACCCCTAGAGGGTTGGAAAGTATGTGAGGGCATGCCATTGACAAGGATGGAGAAAATGGAGATTGAGGTTAGGGTGAAGATCCATTTTACCCAGTGTTGGTAGAAGCCAAAAGGAAAAAGAATGTTTTCATGAACATCCAATTGAGTTTGTCAAAAGATTTGGAGAGATCAAGTTTAATGAGCATCCAAGGTTTTTTCGTAGTTTTGAGAGAATGAATGATTTCATGTGATAGAATGAATGATTTCATGTGATAGAATGATGTCATCCAAGATTTGAATACCCTCCACATAACCATATTTCTCTTTGGAGACAAGACCGGAAAGAAGGGGCTTAAGCCTATTACCTATAATTTTGGTAATAATTTTGAAAATAACATTACAGAGAGAAAGGAGTTGAAATTTACCCAGAGAATCTTCTCCATTTTATTTATGGATAAGGGAGAGGAAAGTTGAGTTGAAGGATTTTGGGATTTTCCCATTTTTTCTCAAATCCTCCACGATATCCAGGACCTCATCTTTGATGGTGTGCCAACAAGCATGGAAGAAGTTGGTATTGAAACCATCCAGACCTCATGCTTTGTCATTTTTTAATTTCTTAACTACTTCCTCTAGATTTGTCATCTCAATGGGTCGTAGAAGGATATGATTTTTCTCTAGTGTCACCAGGGTGCCGATATTCTCAAGGATTGTATCTAGCTCAGTGTTTCTTTCCACTGCAGGTTCCTTCATTAAGAGATTGAAGTGATTTGTGAGCATATTCTTGATGTCCTCATGATTTTCCACAATGATTCCATTGTCTTCTTTTAGACACACAATTCTATTGGATTGCATGTGCTGAATAGTTTATTTGTGGAAGAAGGATGAGTTCCTTTCCCCCTCTTTGAGCTATAGGTTTCTTGATTTTGATTTCCATAAAATATCTTCTTGTTTTTCTCTGTTGTCTAGTGCTTCCTGTAAGTTTCTTTCTTCTATATTAATGGAATTCATGTATCCCTCATGCTTGATTATTCTTTTAAGATCCACTAGTTTATTTTCATGATGTGATTTGTCTATGTGAATGTTGCCAAAATGTTCTTTATTCCATAATTTAACTTCCTCTTTGATGTATTTTAATTTTTGTTGAAACTTGTACATAGCAATATGCGTTGGAGGATGGAAATCATTCCACCATTGTTGAATGAGGGGCTAGAAATCAGTGTGAGAAAGATGGAATTTTTTCGAATTGGAAGGGCCTTCTCAAATTGTCTCCTATTCTGCACCAGTGAAGACCTATGGGACAATGATACGAACCTACTGCAAGGAGGACATGAGCTGCTATATCTGCCCCTCATGTAAGAATAGACTCTGAAATAAGGAAGAGATCCAGTCTAGAGGCAATATGTCGATCCCCTGGGTGCTTGTTAGTATAGGTATACATACAGTTGGTCATACTGATGTCTACTAGATCCAAGTCATTGATTAGGTTTTGAAAATCAACATTAGAGGAACTAAGGGTGAAAATTCCTCCCTTTTTCTCCTATAGGTTGTGAATGAGATTAAAATCTCCTCCAAGTATCCAGTGTTTCTGCCCCACCAAGTGGTTCATCTTTTGTAAGAATTTGAGAAAGGATTGTTTAGGTTCCAACATAAAGGGCCAATACACGTTGGTGATTATGCCTCTGAAGATGGTTCCTAGAATGTGAAATTCAGCTAAGATGGTGAATCTAATGGCCAAGAAGTTGGAGAGACTGATTTTTAGGGGGTTCCATATAATTCCCAAACCTCCAGCAACACCTGAAGCATCAATTGCAATCAAGTCGCTATTTTTCCATATTTTAGTGGCCATGGATTTGAATTTATCTGCAGATCACTTGGTCTCCTGTATAAATACAAATGTGGTTTTTTCCACCATAATTTTCCTAAGTTAGTAATATTCTCTTGTGTGGTGCACAGCAACCCCTTATGTTCCAGGATATGAGCTTCATTGGGTAGGTTTGCAAGGTATGGAGAAATCTTCCTCAATAGTCGGGAACTTCCCAAAGTGACCAATTTTCCCCTATATCCTTGATGTGTTGCAGATTTCTTCATCATCCTCATCTTTCATTCCCTATTTTTTTTATGACTCCATGGATCTTGGTCCCCGAATTGTCAATGCCTATTCCTAGCATTTTGGATTTTTTGGTTTTAATGATGGATTCCTTGAGTAAAACCACTTGTTGAGATGGAATAACCCATTTTTCTGAGTCATGGGTTCCCCTCTCCAAAATCTCTCATTATTCTCCATTATCATGGGTTCCCCTCTCCCCCTAGCAGAGATACAAAATTAATAATTCTAAATAAATTTTCCAACTCACCCTTACAGAATTGGTTTGGTGTCTCACATCATAAAAATCAAGTCAGTCTAGAGTCATACTATCACATTATCAGTGGTGTTCAAATTTCTGCAACCACTAACTATTGTCGATTTCCACAAACCTATATGTGGGTTTTCTCCCATGTTTATTAGGTATCACATTATCAGTGGTGTTAAAATTGCAAAACCAATGACTTTCTCATATCGACCCATAATACGTTTTTACAGGTACAATAAGTTTAGATATTTGACTTACAGTGTAGATCAAGCATATTAAATAACTCATCAAGACACTTTTACATATGTAATATTATGCTAATTCTTTTTAAAATGGTTTTAAGAGAAATAATACAAATTACGAAGCATTTATCAAAACTTTGCTTCTAACATGATATATGCTTAAAGTTATTTCTATGCAAACTCTACAATCTTAAAGCAGTGGGTTCATTACTTCATCAAAACTCTATGATAGAGTGCAACACATATTACAATGTTTTTTAACCTATTTATAGATCTCAACGTTATTTATAATTGAGATATATGCTTTAGTGACGAAATTTTCTATTTTGGTAGTCATGTTATAATTCTATAGTTGACATGTGTATTGACTTGTTACAACTCTTAGTAATTCATTTCAAATAAAACCAGTTATTTGCAAAGTGCAAGCGATTTGGAGTTGGTTTGGGTTGTCGAGTAAACATGTGCAAGAGAAGCTTTTATTATCCTTGTGCAGACATGCTTTCTATCCAACTGCGTTGTCATATGTGGGAAGGGTTCAAACTATTGGTTTCTTTTTATAACCACAGTCATGTATATGACTGTTATATGACTTCTACAAATAGGATTCCACGTGACAACAAATGGAAACCAACATGCTACATTATGTAAGGACATCTAAGCTACCTTATTCTATATGTTTTTTTTGCGTATCATTCCTACTAGGTTTAAATCATTTGAATAGTTGTAGGATCATAGATATGTTATATAACTAATATTGTATAGAACCTTGTAACGCGATGCAAAATTTGATAAGGTTGATTCGAAATGACAATCATTCAACAGACTCATCATATCATTTTCCCATAGAAGAGATGACCATATATTTTACTCTTTGAACGTAAAAGAATTTGGCTTTATGAATATTGTGGCAATGGGAAACCAATATGGGAGAATAAGAGTGGAAAAAATCAAGTATATTTGTACTAGAATTCATTATCCTCCCAGATCGTTCAAACTTTAAATACCTTTATAACATTTAGATCATTGAAGTTCAAATTTTAGACTGCAACTGAATGCTAAAGACCAAGGCTCAGAAGGGGCATGTTAATTTGTGGCCAAGTTTGTAAAAACACTTTCATATGGTCTTAAGATGGTTTAGCTAAGTTTCCAAGAAACTTGGGTATGGGGACAGGGGCATCTGCAGGGATGGGGACACCACAAAGAGCATGGTACTTGGGTATGTACGGGGTATATATATATATATATATATATATATATAATGCATATGAAATTTAATCATCTTTATCAATGTACATATATATTCATGTGCATCAATATCAATCCGAACCATTGTACACAAATATGCAAAGTTTCTCATGTATATAGCACGAGTGCATACAACTAAAAACACATCAAGTGCAATCCATGTATGACCCAAAATACATACATAAAGGGGCTAAATTGCCTATATAGAGACCAAAAAACTTCATGCTACAACAAATAATTACATATCAAAATCATTTCCTATATTGGGATCATATTCATCAATTACACCCTGTTCCCCCTCTTTTAGGATCCATCCCTTTCCTCTACCTTACATCTCAAATTTGGTCCTCCAAGGACATTAGTCAACACCCTATAGTTTTGATGAAACTTCCTTGTTAAGTGTTAAAATAAAGTAAAAAACTCTTCCCATACTTAATAATTGATTGTGTTTGAGTGTAGGGTACATTTTTGTTAAGCTCATAAATGAGGAGTTCAATAATAAGCACCACCAACATCAAGGTACATAGATAGGTTGATGTGCTTGATTAAATTCCAATTCTATACCCTCATACATGATATAAATCCAATGGAAATATTGCAATTCTAAAATCCTAAAAACTTTTAAGTTTGTTGAATTCATAATGGGATCTACAATTCTACTTTTTCATATGAAGTATAATGACGTTGAAACCACTCTCAAACATATTGAAACAATTTATGGTAATGTTAAAAATTTAAGTAAAAGGATAGAGAATGAAATACAAGTAAAATGTCACTTTTATTTTAAGAATTTAATATTACTCACTTTAATGTCACTTGTACAAAACTCGTTCGAATCGTACAAACTATTCCCTAGGCATCCCAAAAACAGGGGTACCTTGTATAAAAATAGTACCTGGGCATACATGGCCATCCACAAAACAACGGTACTCCATTCCCTCTCCAATCAACGTCCCTTGAATTCATGAGAAATGTATCAGGTACTTCAACTAGGTAACCAAGTTTGGGGTACAACAGGGTGTGGTAGGGTACATGGGTATGGGGTACCTGGTACGTGGGTAGAATTATATGGTATAGGTATGCATACCCTAACCATGGGTATAGGTACCCATGCTACTTAGAGTAATGCTAACACCTGTATTTTTTAATTTCCCTTTTTTAAATTTTTACTAAAATGCCCAATTTTCCAATTTTTCACAATTTTTGCTCTTGACTAGTCTTAGTCTCTTGGTCTCAAAATTGGCCCAATTGCTCCCAAATATTCACAGAAGGTGTATGAATGATATAATAACTTAATTATTATGTTCAAGTATGTATTATGGCCCTCCATTCACTTCTAAAAGTTTGTACTAAATTCTGAACAAGATAGTTTATTTTATTAGCAATTTTGGAGCTCAAATCCCCCTGGGTAATTGCCTGAATGGCCTCCCAAATGTACAGAAACCCACTCAAATTATAAAATTGAGGAAGGAAATTTGCAGAGGAAATAAATAGGGACTCATATTCTTAACCAATCTAACTCCCATGGTTATTATCACTTCCTTCAATCAGATATATAAAAACTAGTTTTAACCCTTGGGGAAATGAGATGCAAGTTAATCCAATGGTTATGGAATTCGACCCAATGGCCACAAAATCTTGGTTAATGAATATTAAACCTAAAATATGCTTCAGTTACATTCAATTCATGCATTAATAATAAATATTTTACACCTCCATTCAAATATACCAATATTATAAGAGTTTTCAACAAAGAAGTGGGAAATGGCACTGTTTATTTATTACTGATTAATAGTACATAAAATATCTTGGAATTTATACCTGATAAATTTCTTAATATAGAGAGTATATTATTTACATCAGAATACAAAATTATGGATCAATAGGATCTCCCTCAAAAAGATAAATGGCTCACCAAGTGTGCCTCACTCCACCGAGCTGAAATATGGTGAAAGAATGTGAGATGGGAGGGGAAATGAGCTGAATCCTGAAGTGTCGATGAGATTCTGTAGCTGAAAATGTATATTATAACTCCATTTAAGCTCCTTGAAATACCTTATTGGCCTCTCCAATCACCAATTAGGATGGGAATCTTTCACCCTCGAAATTGGCTCAAGCATGAACTAGTCACTCACTAGCTCTCTCTCTTCACAACAACAAATTTCACAACTGATAAAAAATGTCCTTCTCATGGTTGTTCCCTATATTTTATAAAAAATAATGGTCTCCTCAGCTTCCAAATACATCCATAAACCAAATACAATTCGAATTGGTGTGGCTTCTCATGCTATGCCATGTGGCCTCTCTCTTCACCTTCCATCTTCTCCCAAATTCAGTAGGAACCCATTGGGATTCTCCAAATCACATGAGAGCTATATTGTATTCTCTATTTCGACCTGATATGTCATAGTTATCATATTTCATCCTTCATATCTGACTTGTTTCATAACTGTCATAGAATCTCCATCATTGGTGTCATAGATGCCATAAGTGTAAGGGGAATCTAGCCAAGTGTCCATGAAACTCCCCATTTGGCTCTTCCTTGCTCATGTAAGTTACACTTAATCCAAAATTATAACTATGAAGTATATGGACAAGTATATTTACCCTATAATCCATCCAAAACATTATGATTTTCATATATTTGAGATTGCAAGAGGTGGATGCCATTTAACATAGGAATTCTAGCTTGAATGGGCCCCATAGTCTCCATATGTCTCCATTTTTCCTAGACATTTCATTATTCACTTGAATTCATTTAATTGACCTTATTAAATAAATATTTTATTCCTTATAATTTCTAAACATCATTTATTAGCTCCCTTATTAACTTCCCAATGTTTCCACCCAACCTAGGGAACTAGTAGGATTGATGGAATTTTCCCACTACGCAATTATTTTAAAATGGGGACATCACAGTCCTCCCCCACCCAATATTGCTTGTCCTCAAGCAATTTCAGATTTGGATCCTTAAAAACATTCTCCTCTTCCCATGTGGCATATTCACTCGGTAGATCCTTCCATTGCACCAAGTATTCTTTGATTGTCCTGCTCCTCAATCTTCTCTCCCTTGTCTTCAAAACCTTTTCCGAAATAAGTGTGAGCTGTCCTTCATCATCCAAAGGAGGGATTGTGTCTGCAATGATAATTTTCTGACCAATATATTTCTTGAGACAAGAAACATGAAATACATTATGAATTTTACTCCCTTCCGTAAGTTCCAACTCATATGCTACTTCTCCAATTTTTCGGATCACCTTGTAGGGCCCATAGTATCTTGGCTTTAACTTTTCTGCTCCATTATTTTTTAGAGATGCTTGTTTGTATGGATGCAACCTCAAATACACTAAATCATCAACCTGGAAATTCCTTTCCTCTCTGTGCTTATCTGCATATTGTTTTTTGCTGATTTTGGGCAACCTGCAAATAGTCTTTTAAAAGCTTTAAAATTTCTTGGCTTTCTTCCACCCAGTCTTTATATTTTTGAACCCTACTATCACCAAATACCATATCATCAAATTTAAGTGCATCATAACCATATAATTCTCTGAAAGGAGACATTCCTATTGACATGTGAAAGGTGGTGTTGTAGCAAAACTCACCCAAATGTAGCCATTTTGTCCAAGCTTTCTGTTGTTCTCCCATATAGTTTCAGAGATACCCTTCCAACCATTTGTTCACCCTCTCTATTTTTCCATCAATTTGGGAATGGTATCTTGTACTTGGATTCAAATGAGTGCCCATGAATCTAAAAATTTCTTTCCAAAAAGCACTCATGAATCTACCATCTCTATCACTCACAATGCTCTTGGGGAGCCCATGCAATATGAACATTTCTATGAAAAAATTTCAGCCACTTGTGCAGAACTAAAAGAGGATGTAACAGAAAAGAAATGATAAAACTTAGCCAATCTATCCACTACCACATATATGAAATCCTATCCCAAATATTTGGGCAAACCGGTGATGAAATCCATCGATATACTGTCCCATTTTTGCTCTGGAATGGGAAAAGGTTGTAGTAACCCATCTGGATATGTGAGTTCTGATTTGTTTTGCTGACATACATTACATTTATTCGAATACTTTTTAACATCTTCCTTCATCCCCTTCCAAAAGAACATTTTCCTTAGTTTCCTATAGGTTTTGAAGATCCTCAGATGGCCTGCTAGTGGGGAATCATGTGCTTCCTACAAAAATTTGTACTTAAGCTATGAATATCGAACCAAATAAATTTTGCCCTTATATTATATCAGCCCCTCAAAAATTCTGTAGTCACTCATCTCCCATGAGTACATCTAATACATCACAAGAAAACTTATCTTTGGCATATTCAACTAGTAGCATGTCCTTCCAATTTTTAGCAATGGCCATGAGAGAAAAAGAAGGTTTTCGAGATAATGCATCTGCTACAATGTTATGCTTTCTTTTCACATATTCAATATCAAAATCATAAGCTTGGATATTTCTTACCCACTTTTGTTGCCTTTCATTTAGATCCATTTGGGTAAGGAAGTTTCTTAGACTATTGTGGTCTATTTTCACCACAAACTTGTTGCCTACCAAGTATTGTTGAAATTTGGCCAAGGCATGCATGATGGCCAACATCTCTTTGTCATATATGGAGTAAATATTTTCATCAGGCTGCAACTTTATGCTCTCAAACGCTATAGGGTGTTGTCCTTGCTTTAGGACAGCCCCTACTCCTCCACCTGAGGCATCACATCCAACAACAAAAGGATTATAAAAATCAGGTAATGCAAGTATGGAACAACTACTCATTACCTCTTTCATATTTTGGAAGGCATTTTTAGCCTCTTCATTCCACTTGAAAGCATCCTTTTTATTCAATTCAAGGAGTGGAGAATTCATCTTGGAGAGTCCTTTCACAAACTTCCTGTAGTATGTACATATTCCAATGAAACCTCTTAATTTTGTGATGTTTTTTGGTGATGGCCAGTCTAATATGGCCCTAATATTTTCCATGTTCACTTTCACTCCATCTTGCCCAAAAATTTTCCCAATATATAATAGTTCTTTCATCCCAAATTCACATTTAGCCATCTTAGCATACAAATATTGTTCTTGCAAAGTTTTCAACACCACCTCTAGGTGTTGCAAGTGCTCTTCCCAAGTTTTACTGTAAATGAGAATATCATCAAAGAAGACTAAAACAAACCTTCTAAGCTGCTTGCAAAAAATTCTATTCATACATGCTTGAAATGTGTCTGGAGCATTAGTCAACCCAAATGGCATAACAAGAAACTCAAAGTGACCATAATGACATTGAAAAGCAGTCTTTTGCACATCTTCCTCCTTCATCCGAATTTGGTGATAACCAAATCTAAGTTCAATCTTGGAAAAGTACTTAGATCCAAATAGCTCATCCATGAGCTCATAAATCCTAGGAATATGATATCTGTTCTTGATGGTATTCTTGTTTAAAGCTCTAAAGTCTATACACATCCTCAAAGTTACATTTTTTTTCTTTACCAATACTACTGAAGAAGCATAAGGGATAGAGCTTGATCTAATGAGTCCCAACTCTAAGATTTATTGAATGGCCTTCCCAATATCATCTCTGAACTTCTTGGGATGTCTATAAGTTGGTATATGAATGGGTGAAGTACCCTCCTCCAAAACAATGTTATGCTCAACCCCCCTATCAGGTGTTCTACCATGTGGAAGATCTCTGAAAACTTTTTCGTATTTGTGTAGAAGTGTCTCTATCTCTTTTGGGTGTTTAAGAACTTTGATTTTTGGCTTGGGAGAGGTGACATAACATTCAATGGTCCATTCTACATCACCATGACTCAATATAGATCTCATACTTTTTCAATTTACTACCTGTTTTGGGCAAGTGTGTTGCCCTCTCGCAACCTTTAGTGCACCTGTTGAATCTTGAAATTTCATTTCAGGAGTTTGATAATTTACTAAATGCTCTCCTATAAAATACAACCATTTCACTCATAAGACTATATTAGTATCAGCAATATCAACCACATAAAAACTATCAACAAAAGTATAGTTACCTATGGTGACTTGCAGCTTTGGAATCCAGGTGTTGCATTGCATTGTGTTGTGAGACTTGAATTCATCATCCATGCTTGGAATAAGATATTTGAATTTTGTATTGAATTCCTCTATCATTTCATTTTCATTTCTCTTGATGGAGTGGATTTCATTCAATAGGAAACGAGGCTCCTTCTTTTCACCAAATAATTCCAAAAATCCCTTCTTGAAGGAATCCCAAGAATTATATGAATTATCAGCAAAATTAATTTACCAGTCATAGACATATTCTTCAAGTGATAAAGAAAAAATATTCATGTATACATCATCATGTTGACCTGCAGTATCACAACACCAACTAAGGAGACATTTCAAGAATTTTCTAAGATGGTTTGATGAAGTAATGTCATTGTTTCCCTAGAAAGTTGGTATTTTATGTATAGCTTTGTTTGGTATGGAATGAGGTTGACCTGCTATCTGAGTAAAATTAAGGGGCTGAAAGAAAGAATCCACTGGACTAACGATATTAGCCATTGGATTCAAATTTGTGAATAAGAATTGAATGTCTGAAATAAACTCAGGCGCTATATTTTCAAGAATTCTACGAGACTCAAGTCTATGCAATCTCTTCCGTAAGAACCTTTTAGGTTCAGGAAAAACTTTAAATACTTACGTAAATTTTTTCTCGTAGAATACCCTGAACTGATTTTAAACTGTGGAGTCACCAGATGGACCGAGTAGATTTCAAAATTATTTAACTATGTCAATCAAAATTTATTGGGTAGAAAAAAAAAAGGGGGGTAAGTCGTATCTCAGGAATGAAAAGATTTATCCTCGACAATGGCACAAAAAAGTGTTGCTTCCTTTCACACACCTAGGGGTTAAGCACAACATAAATATTCAAGCTACAAGGTGTGTCCTTGGGGGAAAGTATCGAGTCAAGTATTGTAACTTGATATTGACTCCTTTGTTTAGCAAAAACTCCTAACGAAGCCAAGGGGGTTGGTCCCTAATAAAAAGTTTAGCTAAGGATCTTGTGTTTTAGTCGTTACGGATTGAAATATGTTTTTAGGAGTTTTTTGAAGTAAAATACTGAGATGATATTATTGCAGATATAAATAAATATTTCACCAGTATATATCAACACATAAAGATTAGCAACAAAAAAAAACTATTGATAAACGACAATAAAATGTTGCAAAATTATAGCAATGCCGATGGAGTCAAAATAAATAAATGATGTTGTTGAAAAATGAAATGTTTTGCAATATGTCTTGGTGAGTTTTAATTATTGAAAGATGAGTTGATTTACGGGAAGGGGATTCTCGATATACTATAAATTATTGAGAATATATCTGAAATATGACGAATGTGGTTCCTAACTCAAAAATGTGGGTTGAATAGTGACCTCGAGATACCTCCAAGATACACCCATGTTGGTGTAGTGTTGGACACCTCTCAGAGACTCCGATTCATCCCACATTTATGAGTGAGGAACAACCTTCATCATATTCTAGACATATTCTCAGTACTTTACAGTATATCGAGAATCCCCCTCCAGTAACTCAAATCATCTTTCAATAATTAAAACTCACCAAGACACATTGTAAAACATTTCATTTTTCAGCATCATCGTTTCTTTATTTTGACTCCATTGGAATTGATCTAATTTTGCAACATTTTACCATCATTTATCATCGTTTTTTTATTGTTGCTAATATTTATGTGTTGATATATGTTGGTGAAATATTTATTTATATTTGCAATAATATTGTCTCGGTATTTTACTTCATAAAACTCCTAAAATACTTATTTCCATCATTAATGAGTAAAACATAAGAGCCTTAGTTAAACTCTTTCTGAAGGACCACCCCCCTTGGATTCATTAGGAGTTTTTCCTAAATGGAGGAGTCAAGATCACGTGACAATACTTGACTCGAAACTTTCCCCAAGGACACACCTAGCAGCTTGAAGATTTATGTTGCGCTTAACCCCTAGGGTTGTGTAAGGCGACAACATACTAGAGAGGATCGAGAAGGGAGCTAGATGAGGCCTAGTCAGAGTGAGGCATGGATCACATATTTGGAAATGTATTTTAAATCTAGTCAAGGAATGATGTTGGTGGATTTATGTTTTTCCATCTATTCTCTCATTTTTTTCTTGGAAGATATGCCTTTAATACTAAGCTATTGGTAGGGCCTACAAGTTACTCAAACTTGAAAAGGTTGTACATGTCTCCATATGACATCTATTTGATAAAAATAAAGCACTTTTAGAAATATATAAACAATTAATTATATGATGTGTAACTCCAAAACTTTCTTAAGGTTGGCAAGTGTCACTTTCATTGACTTGAAACTTTTCTATGCAAGTTTCCTAAATTGTGCCTTTGTAACCCATATATAAATTTGTGACAGATATAACTAGGTCATACGATATCAAAATAGGGAAAATGTGGTATCATCGGAAATATATTCAAGTCAATTGTAACTTGGAATTAATAATTTTTTTTATGTAGAACCTTGCAACTACAAGTTTTAAGCCCTAAATATTTGACACCAATATGTTTCCTAAGAAGTTCTAAATTTGGAAAATCTCATTTTCCATCACTAGGGGTTGTGACTTGGTATACGATATTCCATTAGAAATGTGTCCAAATTCCCTACATCACCTTTAGGCTTAATTTTTTCCTTGGGACATAACATAATTTGATCAAGAAGCCATGATATTGGATTTGGTCATTTGAGAGGTGTGCAACGTATGCCCTTTGTAGACTATAAATACGAATTCATAATCAGGAATATGAAAACTCATTGGAAATATTATCTTGACCCTCATAAGGTACAACCAACGTATCTTTTAAAATATAAATACAAATAATTTTATTTTCTCTGAAAGATCATGTTCATGTAGGACCCTCCCATTGTCCAATGGAAGGGCCTACAATGAATTTTTTCAAACTAGGTCCACCTCTCATGAAATATGAACTATTTAGTATTAAAATAGGAAATGATTATATGAAATGGGAAATAATTTTAGGAAGGTCTCGCATAAGGGAAAAATATTGAAATCTTGGAACAATCCAAACAAAAGACATATTGATATTGATCAATTGCTAACAATGAATTACTGGGCATTATGACTTTAATGGATACCATGAAGGTGTACCATGGGTGTCAACGTGCTAGAGAAACAGTAACTAGAAACCATTTATCCATACACTCTAAATTGATGACCATGTACCTAACCAAATTGAATTTGTGACCATAAAAACTGACTTGGAATGATAACAAGTGACTTGAAATCGATGATTGATATTCATCTAGTTCATGATAAGTCACTATATGACTAAACTAATCAATGTATGCAAAATTTTGATACTCTTTGATAGGGAAATAATCATAATGACTATGAATCATATGCCTTTATTTAACTAGAAATGGAGTGTGAGAAGGTTTCTTTGAGTGACCCTCCTTCTAATTAATGGAAGATAACATCATGAAACATCATGTTAAACAATGACCAATAATTTGTAGGCATGTGAATCATATTCTCAGAAACAATTGCCTTAAGTGCTTTGTGCGATCTCAAAATGACCTCTTATGATTATTTTTTTCCATGTCACTAGCCTTATGAGTAAATTTAAAAAGAATAAAAATATCTTCCTTCATTAAGTTATCCACTATAACCTTGATATAATCATATTTCCTCATTGTTACTGGAAGTCTAGTATGAAAAACCATTCTCACCACCTCCCATTTACTTTTGGAGGTGGAAAAGGTTGAAACAATCTTATTGGATGTTTATGCTTAGCCTTAACTTTCTAACATTCTATACATCTAGAATTGTCTTAAACAATATCCTTTTTCAATGCAGGGAAAAAGTAGATCTTCCTTATGTAGCAGTTGGTTTTTTGTAGTTGGGATACCTAAGTATCTTATATTACATATTTCATCCTTGATAATTATTTTCAACTTTGAAGAGTCGGGAATATACATTCTATTTGTGTAAATAAGAATCCCATCATTTCTTAGCTAATAGCCTCCATACCCTCATTGTATTTTCCCTGGATATAGTTCATATTTTATTTTGATATAATGTTCATCTTCTGCAAGGGACTCGATAACTCTTTTATTCAAATATGAGTTTCAAATTTTGACAACTACTACATGCATCTTTTTGTTGAGTGCATATGTAATTTTCTCATAAAGGAAGTAGTATCATATCTTTCCTTTTTCCACCATCTTGTTGTATTTATGGTTATTTTGATTTTTTCATACTCTTGTCAAGTCATTGAAGTGGCATCAAAGAAAGATTTGATCTTGTTGAATTTATGGATTGAATAAAATTAATCATTTGCTTTTATAAGTTTGTGTGAAAGAGGAGAAAGATGAATTCCAAGGATATATTTTTGGATGAATTATAAGGTGTGCAATTAGACATCAAGAATATTCAAGAAGAATTCCTACAAAATTTGAATTTTTCTTGTCTACAACAAATAAAAATATATGAAATGGAAGAGGTACCGAATGTTATCTAAAATGGACTTGTGAATAATGTGAATTCTCTGATATTTTTCCTCCACTAGTACTCTAATAAAATTTAGGGGGAAAATTATTAAAGTGTTAAGACATACTTCTCCTAAGAAATTAACCTTTCAAGAAAGTCAATAAAAAATTACTCCAATAAACAAATATGGCTCCATTGAACTTCCAGTCATTTTAAAAACTAAGGAACATGGAAGAGAAGATAATCCTCCATTCTATATTCACCACCTCCCATTTACTTTTTGGAGGTGGAAAAGGTTGAAACAATCTTATTGGATGTTGATGCTTAGCCTTAACTTGCCAACATTCTATACATCTAGAACTGTCTTAAACAATATCCTTTTTCAATTCAGGGAAAACATAGATCTTCCTTATTAGAAGTGGGTTTTTGGTAGTTGGGATAATCTAAGTATCTTATCTTACGTATTTCATCCATGATAATTATTTTCAACTCTGAAGATTTGGGAATATACATTCTATTTTTTTAAATAAGAATCCCATAAGTTCTCAGCTAATAGCCTGCATACCTTGATTATATTTTCCCTAGATACATTCCATATTTTATTTTGATATAATGTTCATCTTCTGTAAGGGACTCGATAACTCTTTTATTCAAATATGAGTGTCAAATTTTGACAACTGCTACATGCATCTTTTTGTTGAGTGTGTATGTAATTTTATCATAAAGGAAGTAGTATCATATCTTTCCTTTTTCCACCATCTTGTTTCCTTTATGTTTATTTTGATTTTTCCGTACTCTTGTCAAGTCCTTCAAGTGGTATCAAAGCAAGATTTGATCTTGATGAATTTATGGTTTGAATAAAAATGAATTATTTCTTTAATGAGGTTTTGTGAATGAGGAGAAAGAGGAATGCCAATGATGTATTTTTGGATGAATTATAAGGTGTACAATTCGACATCAAGAATCTTCAAGAAGAATTCCTACAAAATTTGACTTTTCCTTGTCTACAACAAATGAAAATATATGAAATGGAAGAGGTACCAAATGCTATCTAAAATGGAATTGTAGAATAATGTGAATTCTTTGATATTTGTCCTCCACTGGTCCTCTAATAAAATTAGGGTAAATTTTTCAATGTACTTAACCCCATAATTATAGAGAAAAATAAAATAATCCAATACAATGCTAGAGCTTAACAGGAAACGCAAGAGATAAACATATATAATTGATAAAGGACCCTTGCATTAGCGATTTCCAAATGAGAGAGAAATTTCACTACCTCTTTGAGACGGAGACCTCCTACGAACATAGCTATAAATGCAATAAAATCCTTGATCACATTATACAACCCTCTACTCTATATATAGTGCATTAGTAGGGAAAATATTAAGTACATGAGGTCCCACTATTCAAGAGAGGTGATCAGTTAGTGGGACTAATTAATAAAGAGACTAATTAATAATCCTTATTCAAAGGAGATCACCTCATACATCAATATAGTATTCCTTAATATCCTCAAATAAGGGGGGTTAGAGTAGGACCCTAACAAAGTTTAATGTACCTTTAAACCCATAACCACATCTCACCAAGTTGGTGATTTTGATGTGGTTCCCTGCCATCAATAATCTCTTCATAAACAAACTCATTACTCCTATAACCTAGATCACACTTAGAAAAATTACGATAAAGGCTCATGATAATACTCATTAATCTTTTGACATACTTATTCTACTATAACCTTGGTACTAAGCCTTCCTTCCTCTTGAAATCCTCCTCCTAGATTGCACTCCTCCATTGAACTTTTATATACATTTTTAATTTTATTTTAATATAATGAAACTTAATTTTTTTACCATTACATATATAATTTTTACACATCTAATTTATACTATATTGTATAATGGACTTCAATTATTTCACTTTCAATATGGTAAAATCATAATAATAATAAAACAAAGTAAAATCAAAATATAGAAAAATTAACCTATTACACATCTAATTACGACGTAGGTGTTTTCACAATGGAGACCCAGTATCAAAAGATTCCTTGTCTCCCTGTCCATTAAAATTTCGACACGTGTCGCTTGTTGATTGGCGAGTTTATCCACATCACACCATGATTAAAATTTTGGGTTGTTATATCCCGTGATCCGACAAAGAACGAAGAAGGCGACATGGACTAGCATTGTTGGACAGGTCTTGTGTCTCTTTTTCCCTATCAAATGTACACTCAAAGGACATCATTGCCGTGCTAACCAAATTCTCTCCTATTATAGTTGTTGTTGTGCATGATTGATTGATTGTCCTTACCTTTTTTTCATGCATGTATGTTGATCAATTTTTTATTTTTTTTAATGCACTTCAGTTGGGTCCCTTATTCTGCAATCTCGATATCATAACATCTATCCCACATGTGTCCTATGTTATACGACCAGTGTTGTGGGTGAATGGATTGATGGAGTCAATGGATTTATTTTCAGTTGCGGATCTATCTTCCCAGTTGGTTTTTCTGTGTTTTTTCAATAGGTGGCTTGCATTTTTTTCACTACACTTCTATCTATTGTCCTGAATGACCGGTCCTAGATTCTTTATTTTTATAGGATTTCGTTGTCCTTCGCTACATTTCATTTCTCTCAATTCACCATACCCCTTGCCAATATTTTGCGAATTTCAGTTCAGCAGTTTATTTGGATTTAGTGTAAGATTTTCTCCAGGGCTTTTCTACCTTTAGGCTCTCAGTTTGGGGTCAATTTGGTCATGGTTTTGTTTCACTGCTGCTTCAGTCAATGAAATACACTTTTCCCATGTCTCTTCATTCAAATTAATGCTTCATCATAGCATTGTTTCTCCATTAATGCAAGAAAGTTTGTCATTTGATTCAGACATGGGGATATATCTTCATTTTTTCTCATCTTAAGACGATCTCCAAGATCTTCTTACAATACTTGATTTACCGCATTTGTTGTTGCACCACCTTTGCTTTCCACATATTAATAGGCCTTCAGGTAACCACTATTTCTTATTGTTTTCCCTTATTTTGCTTATATTGATTTTGTTGAGTTTCATTTACACTTAGAGTTTCCATCAGAGGATTTCGCACCTTGTTAAATTTGCAGGTATTCCTTAGTTCTGCTTAATTATTTTGAATATTCATTCAGTCTTCTTATTAGATGGTGAAAAACCATTACTCTGTTTTAATTAAATGTGACTCTTGATCCGTTGAAAAAATATTGTGACTTGTATTGGTTATTTCATGCTCTGTCAATAAAATGATAGGTATTAGTTTTTTGGCTAAATGAAACACCCTTGTTGTTTTTTAATTGACTCTTCTGCTCTGTTGCGAAAGGGTTGTGACTTGTATTGGTTATGTAGCTTCATAATGGTGTAATACTCACGCTATGTCAATAAAATGATAGGTATTACTTTTTATGAATGTACTTTCTTTAGGTAAGGAGCTCATCCTAAAGCTACAAGGTCACTACAAAGCTTTCCTGATATGTCTTTCGGTATTCTTCTCTAGTACTAGTCAATGAAAAACTCTTGTTTAAATGTTGCATCGTCAACTACCCACTTGACCAGGTCAATATACAAAATGAAACCAACTTTGGATAATTGAAAAAGACATAGGTAAAAGGGGTTTCTTTTCTTAACATACAAATATGTAGGCTAACATCAGTCTCCAAAAATTGTACCAATTTAGAGGCCAAAATATTCACCAAATTTAGAGGCAGGGCGATGAAAAATAACACAGAGCGAATTTAAAATAAGGATGGACTTAGCGGAGGAATAAGTTATGCGAAAAGAATATGAACAGTCAAAATAAAGCCTGAAAATTGAGGTTTTCCGGTTTCCAATACCTGGACGTCGAAAATCAGAAATAGGAACTTCAACATTTCTTTATTTAAAAATACAAAACTTCTAAGATCCGAAATTTCATAAATCAGATATTAGGGAATCGAAAATATGAACATATGTTGTTCCTTATTGGAAAACATAGGACATAGCATTTCTGGAATCCAAAATGTCAGAAATCGAAAATCAGAACATAGGATGTGCCTTATTTGAACACATAGGATTTTTGGAATCCGAAATGTCAGAAATAGAAAATCCGTGAATAGGAAATTGGAACATATGGTGTTCCTTAATGGAAAACATAGTATTTACGGAATCTGAAATGTCATAAATCAGAAATTGGGGAATAAAAAATCGGAACATATGGTGTTCCTTATTGGAAAACATAGGACATAGATTTTTGGATTCTGAAATGTCAAAAATTGGAAATCAAAACATGGGATGTTCCTTATTTGAAAACTTAGGATTTTCGAAATCCGAAATGTTAGAAATCAAAAATTCAGCAATTAGAAATTGGAACATATGGTGTTCCTTATTGGAAAACATAGTATTTTCAGAACCGAAATGTCGAAAATCTGAACTCGAGGAATGGCATATCGAAACATAGGGTGTTCCTTATTGGAGAACATAGTATTTCCGAATTCCAAAATGTTTGATTTTGGATTCTTAATTTCTTTCTTGACGACTTTCAGTTTCCTCACGCGATTTCGATACGTTTCTAGTTGAAATAGATATAAACCAGAGTAATGAGATATGTTAATGAATAACAACAACTAGAGTAATGAAATATGTTAATGCAAATAATTTTGTTTTTTATATATCCATTTTAGTCTGGTCACATGATTGTGTTACATTGAAATTTTTTTTTCATGCCCTGTTTCAGTCCACGAGACAAATAACCATCATGTTATGGAGACTATGGTAATTGAAGATTCTATTTCACTATTGCTACATGGTGATGTCAACCTTTTCCCACTGGTATAGATCTCCTCATTAAACCAAGTGAGCTCACTCAACTCATCATCTATTAGGTTTCGAATCTTTAACTTAGATGGCCTTCACAAGCGTGAGCTACTGCTTCCAGTCTTATATAGTGATCTTGTAGAAAATGGACAACCAAAAGAAGGACCTATAATCAAAACTACCCAATGTACATGCAACATTGTACATAATATAACGTATGTTTAATTTCCTCGTTGTTTTTTTCTTACTTAATCAGTTTCACACTATTCATGCATCCAATGTTTTTCTCTCCCATTGAACTCTAACATACTTCATTTCACAGTACTATCACATTTATTGTACTCAATATTGTCACAATGGATGCAGAAATTATTGGAGATCCTGCACCTTACCACTTACTTGTACCTTCTCCCTCGAAGAGTAGTTCCTCTATTCTAGTCAATGCTAGCTCAATAAATGAAAACCCTGTCTTCACTGGATCCACTATCCCATTCACATCACTCTCCTCTTCTAGCAAAGTTTGGAACATTCAAGGTCGAGTTACTGCCAAGACAAACATACATGAATATGAAGACCAACAAGGGTCTGGAAAAGTGTTTGGATTTGACCTTGTTAATGCTTCACACGATGAATTACATATATCTACATTTAATAAATTGGTACTCTCTTTGTACGACCAAATACAAATAGGAATAGTTTACATGGTATCAAATGGCACAGTCAAAGCATCTAATCCAATTTTCAACCATTTGAAAAGCCATAATGAGATTTTTCTAGGTTCCTCCTCAACCATTTAACCATGCTTAGATAATTAACCCTTAATACCTTTATATTGCTTTAACTTTAAAACTATTAAGGAGATTCAACCTATACCAGTAAATTCCATGGTTGACCTTGTTGGATTTGTCATTTCAGTTTCACCTACATCCATGATAGGAAAACAGGATGGTGTTGAAACTATTAGGAGGACCATTGGAATCTATGAAATTTCAATCTATAGTATTGACATAACACTTTGGGGAGATCATTTCCAAATTCAAGGAGCTCAGCTTGCCAGCCTTCGTTGTTTACCTACTCCTCTAGCGGTAGCAATCAAATGCGGTCGTGTTACATATTTTAATGGAAAAATTGTTGGTACTATCTCCAACTCTACTATATTTATAAACCCAAATATTGAACAAACTTCAGTTCTCCAGAAATGGTTTCATGACAATGGATTTTTTCAACATCACCCTCTTTGAGCCACAAATTCAGTGCCTCTCATTCTAGTCCTCGTAAAATTATTACCATGAATGAGCTACAAACTCTTCAACCATATGAAAAAGTTGTTTGGTATTCTCTTGTTGCAACCATCACAAATGTTAACATGGATGACTTTCATTTCCTTGCATTCCCTCTTTTTGTTGACGGTATACAATGCATGAAAAATATTGCTAAAAAAGTTGGAGACATTAGGCATTGTGGTAAATGTGATGGGGAGTTTCCTGAATGTGACTACTAATACATACTAAAAGTTGACTTGGAAGATGTACCATTGGATATCTTCATGGTTTGATAGCTTTTGATGATGATGAAAACCAACTCATGGGAATGTCATCAAAATACCTGTGTCTTCTCTCAACTGAATCAACATAAATTGTTGAAATAGTCCAGAGGATTTGCAACAAACAATTACTTCTTACTCTTTCAGTTAGAACATACACGTTCTATGGAATTGCACGCCTAAAATTTGTAATTGTGATGGTTGAAAATACATAATCAACAACTTCACTGGATACATAAATATATAGGTTTGTTCAACCTGATACATAAGCATACTCTTGATTGTCTGTAATGAATGTTTTGGCCATCTCAGCAAAATACTTGTGTATTCTCTCAACTGAATCAACATCAATTGTTGAAATAGTCTAGAGGATCTGCAACAAACAATTAATTCTTACTCTTTCAATTAGAAGTAATACGTTCTGTGGAATTGCACACCTAAAAGTTGTAATTGTCATGGTTGAAAATACATAATCGACAACTTCACCGGATACATAAATATATACGTTTTTTCGACCTGATATATTCTCATATTCTTTGAAAATACATAATCGACAATTTCTATTTTGCAATCTGATACTTTCACTCTACAAGCTATCACTTAACATTTTCTACCTAAATTGTTGATGCAACCTATATGATTACTTTTGAATACAATACTAATTTGTTATTCTTTTTATTTATCGAATTAACAATTTTCTTCTCTTATTTCTTAGCACAAGTTTTCATTCTTCTGTACGGAACAAAAAAAAATGGCATATATCCTTTTTCATACTACATTTTGTTCTTCTATATTGCTACTTTCTTACAATTATCAATGTAGGACCTGGAAAAAAAAATATTTATTCCCTCAATATTATTTTCCAGGAACATTCTTAGTCCCCAACATGCAATCAGTTAAAATTTTCTTGTTGTCTTCTGCTTTATACCGATATACTTTGCAGTTAATACATATAGAAAATGTGTCACTGGCAGCAATCAAAGATTCTAAGTCTTTAACAACTTTATAGTTTCCTTGTAGTCATTATGCCAACTCATGACAATGAACAAGCCAATGCACGAAGAAGAGTTGTATATGCACAAAATAGAGATAAAAACAAACAACGTCTTCTTTACAGAGCCGCTCGGCTACCTGTGGATATGTCTTCTGCAGTTTCTCTTCCTGAACCTTCCACCATACCTTCACTTCCACCACCTATGCTAAATCCATCGAACACCCACCTCGATGATGCACATCAACCATTTCATAAAAAATGGACCAACTAGCTGATATACATGTCTGCTTGATTTCCAAAGAATGTTACTCTGGTATTGTAACGAAAAAATCCATGATGCATACACTTGTTCTTGTTGTATTCTAGAATGAAAAGGCCATCGCTTTTCATTCAAAAACAATATGGACCTAGGCATCCAACCACATGTCCTTGCAGTACTTACACAAGTTGAAGAAATGCTCATTAGTCGTGCTAACCCAGTCTTACAAGTTATACATGCTCATGGTGGTCAATATAAATATTCTGGACATATTATTTGCTTCCCCCAAGACATCTCCAATATTTCCAAATACATGCCCCATTTAATATCAAAACTTGACATCCTTGTTGTTCGCAAATGTAACTCTATAAACAATCCATATGAACTCTTTGTTAGTCAAACATGTGTTCTTGCTGCCCTTCAATACAAAATGACAAATGACCCATACTACAAGGATGTATAGGTCAACACAGTTGCATTAGATTCATTGCCTCTTGTCTCAAGAGACATTTCACCTTGGATTATGCATGTTAATAGCAATGCTACATTATCACATAAGCAAAGCTTGTCCTCTACAGCTCAACCACCAAATTCATTTGAACCCTATGAATTAGAATCCTCCTCATTTATTTCAACACAAACTAATTCTAGAACTAAGGTTGAAGAAATTAGATCGTTGTTACACTTACCAAATATCCCACTACCACCTTCCTTTGATTTCCCCCCTATAGGCATTTCCCCTCTTAATGAGTAAAACACAGAAGGCATTCTTTCCATGGCTTTTCCAACTTTGTTCCCCACAGGTGCATCAATGAATAAAAAACCACGCATTCATGAGGTTGATATGCATGAATATGCACTTTACCTAATTCACTATCATGACAACATATTTGGCCAACATCCTCGGTTACGGTACTACATATACAATGTAATTATGCATCATCGGAGTAATGCTACTGCCTCTATTTTTGTCAAAACTAATTTTGAAGATACACTACCTTCGACAATACTTAATCTTGTTAACCAATTGCGAGACATGCCTAATCATAAAATTGGTGAGCGGGTCACAAGGTTTGGATCTTCATTACGTGGAGTGTGCTCATATTGGAACAAAAGTAGGGCTGAACTGACAAATATGATCAATCAACAAGCTACACCAACTTTCTTCTTTACCCTTAGTGCAGCTGACACAAAATGGACAGATTTGCATGTTCTAATGCCTACTGGACATCCTACGGGTTTAGCTCAAGACTACCAATGGAAATTTCACAAAATCATATCAAATCCACATATTACATCACAATACATACACAATATATTCAAAACATTCCTTCAAGAGGTGCTTGAAAAAGGTTTTCATATAACGGATTCTTGGTGCAGGTATTCTACCATCTCTTCCTTCTTATTTTTCTCTTCGTATTTCTCACTTTATAGATTTCATTTCTAATATATTCCTTTTCCTCCCATGTAGGTATGAATGGATGCATAGAGGATCCACACACATTCATGGGTTTATTTGGTTGGCAGATGCACCAAATATGAACACCTTAGAATGGGAAGATGTTCTTGCAATTGAGGCTGCAAAAAAAAAATGACACATATGTTACAGCTTGGAATCCTCATGATTCCCACTTGTCAACATCTGATTTACACCATTCTAACACAAATAATCCATGCAGTGTTGCATCACCATCGATATTTGCATCAAACTACTCAGTTGACTATGAAGAACTTGTAACTTTTGTTCAATAATACACCATACGTTCAAAATCAACTTGCCTTCGCAAAAAAGGAACATATGTTCAATATCTATGTGGTTTCCATATGAGCTACAAGTTGTTTCTTCATTATTCATTCATCCAAATGGACGTAAAACATACAATCCTGGAATAAACAATTCCCTTCTCAATATTCACAACCCTACCATACATTCAATATGGAGGGATAATGTTGATTTCCAACCTGTTCTTTCTAGACATGACGTCCTCAAATACATTTCAAAGTATGCATCAAAAGTAGAGCCAAAATCAGAAATCTACCATTAAATTCTCTCTTTCCTTGCATATGGAGCACCAAGTTAGGGCCCCATTCTTCAGCCAATCAAACAATTGCTTGCTCAAACAGTTGTATAAAGAGACAATAGTGCACAAGAGTGGAACAAGATACATGTCACATGCTGCAAACACTTCCACTTGTACTTTGTATCCGTCACTTCTTTTCGTTGAATATCAGTCAAAGTGTCTTTCGTCGTGTTTCTAATGGCACTAACAACAGCCCTCCAACCCCCCCATTCATATTTGCATACATGCAAAGACCACTTTCTCTTGAACATCTAACCCTACTTGAAGTTGCTTGTTCTTGGTCTTTCTCTCCTAATAGGAAAAAAAATCCATGGAAACAAAACTTGCATCACAAGATTATTAGAGTCTATCCACAATTCATTTCCATTCCTCCCTTTGATTCTTCATCTTTTGAACCATTTTGTTGGAGTGAACTTCTTCTATACAAACCTTTTCATTCCATCCCTTGGGATATTGGAACAACGACTTCTGAAATTATTTCTCATTGGCATCACATTAAAGGAACATATGTTGTCTAGCATGTTGAACATGCATAAGAAGAACCCTCTACACCTCTATCCGATGATTCAAACTCTGATGATATAACCTTTTTGTTGCCCCATACCATGGATGAATGGGAACTTCTCTCTCAAATGTGACCAGGAAACAACATCCAAATTGACAAACTTGAAATGCTTGGACATAGTGATTTTGACAAAAATCGCAATTGGACACATTACAATATAACCACCCACTTGCATCGGACAACAACATCATTCATTGACCTCAATTACTTGTCCACCCAGCTACATGAAGACACCCTATCATTGTCCAATTCACCTGATTCCTTGTCTCCCACACAACACATAGCCTTTGATGTTTCCATTTCTAATTTTAGAAACACTACATCGGCTCCATCACTCAAAATGGTGATTCAAGGTACTACAGGCACTGGGAAATCTTACCTCATATCTTGCTTAAAATATGCACTACAAACTGCATCTAAACAAAGTTCCTCCCCACTTCTTCTCCTTGCTCCAACTGGTGTTGCTTCTTTTAACATACATGCATCTACAATACATTCTTCTCTTCGAATACCCGTCAATGAAATGCGCCCCTTGAAGGCCAATCCCTTTCAAAGCTTCAAGAAGAACTCTACCATATTCGCTATATTCTCATAGATGAAATGAGCTTTATTGGACCAAAAATGTTGACTCAAATTGATGCACGCTTACGTCAATATTTCCCATCAAATTGTATAATCCCATTTGGTGGTTATTCCATAATCCTTTTTGGTGACTTCGGACAATTGCATCCTGTAAAGGACATCCCCATGTATGCAGGATCATCTGTTTGAACAAATCTCTAGCATACATTTGATACTTTTATTATGCTAGAAACAATGTTTCGACAACAAGGAAATAGCCCTTCTCAAACTGCCTTTCGGCAACTCTTGCTAAACCTATGAAATGGAACACCAACCATTGAATACTAGGCACTCCTTATAATGAGAAGAACAAGCGCATGCCTTTAAGATGTGGAAAACTATTCTTTTCAACAATCTATCCTCTTGTATCCCACCAATACCTCTATTGCACTACACAACAAACACATGTTGAAACATCTTAATATGCCAATTGCACATTGCTTTTCAAAACAAAGGAACAAACATGGCCACGGATCCATTGATGACGATTAGTTGCCATTAAAGTTCCTTCTTGCTATTGGTCAACAAGTCATGTTAACTGCTAATTTATGGGTTCAAGCAGGACTTGTTAACGGCTCACTTGGAAAAGTCATTGACATTGTCTACAACTCCAATGAACAACCTCCTAGATTACCATCTTTTGTTGTTGTCGAATTCCTCTATTACAAAGGACACTTATGGGATGCTTTGAATCCTACTTATGTTCCAATATCTCCTATAACAAGGGGATCCCGTAGGAAACTACCACTTCATATGGCATTTGGTTTACAATTCATAAAGCCCAAGGTATGACCCTACAAAATGTTACAATAGATATTAGAAACACTGGTAGACAAGGGCTCACATTCACTGCAATATCAAGAGTTATATCTCTTTTAGGCCTTCGCATTTCTCCACCTTTCTTTTTTTCCAGATACTCTCGAATGCAAGACAATCCATTTGTCAAACGTAGGAAAAAAGAGGAAAGCTTACTTGCTTCAAAGTCTTTAAAGCAAATTGTGGTTGAAGCTTCTCATTGTTTCTCTAAAAATGTATTGTTTTTATTTTATCACTTGTTAATGTAAGAGATCTTCTTTTGTTTCAAGAAACGTCCAAGAAATTTTGAAATAATTGCCTTTTAGACTAAATTATCTCAGGAAACTAAGACACTCACTGTGAACGTTATTAAGTAGGACAGTTATTATATATCAGGAAATAATTAACGAATGAAATTTTTAGATCAACTCTTATTTCCTTAAATGAAATTTTAACAAAAATAAAAATGAAAAATTCACATTTCCGATTTCCGATTTCCGATTTCCTAAATCGGATATTGGAAACCACAAAATCAAGTTTTTGTTAAGGGTATTTGGTGTATCCGCGATTTCTAATTTCCAATATTTCAGATATCGAAAACCAAAGAATCAATTTTTTGTTTAAATGATTTGCTAGCTTCCCGAATCCAATTCCCGATATTTCAGATATCAAAAACCGGAAACATATGTGCTTCAATATTCATGTATATATATGTGTGTGTGTGTGTGTGTGTTATTCTCATTTGTAGGGACATATTAATTTTCGTATTTGGTATATATATATATATATATATATATATATATATATATTTCGAGAAATTGATAATCAATTTATCAAATACCAAATACAAGTTTCAAGCATTTTTATATTATCATTGATATTCTCTACAACTCCAATGAACAAACTCCTAGCTTACCATCTTTTTTTGTTTTTGAATTCCTCTATTATAAAGGACCCTTATGGCATGCTTTCAATCCTACTTATGTTCCAATATCTCCTATAAATAGGGTATCTCATAGGAAACTACCACTTCCACTAGCATGGGGTTTAACAATTCATAAATCCCAAGGTATGGCCCTACAAAATGTTACAATAGATATTGGAAACACCAATAGACAAGAGCTTACATTCACTGCAATATCAAGAGTTACATCTCTTTCACACCTCCACATTTGTCCAACGTAGGAAACAAGAGGAAATCTTACTTGGTTCAAACTCTTTAAAAGCAAATTGTGGTTGAAGCTTCTCATTGTTTGCTCTATAAATGTACTATTTTTATTTGATCACTTGTTGATGTAAAAGATTTGCTTTTGTTTCAAGAAACATCCAAGAAATTTTGAAATAAATGTGTTTTAGGCTAAACTGTCTTGGGAACTGAGACACTCATTGTGAAAGTTATTAAGTAGGAAATAATTATAGCTATCAGGAAATAATTAACGTATAAAAAATTTAGATCAACTCTTATTTCCTTAAATGAACTTTAAATAAATATCAAAAAAAAAATCGCATTTTGAATTTCCGGTTTCTCAAACACGATACCCGATTTCCGAAATCGGATATCGGAAAATGGAAATTCCAGTTTTTGTTACAGTTATTTTCCATGTCCACGATTTTTTATTTCCGATATTTCAAATGTCAAAAACCAGAGATTCGTGTTTTGTTAAAATAATTTGTTTCCTTCCCGATTCTAATTCTCGATATTTCAGATATTGGAAACCGAAAACATATGTCCTTCTTCAGTATTCCTATTTGGTATATATATGTATTCGGATTTGTGGGTATATATTATTTTGGTATTTAGTATTTGATGTGTGTGTGTGTGTGTGT